>JAENHJ010000014.1:1525000-2040513 GCA_025330945.1 Mucuna pruriens
ATACTTGGAGGACCAAAGACGACAAAGCTTATTTGAGTTGGTCAAAGCATGGGGAAAGGCGGACGAAGAAGAGTTACAATGCCAAGCGACCATCCAAGAATTGAAGGGGGCCCTAGAAAGCTGGAAACAGAGATGCCAAGAAATTGCTAATGCTGCTGTGGAACTAGTGCAAGCTGCGACGGCAAAAACCCCGTTTTGGAAGGATCGGTACATTAAGTTGGCATGGCTGGCGAACCAAGTGCTAATGGACATCCCTAGAAGCCTCCTCGCTGCTAAAGGCATGGTCGACCCCATAGAGATACCAAGGGAAATATCACAGCTTTTAGAGCTATGTAGAGGGTTGTATGATAACATGAAAAGAATGGTCGTGCAACCCTAAAAAAGGGGAACAACCACGCACTGTTTAATGTCTACGCACTATTTGATTGGCTTTAATGAAGTGTTTTTCATCTTCTTGAAATATTCCGTGGTTAAAACAACCAAGCATGCATCATTCATTTCATTTTTCTTTTTTCACATCTCGCATCGCATAAAATAAATAAAAAAAGGAAAAGAGGTACTTAACATACTACAATGCTATGAAAGAGAAATCGACTATGCCTCGCCATCGGTACCATACTCGGTCTAAGACTAAGGATATGGAGCAAGCAATCGAGGACCTTGAGCAACAGAACCTAAAACTAAGAGCGGAAATGGGGAAAATGAAGAAGCAGATCAATAAGATGTTCGAGCTCCTCACCCAGAGCGCAACCCTAAATGCCGCTGCGGCTACCTAGGGAGCGACCCCGAATACAACCACAGTCACCTAGGGGACCCCTACTTATCCTCCACGGTTCACCCTACCACACTTCAATGTCCACCCTTACGGAATGCCTTCCGGCTGGAACGCCAACACCGAGGAACAACCTACAGTAGAAAGACATGAGCAGGCAGGCGTAAACAACTCAATGGCCAAGGTTACGCAAAGGGTCAGGAGTGCTACCCCTCTAGTATATGTAACGGGCCCACATGCACAATATACTAGGGCCCCTCATCTAGTTGATCCTAGTAGACAGACGGGACCTACCCTTGGGACCCAAGGCGCTATTCCCCTAGGTGAAGAGAAGTTAAATTCCCTCGAAGAGTATGTGCTTGACATAGTACTTCCTACAGACTTCAAAACACCCAAGTTTGGAAAGTACAAGGGAAGTTCTTGCCCTTGTGCACTTAGCTATGTACTGTAGGAAGATGGCATCCTACATCCATCAGGATAAAATCCTAGTGCATTGTTTCCAAGACAGTTTGACAGGGGTAGCCCTAAGTTGGTATGTTAACTTGGAGAAAGGGCGGGTGAAGACATGGAGAGACCTCACTAAAGCCTTCATCCATCATATAAGTATAACGAGGACATGACACCTGATCGCTCTTGGCTCCAGAACTTGTCGAAGGCGAAATCCGAGGGGTTCAAAGACCACGCTTAAAGATGGCACGAGTTGGCAGCCTAAGTCCAACCCCTCTAAACGGAAAAAGAAATGGTGACCATGTTCTTAGACACATTCCCATCCCCGTCTATGACAAGGCGATAGGAAGCGTAGCATCAAGCTTTGCTGACTTTGTGACTGTAGGAGAAAGGATTGAGTCGGGCTTAAAACGGGGAAAGTTCGCTCAAGCCAACAACGACACCAGCTTTGTCAGGAAGACTAATCAAGAAAGGAGGAAAGGGGAGGCTAACATTGTGATAATAGACCCCTCCAACCTCCATGGCCAAGGAAAAGGTCCTGGCACTCTGCAAATCATCCTGAGCAACCCAGGAACATCAGGCCCGACTGCCGCGGCAGCTCTGCCTAAGGCCGAAACAGCAAACACGTCGAATTCCTAGGGTACCCAACCAGCACAACAAAGAAGAGTTTTTGCTCCTATCCTCATGACCTACACAACACTTTTTCCCCTCTTACTCCAAAAGAACATGATAGCGGTACTTCCGCTAAAGCCACTAGAGCCTCCCTATCCCAGGAACTACGACCCCAACACAAAGTGTGACTACCATGCA
This sequence comes from Mucuna pruriens, assembly GCA_025330945.1. Taxonomy (NCBI): domain Eukaryota; kingdom Viridiplantae; phylum Streptophyta; class Magnoliopsida; order Fabales; family Fabaceae; genus Mucuna; species Mucuna pruriens. The sequence goes on from JAENHJ010000014.1 coordinate 1,527,030, forward strand.
GGAGCTGTTGGGCACTCTACAGAATAGTGTTGGAGCTTTAAGCACAAGGTACAGGACCTCATAGATGGAGGGTGGCTCGGTTTTAGAGAAAATGAGCCGAATGTGAAAAACAATCCCCTCCCGCCTCATGGGGGCAATCCATCAATGCTTTGAGCCACGAGTCCTCAAGGTAGGAATTCAGTGAACCAGGTAGTAGCCGAGACCATATTGCATAGGTCACAGTTATCGGGCAAGCAGGAGGTGTCTTATCGAAGCCGCTCATCATACGCTATGACCCGATTCCTACACCCCGAGCTCCCCTTATTATACAAGTCCTGGCTAAGCCGACATACCGGGACAACCACGCCATGCCATGGTAGTACGACCCGGTGACAAAGGTAGCACCTATAGAACCAAAGGATGACGACCCTACTAAGGAAGTCATTAATATTGCGGAAACAGGGGGAGTAACCAAGAGCGACAGAATCTACACCCTCGATAGCCTAAGGAAGAAGGATCCACCCGCTAAGGCAAGAGACGTGGCGATGGAACCTACAAAGGCTCTAGTAGGGGGGAAGAAGGTAGAGGAATTCCTGAAGCTCATCCTCCGGCATAATGAGTATCAACTACTAGACCAGGTGAACAAAACTCTCGCTCGAATCTCACTCTATTTCTTGCTCTTAAACTCAGAAAGCCACTAGAATCTTCTCCTGAAGATACTAAATGAGGCCTACGTAGCCCAAGATATAACGGTAGAAAGGTTCGGCAGCATGATAAACAACATTACCAATGGGGGGCATTTGACCTTCTCAAAAGAAGAGTGCCAACCGAGGGAAGAAGGCATAATCAACCTCTCCACATCTCTGTAAAATGCGGAGATTACATGATCGCAAGGGTGTTGATCGATAATGGCTCATCCCTCAATGTCCTGCCTAAAGCAACCTTGGATAAGCTACGCTCCATCAACCCCCAATTGAGAACCAGCTAAGTGGTGTGAGGGTGTTCGATGGGTCAAAAAGAGAGGTCATGGGAGAGATTACTCTCCCCATCTGCATCGTCCCAATCGTGTTCGACGTTACCTTCCAGGTCATGGACATTCACCCCGCATATAGTTACCTCCTCGATAGGCCTTGGATTCATGCAGTTGGAGTCGTACCCTCCTCCCTTCACTAAAGAGTGAAGTTTGTCGTAGGGCATCAATTGATCAGTGTAATGGGGGAAAAAGAACTAGTGATTAGCACCCATATGCCCGAAGAATACATCGAAGAGGATGAGGAGGCCCTAGAAACCTCCTTCCAGTCACTTGAAGTTGCAGAAGCAACAAGCTTCGATCCAGAAAACCCTACCCCATCCTCAGTAGAAGATATGGCATTCCAGGTCATGATCAAAGAAGGATACCAGCTAGGCAAAGGGCTGGGTCCCTACTTGAACGGTATATCAGCCCCAATCACTATACAGGAGAATGTAGGGAAAGCCGGGCTCAGCTATCAAGGGGGCAACCAAGTCAGGAACTCAAGCCCATCCTAAGCAGAACCAACTCTGAGTCAATACTTCATCCATGGAAGCATTGTAATGATAGAGGATGGGCCAATAGGCCGGCAAGGATGACTTTATGTTACTAAGGAGAGGCTGACAAACTAGACAGCTAAGGTGCTCCCTGACTAGTACCCTTTAAAAATGTAATTAGATTTTGTAAATCGCTTTAAGGAAAATTTAACATTAATGAAATTTGGCATGCATTTTTGTTCATTCATCTCTTTTGTTCCTATTCTTTCGTTCCCTTCCTTTTTCTTTCATGTTTCACCACACTCGCTAAAATAAGTTTCTTTTTCCCAAATAAAATAAACTAGTGCGAATAATGAATCCCCCCCGAGCGCTAACACTATCCTCATGTGTGAAGACCCTAGCCAACCTGACAAACCAGTCGAGGACGAAGGCACGAAAGTCAAAGCCATGGATGAGATGGAAAGATGGTTAGAACAGAAAAGGCCAAAGTTCCAACCTCTGGCTGAAGACCTCGAAGGCATCAATCTTGAAAACGAAATAGAAAGGAGGGAAGTTTGAGTGGGCAAACAAATGCCACCTGACCTAAGGTTGAAACTTGTTGAACTCCTGAAAGAATATACAGATGTCTTTGCTTGGTCTTATCGAGACATGCCTGGCTTGGACCGTGAGATTGTGGAACACAAATTACCCTTGCTCCTAGGATCGGTCCTAGTCCGACAACAATTAAGAAGAATGAGACAGGAAGTCGCCTTAAAGATCAAGGAGGAAGTGGAAAAGCAATGGAATACAGGGTTCCTGGCCGTGGCGAATTACCTACAATGGGTGGCAAATATAGTACCGGTGCCCAAAAAAGACGGAAAAGTGTGAATGTGCATGACTATAGAGACTTGAATAGGGCCAGTCCAAAAGACAATTTCCCACTGCCATACATTGATGTACTCATAGATAACATTGCACAACACGCATTCTTCTCCTTCATGGACGGCTTCTTAGGATATAATCAAATCCTAATCCCGTAGAGGATAGAGAAAAACTACTTTCATCACCTTGTAGGGAACCTTTTGCTACAAGGTGATGTCGTTCGGGCTCAAGAACGCCGGTGCAACCTATCAAAGGGCCATGGTGGCCTTGTTCCATGATATGATGCATAAAGAGGACCTACGGAAGCTATTCACTAGGCTCCAGAAGTATAAGCTAAGGCTGAATCCAGCTAAGTGTACCTTCGGCGTAAAAACAGGAAAGCTACTCGGCTTTGTGGTAAACGAGAGAGGCATAGAAATGGACCCGGACAAAGTGAAAGCCATCAGGGAAATGCTAGTCCCCAAGATCGAATAAGAGATCCGGGGTTTCTTGGTCGGGTAAACTTCATATCCCGGTTCATTTCCCAATTGACAGCCACGTGCAATCCAATCTTCAAGCTCCTCTGAAAGAAACAAAAACTCAAATGGGACTTGGAATACCAAAAGGCTTTCGAGAAAATCAAACAGTACCTAGAGAACCCCCGATTATCGTTCCTGCAGTTCCAGGAAAATCTTTGATCCTCTATTTAACGATATTGGAAGAGTCCATGGGCTGTATGTTGGGACAACAAGATGCCACAAGAAAGAAAGAATAAGCCATTTATTACCTCAGTAAAAAATTCACAGATTGTGAAAAGAGGTACCTGGCACTAGAACGAACCTGTTGCGCTCTGGTCTAGGCTGCTAAAAGGCTCAGACAATACATGTTGTCCCATACCACTTGGCTAGTAGCCAAAACTGATCCTATGAAATACATCTTTGAGAAACTAGCCCTGACGGGACAAATTGCACGATGGAAAATGGCTTTGTCCGAATACAATATCATATACGTAAACCAAAAAAGCCGTTGAAGGGGCGCCTTAGCAAAACACCTGGCTTACCACCCCCTAGAAGATTCTCATTTTCAGCTATTTTCAGCCAAGTTGGGATTTGATTGCACCAATAATATGGTAGAATATGAGGCCCGCACTATGGGACTTATGATGGCTTTGGAACACCAAGTGAAAAGCTCAAAGTCTTCGGAGATTCGACCTTAGTCATCTACCAGCTCCGCGGGGAATGGGAAACGCGAGATGCCAAACTAATCCCCTATCACAATCACGTAAAGGAAATAGTTGAAGCATTCAACACAGTTACCTTCCACCACGTCCCTTGCGAAGAAAATCAGATGGCTGATGCCCTCGCAACCTTGTCAACTATGGTGTAGGTGAACGAGGGGCAAGAAATGACAATCCATGTTCGACAGCAACCTTGTGTAGCTTATTGTTAACAGTTGAGCCGTGAAATAACAAAGGCAGACTCAGAACCTTGGTACTTCGACATAAAGAGGTACTTGGAAAAAGGGGAATATCTAGAGGAGCCTCTGAAAATAAGCAAAAGAACACTAAGGAGGCTGGCCTTTGGCTTCCTCCTGAGTGGAACCATACTGTATAAAAGAAATACGGACATGACGCTCCTTCGATGTGTAGATTGTTAGGAAGCTGAAAGGATAATAGAAGAGGTCCATGAAGGGACCTTTGACACACATGCAAATGGGCATGCCTTAGCTTGTAAAATTCTTCGAGCAGGGTACTATTGGACCAAGATGGAATCAAACTGCTACTAGCAAGTCAAAAAATGCGTGAAATGCCAGACCTATGTTGATGTGATCAACATAGCTCCCTCCGCTCTGCACAGTTTGACCTCCCTTGGGCCGTTTTCCATGTAGGGCATAAATGTAATCGGGTCTATCGAGCCCAAGGCTTCTAATGGGCTCAAATTCATCCTAGTAACCATCAACCACTTCACCAAATGGGTGGAAGCCGCTTCTTATTCTACTGTGACATGCAGCATAGTGGTAAAATTCATCAAAAGGGACATCATATGTCGGTATGGCCTCCCAGCTCACATCATCACAAATAACGACACTAATTTGAACAATAAAATGATGATAGAGCTATACGAGCAATTCCGGATCCGCCATTACAACTCTACGCCATACCGTCCCAAAATGAATGGGGCAGTAGAGGCTTCCAACAAAACATAAAGAAAATAGTACAGAAAATGGTGGTAACCTATAAAGATTGGCACGAGATGCTACCTTACATGTTGCACGGGTACTGTACCTCCGTATGAACATCCACGGGGGCAATCCCTATTCGCTAGTATATGGTACAAAAGCTGTTCTTCCAATAGAAGTCAAAATCCCTTCCTTGAGAGTTCTGGCTGAGGTAGAATTGGAAGAAGCAGAATGGATTCAGCAACGACTCGACCAGTTAAACCTGATTGAGGAAAAATGACTCACAACCTTATATCATGGCTAACTCTATTAGAGAAGGATCAAGAACGCCTTCGACAAGAAAGTAAGGCCTTGTGTGTTCAAGGAAGGAGACATGGTACTCAAAAAGATATTGCCAAACACCAAAGATCAGAGAGGAAAATGGGCGCCTAACTACGAGGGACCCTACGTGGTGAAGCATGCCTTCTCTAGAGGAGCCCTAATCCTAGCTAATGCCAAAGGTCGAGACCTAAAATATCCTGTCAATGCAGACTCTGTCAAGATGTTCTTCCCTTGAAGTCTCACTAGGGCAACGACAGAAGCGCTAGCATCCCAACGGGGTGGAAGAAAGGCTAGGGAAATCAGGCATTAGAAGATTGTTGCCAATCTCTAGTCTTTGGCATTAGGCCAAGAGGCTGCTCCCAATCATGAGATCATTCTAACCCTTCGGGGGCTCACTTGTAACCATAGTTTGAATCAATAAAATGTTATCTTTCTTTCCATATCTCTCTTTTCCCCTTGCATGCTAAAGTTCTATTAAAAGTCAACAAGGAAAAACATTTTTAAGGCAGTCCAAGGAACGGAAACACCTCAAGCCTGGCCAGGTAGTTGGCACCCCGAGTGGCCTCTTGAACTTGGGCCAGTTTCCTTTAATCAAATTTCCAGCTACAAAGGAAAGACGAATGCTAGGGGTGGTTCGCTACTATAGGTCACTCGAAATAGCGCATGCACAACCTTGAGATGCAGTTATTCACTCTCTACCTAAAAAAAAGGAGAGAGAGAAAATAAAATAAATCATGCATACATATCAATTCCCTCCTTGCATACACCCATATTATCTTCCCTATTTGACCTAAACTGAACCCAACCTAGACCGGCCTCACGTCGGCCTTCCTTGGCTGACTCCTTCTCGAATTCCAAGATGCCGACTCCTTCTCGGGTTCCCTAGGCTGACTCCCCATCGGGCTCTAGAACTCGCGAAGCCTAAACACCATTGGCTGACCCCATGTCAGATCTTCTTAAATCAACCCTAACTTGAACTCCGAAGGCTAGTTGAGAAAACCTGATAACCTGAATACCTAGATCCTTAGGCTTGCCCTCAACTCAAGCTCACCCAAGGCAGCTACCTAAAGGAAACAACCCTAAACCTGGTAACCTAGATATGTGAAGCCTGAAAACCCTTGGTTGACTCCGTATTGGCTATCCAAACTCAACTCAAGTTACAAATTAGGCAGTTCAGCTTCAGGCCAATCTAGCCATCCAATCCCAAGTCCACCCGCTACCCAAGGGACAGATCAACCAAAGTATACCTTAAGTTAATTTCATAGGTTAACCTATGGAACCTAAGGTCAAGGCGTAAGCCTTAGGTAATGGCCCAAGTTTCAAGTGGGTCCATACTAGTCTTAGTGGCAATATTCCGCTCCTCTGCTCAAAAGATCACATGCCAATAATCCCAAAAAGGAAACAAGAATAAAAAGGCAATAAAACAATAGTAAGTAAAGGCAAAAAAAAAAAAAAAAAAAAAAAAACAAAACAAAAACAAATAAAAAACAAATAAAACAAGAACACAAAGATGGCAAAAGCAACGGAAGGCCCATTTCATTAATAATAGAAACATGAATACATTGGAGGTCTATTTTTGAGGAGAATCTAGGAGGGAAACAAGCTTCCCATCCTTGACCTCCTTGGTCATGGCATAAGGGCTCAAGTCGAAGTCAGGAGCCAACAAAGCGATCTGCCTAAGGGCCTTGTTGAAACCATCTCCATGTTGTTCAACAATGGTGCCTTCCAAGAGGTTCACCCTGGCAGCAAAGGCTTGCTTCTCCTTCTTAACCTTAGCCGTTTTAGCCTCCAGGGCGGTAATCTTCACCTCAACAACCTTCAAAGCATCTCCTAGTTGGGCCTTGGCTTCTTTGTCCGAAGCCAAGGCAACTTCCACTTCAGCAACCCTAGCACGAGCTGCACTTAGGTCCTTAGACATCGAGTCCGAGGCCTTTTGCGCAGAAGCTAGGGAAACCTTCAATTTAGACACCTCGGCTTCGGATGTAGTCACCTTAGCCTTCAATTTTGCCACCTCAGCTTCATCCTTAGCATTCACGGACGCCACTTTAGCCTCGGATTTAGCCTTCAAGGAGACTACCTCAAACTTTGAAGCAGCAAGATCAGCCTTCAACTTCTCCATGTCCGCCTTCATCTTGTCCATGTCGAGCTTCGTCTTTTGACCTTCAGCACTAAGGTTAGCGTTGGCTTGCTGCATTCTCTTGAACTCTTTTTTATTGAGGGCCTCCTTCATCAAGATCTGCTCAGACCTCTTTGCCAAGCCTCTCCAAACTTCGAGAGTAGTCAAAGAACGGACATGATAGGCAGCCATCATGTCAAACGAGCTATCAACACCATCCTTCACGAGCAACCCTCGGTCATGTTGAGAAATGTAACTCGGGGAAAGAACACCTTGGAGCTCCTTGATAGGCCCCTAGGGGGCAGATCTGGCCCTAATGCAATTGTCACCTTCCCTTTCGGTTGAGCAAAAGTTGGGGCAAATTGAGAAAATGCCATGGCCTTACCCTTCTTCTGCGAAGCCTCCTCTACAGTCGCTGCCTCTGCTTTCCTCTAGTGGAGTCTGTCACCTTCTCGGCACCAGTTGGTGCCGGCATCTTCTCGATCCCAAAGGCCGACCCCTTTCCATCTCCAGTTGAAGCTGACACCCCCCTTGTTGGCCACAACGAGGACCGCCATCTTCTCAGCACCCATAGAGGCCAGCTTCTTTTTTGGCCATGGTTGCCGCCGACTGCTTGTCGACATCAGTAGTTTCCTTAGGAGCAGTAGGGGTGCCCTTGGCCTTTGAAACTAGCTTCGCCTTCTGAATCAATTCCTCCATGTTTATGCCTTGGTCCTCGATCATATATGCAAAAAGGAGAATGAAAGTTAGGGAAATCGGCACTAGGTCGAATCAGCAACATAGCACCAAAAAACAACAACTAACTCTTCAGATAATAGAGGGGTTGATTTTCCATTGCCATGGTAATTATCTCTTTGCAATTCATCCCTTGGGAAACTCATCCAAGAGTTGGAGATCAACCTTCCCCTCCAAGGAAAGCTGGCTCTTGTGTGTCACTTGGGCCTTCAAGGGCAGCCTCCAATACAAAGGCATGGGCCTGGGGTCAGAGCAAAAGGACGCCCCATTCACTGCCTTGATCTTCACGAACCGGCTCTTGAAGCCCTTGTAAGAAGCCGTGTAGGCAGTGAAGAGACTTGAGTTCGGCAAAGGGGCTAAAGACACCCAGTCAACCTTCTTCCTAACTCTAACAGTGTAATGGCTTAGGAAGACTAAAGCCAACAGAATCATCGTAAGTGCCAGGCACACCACCTTGAAGGCCTGTAGAGCTACCCATCCATTGGGATGAAGCTGCAACAGGGCCACCCCTATCATCCAAAGAACATCCCCGGTGAAATGATCGAAGGGGAGGGTCACCCCTAAGTCCAAGAGGATGGTTTCGTACATGTACATGAAATTGTCCTCCCCATCCTTCACAGCATGACACACCCATTCCGATGAAGAACAACGCGTCATGACGAACTAGTGAGCATGGGATTTGTGAACCCATCTCTTACCCTCAAACAAAGATGCCACCTCGGAGCGAGACATCTTAGAAGCATACGCAAGCACGTCCTTGTGCACCCACTCGAAATGCTCTTGCCTTGACACAATGGGGGTAGAGGACCTAGAGGAGGTCTCCTCAACCATAGCCACAGGCATGGCCACCAAGGCCTCAAAGCCCGACGAAGAAGAGGAAGAACGAGAAGAAGAACCCTTAGAACTAGAAGTACCTAACATGGTGGTGAAGTTCTGAAGAAACGTGAAGAGGATGCAGAAGTTTGGAGGAAAGCTCAGAGAACAAGGAACTCAGAAAATTTGAAATGCAGAAAAGATATAGTGAAAATGAAGAAGTGGGGGCCCTCAAGAAGAAAAGAAGTTTAAATGACGCCCTTGATACCACGTGCCCCTTAATAAATGCGAACCTAGAAACTCCGTGATAGGTGATTAAAGGGACGCACTTCTCCAGGACGGCGCAATCATCAGGCCACCCTACATTAATGTGCCTCGAAAATGAAGAGACATGTCTGAAGAGAGACAAAGCGTGTCCCCTCAAACGCAACCCTTGGCTGTCTCCCAAAATTCAAATTTAAGCCTCACGTGGCACATAAAATATATATATAATAAAAACAGTAAACACAGAAACACGAAGAGAACCCACATGACCCACAACAACTGGCCCAAATGGACACGACCCACTCCAAGCAGCCCAACCCAGGTCGCCCCAGCCTAGCCCACAACACGCCGACCCAGTCTTGGCAATACTTGGCCGAATCCATGTTGACCCATAAGTTGTCGATATGATCTTGGCAAAAACAAGAGAGAAAAAGGAAAAAACAAAACAACAGCTCATTAAACACATCCATAAACTCTGGACCCTTAATGGATAGTCTAGTGTCCCTTGCAACTTTGGGCCCCCAATGGATAGCCCATTGATTCAATCAATCCTGGACCCCTAATGGATAGTCTAGTGCCCCTTTCAACTTTGGACCCCAATGGATAGCCCATTGATTCAATCAACCCTGGACCCCTATTGGACAGTCACCCTCTTAACTTTGGGCCCCCAATGGATAGCCCACGAATTCAATTAACCTTGGACCCATAACGGATAGTCCAATTACCTTCTCAACCTTGGACACCTAAGGGAAAGTCCATTAACCCACTCAATCATAGGCACACACTGAAGCCCATTATCCTTAAACCCCTAGTAACTCCTCCAATTGGGCTCACTTGTGAATCTTTATTTATGCTCATCTAGGAAGACCCACACTGGATCCTCTAGATGAACACAAATAAAAAGGGGGCAATTGTGAGACTCCAAAACTATCCGGGACCAAGTCTCCAATACGCCTTCATGGACCCCACCATGACTCACATTGAGGAAGGGATCATAGGATAGTGGAATCAGCTCCTACAACTAGGTAACCACCATGACCGTGAGGGAATCATGGGATCATGGGGAGTTACATCCGGCTAGCCTCAAGGCCTATAAAAGGCCTCAAGACGAAGAGCACAAGGTCGAAAATTGAAGAGAGAAAGTAGAGGCTAGTGAGAAAATTGTGCAAAAGAGAACTAGCAAGAGAGAGAGGAATGATAAGTCATATTTTATACACCTTACAAGGGCTTAACATGGGTATTATTAAGATTGTTTAATGATTAAGAGTCCTGTCTTAGCTAATATTCGAATTATGGGCCTAGAAATAGGAAAAATATAAATATGTGCTAAAATAAGGATTTTAACCAATAAAAGATTGGACTTCTTTTGCAGGTCTGAAAGCCGAGAGCATCTTGCCCAAAAGGAGCATCTCGGCCCAATAGAAGCTGAGAGCATCCCGGCCCAAGCCGACTTTAGTGACTAAAATATCTTCAGCAAGAATGCAGATATGATTATGCTGAATTTAAGGAATCTGTAATGCAAATTTGATTATCCTAGAACTAAGGAATCTGCAATATAGATATGATTATGCTAGAATCAAGGAATTTGTAATCTCCTAGGATTGGGAAATCTATAATTCAAATTTGTAATCTGTTAGGATAAGGAAAATATGTAATTCAGGTAACTAAGCAAGAAATCTGCTAGAATTAAGGAATCAGTGATTCTGTAGGATTAGATTTAGATTTAGCCTGCTTGTGTATAAATAAAGCACGCTAGGCCACATCTTTGGTGTGGAAAAACAATGGAATTCTAGACCTAGCGTCGTCATCAACTACAGACATTCCAACCTAGCACGCTGGTACACGAAGCTTCAGTAAGGTGTCTCTCTCGATCAAGGAAGTACATGACCAAGATTTGGGATGTTGGAAGCTGTCGGAGGTGATCGCTCGGTATAGCTAATGCACTCTGGTGGACGGAAACCTCAACGTCTGGCCATCACTGGTGCACCACTACCGCCCTTCCAAGGCGATCGTCGTGGAAGGCGGACTCTCTGGAGAATGCTGAATTCCCACCTTTGTATTCAATTCTATTTTCAATATTATAACTGGTTTGTAATTCTGTCTCTTGATTATAATTCTTGCGCTTTAATCTGCTTTTAACTTTGCTGCTATTGCACATTGTTAGGGGTAGATCACATTAGACTAGGGCCGATTGGAACTGATTTAATAATCTGATTAGGTAGAGAACCCAAAATCAACCAGGTACATACTCTCTGCCAACTGATGAGGTAGCGATTGTGTAAATCCTCGGTATGGCAATGGACAAACGTTCAGCGATTTTCGTAAGAATAGAAGGTTGATTCAGAGTATAATTCTAAGTAAGAATGGTAAATTGTTGTGTATTGATTTCCAAATTGGTACAATATTTAGTATAGATTAGTTTAGCTTATTTTTTTTCACTTATTTTATTTTCCGCACTTAAACACAAACCCTCCCTATTTACTGCTTTCTAGAGTCTAAAACCGAGTCAGTCCGACTCTATTGCATTCGAGTCTGCCCTTAGCCGAGACCGTATCGGATTCGTCTCTATTGAGACCAAATCAGATCAGTCTTTGTCGAGAGTGAGTCGGCATTCTACATTTGACGTTCTGTATAAAACTCTGATTTCTACACTTAGTCACAATTTAACACACTGTGTCCTTGAGAAAATCGACCTAGGGTTAGCTATACTATAGTTAGCTTTAGTATTTATTTGAGGCGTGTAAGATGACTAAAAACCCGCTTATCAAATTGGCATCGTTGTTGGGGACACAAGTTGTTTTGTGTCTTTGTGTGCGAAAACTAAGTTAAAAGCCGAATCGAGTCTATGGAATGTTGTGTTTGTCGTTTTAGTCATAGAGTCATAGAATCTGTCAAGTTTGTTGAATCTGTACTTGTTTTCTTTTCGGCCGAGTCTAAAAATAATATAGCATGCTGAATATGTGTTAAATTTTTTGTTGCGTGTGTGTGTTTAATTTTTGTCTACTTGAGTCTTTACATTGCTAAGAAAAACAACAACAACAACCATCCCTGCATCATTGCATTTAACTGCATCAGCATAATTGATTTTGTTTTCTGATAGCTACTTGTTTTTTGTTTTCTGATTTGCATAACTGACTCTAACTTCTGCATAACTAATTTTGATTTTTCTGCAATCTCTTTGTATGATTTTTCTTTTTATGCATCAATTTTTTTTAACATTCAGACCGGTTTATGACTGTCCTTTTATTTTTCATTATTCTGTTGCCTTCCGTGCCTCTATTTCTTTTTTCTGTTTCTATTTTCTTTCTATTTTTCTGTCTTTGTATCTATTATTTTTAGGCAAAATCTAGAGTAATCAAATAACATAGATGCATATTCACACCAGAAAAGAAAAGAAACGGCAAAATGAAACCATTTTTGTATACTCGGCTCAAAAATTCACCAGGGTTGTCTCTCCCATCACCTTCCAGTTTTTATCTCAGAACAATTTCAATTACTTATTCTTTAAAGATGCAAAGGTTCTCTTTTCATATCCAATTGAAAGATTCTTTCACCTAAGACTACGTATGGCTAGATCATGTTTTATTCTCCTAAAGAAATTTATCTAAGCTTTTTAAAGAACTTCCCTCCACCATGAGACAGTAGAAATAGAAAAATAGAAACAAGCGACAAAACACAAACAAGATGATAGACTGAGATGGAGTCGGCATAAACCCGATTTCCCAAGGAACCGGAGTCGGCTCAAACTCGGTCAAAACAAAGAGTCGGTTTATGGCAAAACAAAAATACATAAGAAAAACGTAGAAATTTTAACAAACTTAGATTTTAGATTTCATTCTCGTCACTACCTAACTGCCCCCCCTTTAAATCTGCATTGCCCTCAATGCAGTTATGCATTTAGAGAGTTGGGGACTTCTTCTGGTGGGTCATCGAGAATGACCGATTCCACCACAGTGACGATATCCACCTCGCCCAAGGTCGAACTCAGATTCGGTGCTTCATGAAATGGTTTCAGTTGGTGGCCATTGACTTTAAATGCGCAATTACTGGCTATGTCTCTTACTTTGTCTGCACCATAGGGGAAAATATCAATTACAACAAATGGCCCATCCCACCTAGAATAGAGCTTACCGACTATGATTTTTAATCGGGAATTGAACAGAAGTACCTTTTGGCTAACTGTGAACACCGTTCTCAAGATCCTACAATCATGGAAATGTTTTACCTTTTCCTTGTAGATTTGAGAGTTCTTGTAGGCCTCTAAGCGTAGCTCCTCTAGCTCCTATAACTGCAGCTTCCACTCATAGCCGGCTTGGTCATGTCATGTTGCACTACTTGATCGCTCAGTACGCTCGGTGTTCGATCTCGATTGGTAGGTGACAAGCTTTGTTGAAGACAATCCAGTAGGGTGACATTCCTAGTGGAGTTCGACAAGCTGTTCTATGTGCCCATAAAGCATCCTCCAAAAGGTGGCTCCAATAATTCCGGTTCAGATTTGCCATTTTTTGTAGCAACTTATTGATTTCCCTATTTAAAACTTTAGCTTGCCCATCGGTTTGCGAATGATATTCAGTGGCGACTTTATGCACCACTCCATATTTCTCCAGAAGCGTGGCCATGGCACGATTGTAGAAGTGACTTCCTTGGTCACTGATCAGCACCTTCGGCACACCAAACCTATAGAAAATGTTAGACTTTACAAATTCCACAACAGTTTTAGCATTGTTAATTTTAGTGGCCTTAGCCTCCACCCATTTTGAAACATAATCAACGGCTAACAGTATGTAAGAGTTTCCATAGGAGACTGGGAATGGCCCCATGAATTCGATACCTCATACGTCAAAAATTTCGTAGAATATCATAGGCCGTTGATAAGCTCATTTTTAGTCGTCTTAACGGGCATCAAATAGCTAAAGCTAACTATAGTATAGTCAACCCTAGGTCATTCTTCTCAAGGACACAGTATGCTCGATTGTGATTTGGTGTGAAGTGAAATGATGTAGAAGCTGAGATGTAGATTACTGACTTGCCTCGGCAGTGGCCGAGTCGCTCTCGGCAGAGACTGAGCCGAGATGATCTCGATAGAGATCTATCCGACTTGGTCTCGGCTGAGTACAGACAAACGTTACAGAGATGGACTATCTCTATCTCGGACTAAAAAGTAGTAAACAAGGGGGATTGAAATGCAAGTAAAGTAGAAAATAAACTAAAACTATGAATGTAGTGAACATATACTAATGCTACTGGTTTTACTACTATTATTATTATGATATAACTGTGTTCATGTTCAGTTCTATTAGTTCATGTCCAGTCCGATTTCCGCACTTCCACTTCTTAGTCCATATCAGCCTTGAGAATTCTTATGGCAATTGCCAAAGGTTCGTCCATTGCCATACCGAGGATTTATGCAATCCCTACCTCATCAGTTGGTAGGGATTAGGTTCAGAGCTGATTTTAGGTTCTCGATTAACAATCGTTAAATGATTACCTACTGAGTTAGTTAAACCAGTTTCGATTGGCTTAGCTTAACATTGTTCACAATTCAATTGAAATCGCAGATTAAATAATGAATTAAAGGAGAGGAAGGGAACGAAGATAAGAAATGCAAAATGAAATTGATTAATAGAAAATAGAGTACAAACACAGTGGTTTGAATTCAGGTGGATCCATCTTCCACGACGATCGCCATGGTTGATGGTGGTGGTTCACCTCCAATAGCCTGAGCGCTGGGGATTAGATTCACCAGGGTGTGTTGGAAATCCCAATCACTCCCCTCTGAGAAAGTTCGGCTTTGCAGTCTTAGACCTGCATTTCCTCGATTGAGAGAAACACCAATGCAGCACCGTACACCACCGTAACGAAGGAAAATGAGAGCGAAGAAATGGATACAATGAGAGTGTGTTTAGAATGAACTTAAAGACCCCTACAATGTACACGACTATTCTTATTTATACATGAGCACGCAAACCACGACGCCTAACAGAATCACAAAAGTGGGTTTCCTAATCTGCCCTTGCAATGTGCGTTGCTGATTGCACCAAGAGTGATGTGGCGTCCGGCTAGTGCTAAGGTGGCCTCTGTGTTGGATGGTTGACGTGGGAGAGGCAACTGGGCCATTCCTCATTGGGCCGCTACTCAATGAGTTGCTGGAAGTTCGGCCTGGCCGGGATGGCATCAGCCTGAGTTCTTTGATGCTGGATCTGAGAGCCTTGGCTAGACTTGCACTGAAGGGGAATCAGCTAAGATCCTTGAATTAGCACAATTTTTTATTTTCTCTATTTTTCAGTTCCTAATATGAATCCCAGCAAAGATTCATTCCTTAGTATTAAAATATGCTAGCAATGATCTTTCTTAGGTCCAAGATAGGTGTATAGTTTGTGACTCATCAGACCCCCACACTTACTCTTTTGCACTCCTGGGAAAAATAGAATGAAAATTAACTCCCTTGAGCTCAACCAAGACAGATTCAGTACTCATTCACCATGGATTGAGATATTCAAGCAATCTAAGAATTACTTCTTCAGTGCTCGAGGCAATTTCATGATCTGCAAACAAGAGAAGATAACCAAGAGTGATAGAGCTCTCATTACATGTTTGGGCTTGTATTTACACTCAACATTCATGGAACTGATATCGCAGTATTTTGATAAAGCTCTCTTCTTACACCTGCAAAAACACAAACAATTATGATCACTAGGACTTCTTTTTTAGCTTGTAGCGAGGCTGGGGTCACAAGTAGGATAAAATATAAAACTGGCTTCAGGACCCGTGGGGAAGAGAGGAGTAGTGGGGAGTAAGCTTTATCAGCATGAGGGATAGCCCAGAATGTTGTGGTTTCCCCTCTTTGTTGTTGCCAGCTCACTTCTTTCCCCCTTTTTCTTATCTTTCTTTCTTTCTTTCTCTCTCTCTCTCTTTTTTATATATGCAGCTTCGTTGTTTTCTTCCTTTGTTTGATTCAGCTTAGATATTTCAGCTGCTGCTTCCAATTTTTCTCTTTTTTTTTATTTCACTCGCTTCTTTTCTTTCCTTGTATTTTTGAGCCTTTAGAGGATGCTGAACAGCTTCTTCTTTCTGGAAATTCCCCCACACTTGATTATGACTTACTCCCAAAACAATTCCAAAGCTCCTCTGCTTCCTGAGGGTGAGGTGAATTCATGGTTTTTCGGCTTTGGCTTGTAATGAGCTGTAAGAAAGAACGGTTATGCGGCTCAATGGGGGGTGAGCAAGGGACAAAATTTCAAGTAGGCTTTATTTGGCTCGGGACTAATCAAAACATGGCTTAGATCATGTCATTCCTGCATGTGAAAACAGTTGTATCCAGAGAGTTAAGGCAAAATGCAGAATATGCAGTTATCATGAATGCAAAAATCACAATAGAAAAATAAGAGGAATGGCAAGATGTAAGCCATCAATATTTACAAGGGCTCAAATTCTCACATAGGTTGTTTTTGCTCTATCATAGAGGGTTTTCCTTTTTGTTTCCAGTCAATCACTGCCTAGAACGCTGGAGTTTTGCTCCCGTCAAGCTTAGAGAAATCTCTTCCAGGGCTGCAGAGATACTTCCTTCTGTCTTCTCAAACTTCCAGAAGTCACTTCAAAACATCTTCCCAATTTACCTTTTCTTTTCAACCTCCTAACTCTAAAATTCTACTAGGAGGGACGAGACAGAAGACAAGAGGCGAGTAGGGACTTAAGTTTGGCCGAAGTGGAATGGAAAAGAAGGAAAAGTGACTCAGCAAACAAGACATTAACTTCAACAAGACACTAGAAAGACGAAACAAATATAGGAAATAAAACATAAATGCAATCAAGACAAAACGAATAAAATTGAGCCAAGATGAAAGGTGTGAACAATATCAGATGACAGAATTCAGTTCTGCAGCTTCATATGGCTATAACGGTGTACCACCCCCCCCCCGCACTTGAATTCTGCATTGTTCTCAATGTCTGCTGTGATTGAGAGGGGCTGGCAGGGTAGGCTTAGGTAGTACCATCCAGCAGAGTTGGTTCCATTAGGGAGATGATCTCCACGTCAGTTGTAATTGGAGCTAGACCTTCATGGAATGGCTTAATCTGATGCCCTATGACCTGGAAGGTTCTACTGCTATGTTCATCTTGCAATTGTACTACACCATTGGGAAATACGTTAGTGATAACAAAAGGTCCGTCCCATATGGAACGAAACTTACCTGTTATGAGCTTGAGTCTTGAGTTGAACAGCAGGACTTTTTGGCCGACATAGAAATCTTTTCTCAGGATCTTCTGGTCATGAAATTTCTTGACTTTTTGCTTGTATATCCTGGAGTTTTCATATGCTTCCAAGCGGAGTTCGTCAAGTTCCTGTAGTTGGAATTTTCTTTGCTTTCCCGCTTGGTCATAGGCTAAATTGCACTACTTGACAGCCCAGTAAGCTTTGTGCTCAAGTTCCACAGGAAGATGACAAGTCTTACCAAAGACAATCCGGTAGGGGGACATCCCTAACGGCGTTCGGTATGCAATTCTATGCACCCAAAGAGCGTCCTCCAGGAGTCGGCTCTAATCCTTCCTACTGGGGTTGATAATCTTTTGTAGCGTTTTCTTGATTTCCCTGTTGAAAACTTCTGCCTGGCCATTAGTCTAGGGGTGGTATGCTGTAGCAATTCTATGTTCTACCCCATATTTCTGAAGAAGCGAGGCCATGACTCTGTTACAAAAGTGACTGCTTTGGTCACTTATGAGCGCTTTCGGCACACCAAACCTGCAAAAAATATTGGACTTAAGAAAGTCCACGACCACCTTTGCATCATTGGTCCTGGTGGCGACGGCCTCTATCCATCTTGACACATAATCGACGGCCAGCAAAATGTATGAATAATGATGTTGAGCGTTTTTACAGTCGTTTTACGCGCTTATCAAATAACTAAAGCTAACTATAGTATAGCTGACCCTAGGTCATTCTTCTCAAGGACACAGTGTGCTCAGTTGTGAATTGATGCAAAGTGAAGTGGAGTAGAATCTGAGATGTAAGTACTGACTCGTCTCGGCAATGGCCGAGTTACTCTCAATAGAAACTGAGCCGAGTCGACCTCAACAAAGACGATTCGGCTTGGTCTCGGTTAAGTGCAGACAGATGCTACAAAGGTGGACTATCTCTGTCTTGGACTTAGAAAGCGGTAAACAAGGGGGTTGGAATGTAATTTGGAATCAAAACAAAGCTCGACTATAATCAAATGCAATTACGCTACTCCTAATGCTATTTCTATTACTGTGTTCATTGTTTAGTTCCAATAATCACGGCCTTTCTGGTTCAATCACTCCAATTACAATCCTCATCAGCCTCCAGTGTTCTTATGGCAATCGCCAAAGGTCCATCCCTTACCATACCGAGGATTTACACAATCGCCACCTCATCAGTTGGCAGAGATTAAGTTCAAACTGATTTTAGATTCTCAATCAACAATCCTTAAGTGATTACCTACTGAATTAGCTAAACCAGTTCCAATCGGCTTAGTTTAACATTGTTCCATTACCAAGTGCAATCGCAACACAGTAATTGAACTTAAATTTCAGGAATGCAATGGAGTGCAGAATTCAAAAAATGCTCATAATATTGAAAGCAAAATACAAACGCAGGGCCTGGATTCGATGATTCCTTCTTCCACGACGATCGCCATGGACGACGACGATGATTCACCTCAGCTAGCTAAGACGCTGAGGTTCAGGTCCACCAGAGTGCGTTGGTGCTCCAATCGGTCTCCTCTGATAACCTTCGGCCTCTCAATTCTTAGCCTGCATTTCCTCAATCGAGAGAAACGCCATTAACAGCACTATGTACCACCGTGAGCGGAGGAGAAGAGAACGAGCGAATTCGAAATTATGAACGCGGGAAAGTTTGAATGCCAAAAGCCCCTATTCGTTCAGAGTTCTATCTATTTATACAAGAGTGGACACAACTAACGATGCTAATAGAATTACATGTACAATTCCTATTCTACCCTTGTTGTGACTTGCGTTGTAAGCTACTCCAGGTAGTGACGTGGAGTTGAGCTGGACCCAAGGTGGCTCTGATTGCTGACGAGGCGTTCCACCTGGATCTACCTGACTGGGTTCCCTGCATGGGTTGAGTCTCGGCCTGGCCGAGAGGCTCTCGGCCTAGGCTTCTGATGGCGGGCTGAGTTTGGCTGGACCTGCAATGAAGAGATAGTTAGCTAAAAACCTTGATTAAGCACAGGTTGTGTTTTACTCAAGTTTAGGCCATTAATATGGATCTTAGCTAACAGTCATCTTTTAAGCTCGTGAGTTGCTCAATGGTGCCCTTCTTAGGTCCAATTAAGATGTACATTTTATGACTCATCAAACGCCCACACTTAGCCTTTTGCACTCCTGGGCAAAACATATGACTCAATTAAGGGTGACCATAGTGAGAAATTTTTCTGTTTGATTTCCTTAAGCTGACTCTACAGAGTCGGCTTCTCTTCATCCCAGTTCAAGGCACTCATGCAATCAAGGAGCTACTTCCTTTGGCTCTCAGGGGCCTTCATGGCTTCCAATTGGGAAGGGGTGCCCCCAGAGTGATAGAACTTTTACTCGTGTGCTCAGTTCTCTCGCTTCTCTCAAGTGTTTGGGCTGTGTTTACACTCAGCATTGCATGGAATTTGTGTTACCATATCTTGACAGAGCTCTCTTCTTACACCTACAAAACACAACAGTTATGATCACTAGGACTTTTTTGGCTTGTAGCGAGGTTGAGGTTATGGGTCGAATAGATGTAAGAAAACTAGCTTCAGGACCCACGGGGAGGAGAGGAGCAATGGGGAGTGAGTGTAACCAGTATGAGGGCAGTCCCGGTTGCTGTGGTCTCCTTTGATCTTTATTTACTCGCCGTTTTACATTCTTTCTTTATTATATTCATGCAGCTTGTTGATTTTGTTTATTTCAGCTGCCTGTTTTATGTTTTTATGTGCTTTCTTTTCTTTTCTTTCATTCCATTTTCTCTCGTTTTCCTCTTCTTCTAAATCTTCAGCTACTTTTGACCGAATTCCGCTCCCTAGACTCCCCCCACACTTGATTCTAGCTCACTCCCAAGACGATTCCACTACTCTTGGGCTTCTTGAGGGTGAGGTAAGAATGGTTTTTCTGGCCTCGGCTTGTAGTGAGCTACAAGAAAAAGTGGTCAATTTAGGCTCAAAAAGGGGTTGACAAGGGTCAGCTTGTTTTTGGACAGCTTTATTTGGCTCTAGGCTTATAAGAAATATGGCCTAGATCATTTCATTCCTGTCTGTGTAAAACAGTTGTATCCAGAGAGTTAAGGCAAAATTCAGCACACAGAATTAACATGCTTGCAAAAATCACTCAGAAAGAAGGGAGATGGCAGAGTGTAAGCCATCTCTGTTGCAAGGCTCAAATTCTCACACTGGCTGATTCTATTTCTTCACTCTGAAGGTTCCCTCTTCCCATTTCCGCCACTTACCACTTAGGAACCAGAGGTTTGGCTCTCTTCAGGCAGGGTAGCTTTTGCTCGGGAGTGAAGAGATTCCTTCTACTGGCTCGTCAGACTCTCGGACTCAGCAAGGAATTTCCTTTCTTCTTTTGGACACGTAATTCTGCTAGGATGAGGTCATTCCGGCTGTGGCAGACTCAACAGTGGAGACTCTTTTATTAAACACAAACTTAAGCAGCAAAAATACTAATGAGACTTAAAATGGTATATCAGATATGTAAGAAACGAAATGGAAAAGTTAGAGGGAATGAAAAAGTTAGAGAAGAGAAGGGCAGATATGACGTGAATGATCAGTTTCCGAAAGGACAAAACCCCCCCACACTTAATTTCGGCATTGTCCTCAATGTGAACAGGTTGGCCGAGTTGGCTTAGGCTGTTCCATCAGGAGGAGTCGGTTCCATCAAGGAGATGCTCTTTGTATTTTCTCCTGTTGGTGCTGGACCTTCGAGGAAAGGTTTGACTTGGTGCCCGTTGACTTGAAAGGAGCGGTTGCTCTGTTCTTCCCTTAGCTACACTGCACCATGGGGAAATATGTCAGTAATAACAAAAGGTCCATCCCATCTGGAGCGAAGCTTACCTGCTATGAGCTTTAATCTGGAATTGAATAGCAACACTTTTTGGCCAATATGGAGATCTTTCCTCAGGATATTTTGGTCGTGGAACTTTTTTACTTTCTGCTTGTAGATCCTGGCGTTTTCATAGGCTTCCATGCGAAGTTCATCTAATTGTTGGAGTTGGAACTTCCTATGCTCTCCTGCTTGGTCATAAGCCATGTTGCATTGCTTAACTGCCCAATAAGCTTTGTGCTCTAGCTCCACAGGAAGGTGACAGGCTTTCCTGAAAATAACCCGGTAGGGGGACATCCCTAGAGGTGTTCAGTATGCGGTCCTATGTGCCCATAGAGAATCCTCAAGGAGTCTTCTCCAGTCCTTTCTGCTGGGATTTGTCATCTTTTGCAGAGTATGCTTGATTTCCCTGTTAAACACTTCAGCTTGCCCATTCGTCTAGGGGTGGTATGTTGTGGCTATCCTGTGTTCCACCCCATATTTGTGAAGAAGGGAGGCCATGGCTCTGTTGCAGAAGTGATTCCCTTGGTCACTGATGAGCACTTTTGGGATACCGAACATGCAAAAAATATTGGACTTAAGAAAGTCCACTACTACCTTGGCATCATTGGTTCTCGTGGGAATGGCTTCTACCCATCTTGATACATAATCGACGGCAAGCAGGATGTATGAATAGCCATTGGAGATTGGGAATGGCCCCATAAAATCGATACCCCAAACGTCAAAGACTTCACAAAACAGGATGGGTTGCTGGGGCATTTCATGTCTTTGGTTCAAGGCCATCCCTGCTTTTTGACATCTGTCGCAGGTGGAGACGAATTGATGAGCGTCTCGGAAAATAGAAGGCCAATAGAGGCCACAATCAAGCACCTTCCTGGCAGTCCGAGATAAGTCGTAGTGGCCTCCTCCAGGGGCCGAATGGCAGAAGTGGAGGACCGACTTGATCTCGGTATCAGGAATGCACCTACGGATGATCTTATCACTGCATAATCTCCATAGATAGGGGTCATCCCATACGTAGTACTTAGCATCACTTCTGATCTTCTCTTTGTACGTTCGAGATGCCTCAGGCGGAAATTGAGATGTTGCCACAAAATTACAAATATCTACAAACCATGGTGTGGCTGTCTTGAGGTGCAAGAGTTGCTCATCAGGGAACTCGTCTCGGATAGGCAATTGTTCGCTTTCTCTTTCAATCCTGCTGAGGTGGTCTGCTACAGAATTCTCAACACCTTTCTTATCTCTGATATCCAGGTCGAATTCTTGGAGAAGAAGCATCCACCGGATCAGTCTCGGCTTGGCATCCGGCTTCTTCAGCAAGTACTTTAGAGCCGAGTGATCGGAGAACACAACTATCTTAGACCCCAGAAGGTAGGAGCGAAACTTATCCAAGGCAAACACAATTGCCAGAAGTTCCTTCTCAGTCGTCGTGTAATTTTGCTGGGCCGAGTCCGTGGTTCTAGACGCTACGCAATAACATGGACTGGTTGGCCGGCTCGCGCTCTCTGGCCGAGAACAGCTCCTAGTGCCGAATTGGATGCGTCGCACATGAACTCAAATGGCAGGTCCCAGTCTGGTGCTTACAGGATAGGTGCAGATGTGAGTTTGTTCTTCAGCTCCTGAAATGCCTCAATGTAGGGCTGGTCAAAGTTGAAATCCACATCCTTTTGTAGAAGTTGGGATAGAGGCAGAGCTATTTTGCTGAAATCCTTGATGAACCTTCTATAAAAACCTGCATGTCCCAAGAATGAGCGAACTTCCCGCATAGAAGCGGGGTTTGGAAGGGAAGTGACTATGTCTATTTTCGCCTTGTCCACTTCAATGCCTCTGTTGGAGACTAGGTGTCCCAACACTATTCCCTCGGTCACCATGAAATGACATTTTTCAAAGTTGAGAACTAGGTTCGTGTCAATGCATCTCTTCAACACCTTGGACAGGTTGTTCAGGCATGCGTCGAATGATTCTGCATACACCGTGAAGTCATCCATAAACACCTCCATGCAATCCTGTAGCAAATCCGAGAAGATGCTCATCATGCAACGTTGAAATGTACTCGGCGCGTTGCACAGGCCAAATGGCATGCGGGTGTACGCAAAAGTGCTAAACGGGCATGTGAAAGTGGTCTTATGTTGATCCTCCGGTGCTATGTGTATTTGCATGTATCCTGAGAATCCATCCAGAAAACAGTAATGGGACTTCCCTGCTATTTCCTCTAACATTTGGTCAATAAAAGGCAAAGGGAAGTGATCCTTGCGGGTTGCCTGATTTAGCCTTCTGTAATCTATACACACCCGCCAGCTGTTCTGAATCCATGTAGGTACCAACTCATCTTGTTGGTTTTTCATGACGGTTATTCCAAATTTCTTTGGTACTACCTGCACAGGGCTCACCCATTGGCTGTCTGAGATAGGGTAGATGATGCCTGCAGCAAGCAGTTTCGTGACTTCTTTCTTGACCACATCTAGGATGGTGGGATTCAGCCTTTGTTGCTGTTGCCTTATGGGCTTAATGTCCTCCTCCATTAATATTCTGTGCATGCATATGGAGGGGTTAATACCTGGAAGGTTAGAAAGTTTCCATCCAATTGCCTGCCTGTGTTGCCTGAGGACTTCTAACAGCCTATCTTCTTGCTCCGGGAGGAGGTTGCTTGCAATGATGACCGGGAGTTGCTGATCACAGTCCAGAAAGGCGTATTTTAAGTGGCTAGGCAATGGCTAGGCAAGTTAGAATTAATGACAGAATCTAAACAACTACTAATATTTACTACAGTATTTCTAAATTTTCGTAATCTACGTAAAGTTAATTCTATCTCTGGGTCAAAAGCATACAATGGGTCAGTACTACTCCTAGTCATGTATTGTACAAATTATGCAGGAAAATCAGACTTGAAACAATACTTACAAATAGTAAACTACAACTATCAGTCAATTACCTAATAAAACTACGAGAATGCAATGTAAAAAGATGCAAGCCAACCGTGTGATGCGGAAATGAATGCAAAATAGAATGCTAACACTATGCACTGCAGAAAAAAAAAATTTACGCAGAAAAATTAACAACACTCAGCATGCTTTTTATTTAGGATCCAAAATCTAGATGTCAGACATAGACAAATTCAAAGGACTCAATAGACTCACTTGACAGACACACTCTACAGACTCGGGATTCGACTTCACTTAACTTGGCACACAAAGACACAAAACAACTTGTGTCCCCAGCAACGACGCCAATTTGATAAGCTCTTTTTTAGTCGTCTTAACGGGCATCAAATAACTAAAGCTAACTATAGTATAGTCAACCCTAGGTCATTCATCTCAAGGACACAGTATGCTTGATTGTGATTCGGTGTGAAATGAAATGATGTAGAAGCTGAGATGTAGATTACTGACTTGCCTCGGCAGTGGCTGAGTCGCTCTCGGCAGATACTGAGCCAAGATTATCTCGGTAGAGATCTATCCGACTTGGTCTCAATTGAGTGCAGACAAACGCTACAGAGATGGAGTATCTTTATCTCGGACTGAAAAGCAGTAAACAGGGGGGATTGAAAAGCAAGTAAAGCAGAAAATAAACTAAAACTATGAATGCAGTGAACATATACTAACGCTACTGGTTTTACTATTATTATTATTATGATATAACTGTGTTCATGTTCAGTTCTATTAGTTCAAGTCCAGTCAGATTTCCACATTTCCAGTTCTTAGTCCATATCAGCCTTGGGAATTCTTATGGCAATCGCCAAAGGTTTATCCATTGCCATATCGAGGAATTACGCAATCGCTACGTCATCAGTTGGCAGGGATTAAGTTCAGAGCTGATTTTAGGTTCTCGATTAACAATCGTTAAATGATTACCTACTGAGTTAGTTAAACCAGTTTCGATCGGCTTAGCTTAACATTGTTCACAATTCAATTGCAATCGCGGATTAAATCATGAATTAAAGGAGAGGAAGGGAATGGAGATAAGAAATGCAGAATGATATTGATTAATAGAAAACAAAGTACAAACACAGTGGTCTGAATTCAGGTGGATCCATCTTCCACGACGATCGCCATGGTTGATGGTGGTGGTTCACAACCAATAGCCTGAGTGCTGGGGATTAGATGCACCAGAGTGTGTTGGAAATCCCAATAAGTTCCCTTTGACAAACTTCGGCTTCCCAGTCTCAGACCTGCATTTCCTCGATCGAGAGAAACACCAATGCAGCATTGTACACCACCGTAGCGAAAGAAAATGAGAGCGAAGAAATGGATACAATGAGAGTGTGTTTAGAATGAACTCAAAGACCCCTACAATGTACACGAAAATTCTTATTTATACATGAGCACGCAAACCACGACGCCTAACAGAATCACAAAAGTGGGTTTCCTAATCTGCCCTTGCAATGTGCATTGCTGATTGCACTAGGAGTGATGTGGCGTCCGGCTGGTGTTGAGGTGGCCTCTATGTTGGATGACTGACGTGGGAGACGCAACTGGGCCATTCCTCATTGGGCCGCTATTCAGCGAGTTGCTGGAACTTTGGCCTGGCCGGGATGGCATCAGCCTGAGTTCTTTGATGCTGGATCTGAGAGCCTTGGCTAGACCTGCATTGAAGGGGAATCAGCTAAGATCCTTGAATTAGCACAATTTTGTATTTTGTCTATTTTTCAGTTCCTAATATGAATCCCAGCAAAGATTCATTCCTTAGTTGTAAAATATGATAACAATGATCTTTCTTAGGTCCAAGATAGGTGTATAGTTTATGACTCATCAATCGTTGAGGCATTTCATTCTTCCAGCTTAGAGCCACTCTAGTTTTCTGGCCCTGCTCGTAGGTTGAGACGAACCTATGCGCGTCTCTAAAAATGGAGGGGCAGTACAACCCACAGTCAATGACTTTCTGGGCCTTCTACATTAATTGATAGTGGCCTCCTTTGGTAGTTGAGTGACAGAAGTGGAGGATCGACTTGATCTCGGATTCTGAAATGCGCCTACGCGTGACTTGATCATTGCACAGCCTCCATAAGTAAGGATCATCCCAAATGTAGTACTTTCCATTACTACAGTCGTTCTTTGATGACTTTTGATGCTCTTGTAGGATACGAAGATGCAACTAAGTAATTGCAAATATCTACGTACGAAGGTACTGCATGAGTTATTCGCAATATTTGCTCATCCGGGAACTCGTCTCGGATTGGTATCAACTCGGCATCTCTCTCCAACCGGCTCAAGTGGTCGGCCACAACATTCTCTACACCTTTCTTGTCTCTAATCTCAACGTTAAATTCTTGGAGAAGCAGCATCCATCGGATCAGTCTCGGCTTTGCATCCGGCTTTTTCAAGAGGTACTTCAGCATTGCATGATCAGAAAAGACTACAATTTTGGAGTTACAAGTATGATCTAAACTTGTCTAAGGCAAACACTATTTCTAAAAGCTCCTTTTCAGTGGTTATGTAGTTAACTTGGGTTGCATCCATCGTTTGAGAGGCGTAAGCAATAACGTGCGACTGCTTGCTGATTCGTTGGCCTAGGACTACTCCTAGCGCGGAGTTGGAGGCGTCACACATCAGTTCGAATGGGAGCTTTCCCTTTCTTTGTTTCATCTTGCACTTGTTTTTATTTCTTTTATTTTTCAACCCTTTTTGGATGCACTATTTTTGCTATGTCCCCAGGTGTCTCCCCTACACTTGAATGAGACCCATTTCCAACATAATTCCAAAGCTCCTCTAACCCCTAAGGTTGAGGTTGATCATGGTTTTCCGGCTTTGGCTTGTAATGAGCTGTCACATCAAGAAAATGGTTATTCAGGCTCAAAAAGGGTAAACAAGGGATAAAATTTTCAAGGTAGGTCCATTTTGCTCGGGGCTTAATAGAAACATGGCCCAGATCATATCACTCCTACATGCGAAATGAGATGTATCCAGAGAGTCAAGGCAAAATCTAGAGTAAGCAGCCATAATGAATGCTAATATCACACAAGAAAGGAAGGAATGCCAAGATGCAAAGCCATTTATATAGGGCTCAAGAATTCTCACACAGATGGTTGCTCAATCACTAATGGTTACTCTTTTTCAATTTTTCAATCACTCATTGCCAAAAGATGCAGAAATTTCACTCCTTGTCAAGTTTGAAAAATCTTCCCTCCACGGTCATGCATACCTTTTTCTGTTTCATTTTTTTGAAACAAATCCATTTAAATCCTTTTTTAAAGCATTTTCTCCAGTACTTTAGGAATGAAGAATCAGTAAGAAAACCAAACGAAAATGAAATGAAAACAAGAATTAAAATAGGGCCGAAGTCGGTCTGAATTCGGTTGAGATGGAACCGGAGTCGGCACAGTCTCGGCTGAAACATCAGAAGCAAAAACAAACAAGAACGAAAATCAAAATAACACAGAAAACAAAATTAACTACATGCAGTGCACACACACAAAGTCACCCTCCCCCCACACTTAAATGATGCATTGTCCTCAATGCAAAATCGATATGCACATATGGGGCAGGGGCAATAAGAAGAAAAAAAAGTCTTCCTCAAGGTGGGAAAGATGTGCAAAATCTGATATTTAGCATTTTTACTCCACTCCTTTTGGCAATTTCTTGGGGGAGCTTTCTCCTCATTCATCTCACTAAGTTCAATATGATATCTTCTGGTGGCTCTTGAAATAGAAAGCTTAACGGTGAATGTTTGACCAAGTGGCCATAAAAGCTTCTTGGTTTCTTCATATCTTGGAGCGATTCTTTTTGCTGCTCAATCTTGAACTGGTTGATCATGAATACCATACTTGTATTGCCTACATCTCTTGAGAATTTTGGACTCGGCTACTGAGATTAGATTCGGCTTGCCGAGTATAGAGTCAACTTTCCATGTGTCGTCTTGGTTTTCTAGTAGTAAAGTCGGCTACCGGGCATACTCTTGGCATCTATTCGGTTTTGACCATGAACAGACTCGGCTTCAATCTGCTTTTGGCCTTGGTTTGCTGTGTTGGTCTCAGCCTTTAGTCGCTTCCGACTATGTTTGTCTGAATCAGACTTGGTATTTGTCTTATTGCTCGAGGCGCTCTCTACTCTTGTCGGATCTTGGCAGTTAGGAACCAGATCATTCTCGGCTTGTTTATGTTGTGGCTCTCGGGATTGGGCTCAGTGACCTCTTGATTGTTTGACTTAGAACTGGCTCCTTCTAATTTGTTGGACTCGGCTTTGGCTTCCTTCTGGATGTTAGAGTCGAGCGTCACTTCGTCCTAGTTTCTAGAGTCGGCTACATCCGAAATTACAATCTTATCAGCAAGTTCCAGGCCCTCAACCGCAGGGTCGGCACTTTCAGTCATATTAACATTGTCCGACTTATCAACTATAGAACCAACATCCTTGGCCCTTCCAGCAAGATTAGTGTCAGCATATCCTGGATTAGCAATCTTGGCATCAACACATAGGGGCTCAGTAATGTCAGCATTAGCACTTGCAGGATCAGCTATCTCGGCCCCAGGAACCTGGTCCAAAATCTAGACAAGGGACTCAGCACTTAGTGTCATGTTAGTAATTTCAGTAACATTAGCTGCAAAATTTGCAATCTTAACCACATCAGTCGGATCAGAAATAGTTGGCACATAGTCATCAATCTCAGCCATCACAATAGAGTCAACGACAACAAGTATGGAGTCGGCAAAGCCCGGCATAGCAGTTGTGATCACTGAAGGTTGCATAGCTACCACCTCAAGGTTAGTTATAACTCTTGTACGTGCATCTGTATCAATATCATTGCTAATTTTGACACAATTAGCATCCTTTATTACAATAGTACATGCGTGGTTACAATCAATAGTAGGACTCTTTGAATCTAGAATTTGAGGAAATCCACAAGACACTTGGACGGATTGTTATGGTGGTGGCTCCTTGCCATTCCACCCGGTTATGCCACTCATACTTCCTTCCTGTGGATTGGGGATGGTGTGAGATGGACTATATCTAAATCTCTCGGAATGTAGTTGGTTCACAATGGAGGTTAATTCGGTAATTTTTTTTTGCAAATCCTGTAGCTCCTGTAGTGTGGTGCACATATCTTCTTGGAATTCCAGATTGCTAATGGGCATGTGGTTGGTTCAGTTTCCCAAGAAACTCTCCTTTTGTAGGAATTACGTGTTGTTCATGGCCTTTGGTTGCGGTCTAAATGGAAGTGTTGGTTCTTGCAAAATGGGACAACATGGGTTGGATGTCCTATAGAGCCATACATACCACATCCATCTATGTTTCTTCCCAATCACTGATTATCAACAACAATTATCCCATTCTTTCCTCTAGATGTTGTGGCTCCCCTATTGTCAAAATGGTGAGTGTTACCTGCAAAATCATGTAACTCAGGCAACACAATTGTTAGCTCAAATGGATAATGCTCGTATGACTGGGCTCGTTCCCATTCGGGATATCGAGGACACCACGGTTGATACATCTTGGCATCAATGTGCAACTGATTCCTTTCTTTATTGGAGCTAGGAGCAAAATTATCAAGATCAGAAGCATTAGGAATAATACTAGTGTTAGAATGCACAAGTGTTGTTAACAAGATTAAAAATAAAAAAAGAAGAACAAAAGATAACAGAATTAGAAAAATAGAAAAAAACAGAAAGATAACTGAATTAAAACAGAAAAGCATCCAAAGAAGAATAAAATCAAAAATAGAAAAATAGAAAAATAATAGATACAGGGACATAAAAATAGAAAGAAAACAAAAATAAAAATAGGAAAACAAACGACAAAAGAAATAAAGGCACAAAAAGGCAATAGAATAATGCAAAATAACAGAATAATCATAAACTGGTCAGAGTGTTAAAAAAATGATGCATAAAAAGAAAAAAAAATCATACAAAGAAATTGCATAATCAAATATGCAGAAAAATCAAAATCAGTTATGCAAAAGAAGTTAGAGACAGTTATGCAAATCAAAAAATAGAAAACAAGTAGCTATCAGAAAACAAATCAATTATGCAAATGCAGTTAAATGCAATGATGCAGAGATGCTTGTTGTTGTTTTTTTAGCAATGTAAAGACTCACGTAAACAAAAATTCAACACACACGCAAAAATTTTTTAACACATATTCAGCATGCTATATTATTTTCAAACTCGGCTGAAAAGAAAACAAATACAGACTCAACAAACTTGACAGACTCTATGACTCTATGACTCAAACGATAGACACAACATTCTATAGACTCGGGATTCAGCTTAACTCAGTTTTGGCACAGAAAGACACAAAAGAACTTGTGTCCCCAACAACGATGCCAATTTGATAACTCGTATTTATTCGTGTTCCGTTTATCAAATAAACTAAAGCTAACTATAGTATAGCTAATCCTAGGTCGAATTCTCTCAAGGACACAATGTATTCTATTATGGCTAAGTGTGAAAATCAGAGTTCATGTAGAAAACACTAAGTGTAGAATGCCCACTTGCTCTCGGCAAAGACTAATCCGATCCGATCTCTGTAGAGACAGATCCGACAGGGTCTCAATTAAGCACGGACTCTCAGACAGATGCGACAGAGTCGGACTAACACGGTCGTGGACTCAAATGCAGGAAATAAGGGGGGTTTTGTGTTAAGTGCAAAGAAATAAATTAAGGACTGAAAGTAAACTAAACTACGCTAAGCTAACTATTGTATCAAACCAAAATTCAACCCATAGCTGGTCTTTAATTCCTTACGTAAGATTATATTCTGAGTCAACCTAAAACTCTTATGACAATTATCGACTGCTTGTCCCTTGCCATACTGAGGATTTACACAATCGCTACCTCATCAGTTGGCAGGGAGTATGTACGTGGTTGATTTTAGATTCTCTTACCTAGCAAAGTTATTAAACCAGTTCCAATCGGTCCTAGTCTAACATGATCCACTCCTCACAATGTGCAATCACAACAAAGAAACAACAGATTAAAGCACAGGGATTAAAATCAAAAGACAAAATTGCAAACCGGTTGTGTTATTAAAAACAACATTGAATACAAGGTGAGAATTCAGAAATTCTAGAGAATCCGCCTTCCACGACAATCGCCTTGGAAGGACGGTGATGGTTCACCAATGATAGTCAAGATGTTGAGGATCGGGTCCACCAGAGTGCATTGGCTAGCCACGACAATCCTCGTTTTTGCACAGATTTATATTTTTCCTATTTCTAGGCCCATAATTCGAATCTTAACTAAGACAGGGCTATTAACCACTAAACAATCTTAATAATACCCATCTTAAGCCCTTGTGAGGTGTAAAAAATTTGACTTATCAATCTCCTCATGGTGAAAGGCTTTATGAATTTAGTGGGAGAGGAAACCTAATCTCAAAGGGAGAATACTTTCCATTTTAGGTGCATAGTCTTAGGGAAACTTTCCTCTTTCGTCATGAATGGTGGGAGTAGTGTGAATATAGCTAGCCTTAGGCTAGTGGAGGAGTTAGTTTTACCAACCTTACAACACTATAAACCCTACAAGTTATAATGATTGAGTGAGAAGAGTGAGTTGGTAGTAGAAAAACAAGTGTAATTAGCTATTACCCTTAGGAAGTATAAGGATGAAATTATGTTTCATGTGGTTCCTATGGAAGCCACTCATATGTTGTTGGGTAGGCTATGACAATATGATAGGAGAATAACTCATGATGAGGTCTAAAATAGGTTCTCCTTTGTATAGATGGGATAAAAGATTGCCCTCATACCTTTGTCTCCAAGAGAAGTATGTGAGGACCACATAAAAATATGGAAAAAAAGAGAGAATAGAGAAAAGAAAGTGAAAAGGCTAGAGAGAAGAAAAAAAGGATAGA
The DNA here is from genome assembly GCA_025330945.1 of Mucuna pruriens. Taxonomy (NCBI): domain Eukaryota; kingdom Viridiplantae; phylum Streptophyta; class Magnoliopsida; order Fabales; family Fabaceae; genus Mucuna; species Mucuna pruriens. The sequence continues at coordinate 1,558,608 of JAENHJ010000014.1, forward strand.
AAAAAAAGAAAGAGAAGCAAGAGTGATAGAGAAAAGAAAGTGAAAAGGATAGAGAGAAAAAAGGATAATAAAAAAGAGAGAGAAGCAAGAGTGATAGAGATTATGCACAACCGTGGCCTCAAGTTAGCAAGGATTATGCACATGGTTGATATAGGTTTTCTATCGATTACCTACAGAGTTGCTAGATTGGTTCCGACTGGGCCCTAACCTACCGTGATTTATTCCTACCATGCACAACCGTGACACAAGCAAGAAGAGAGAAACAACCAGGAATCACAAATAGAAAAGTAGAGAAACGCAAACCCACTTCATTGCAGCACTAGTGTATTGACATAGGTAGTTATGGTTACATGGAACTATGAGCTCAGCCTCCCATGACGATCGCCATGGCAGAGTTGTAGTGTTCCACCGAAGATGGCCAGATATAGGGTGGTTAGTCCACCAGAGTGTGCCCGATATGGGTCAGTCCTTTCTAGCAACCGGTCACTACCCAGACCTTGGTCCTGCATCCACTCGACCGACTGGACGCCATTGATGTGTCATATTTTGTTTACCCTACAGGGACCTAAGATGGGTGCTTTTGGGATCAACTAAGGTCTAAGAATGGAGTTTTAGCTGAGATTCATATGATGGACCAAAAAATAGAGAAATCATAAATCTGTGCTAATTTGAGATTCCCTGGCTAATAAAGACTCATTCCTCTTTCTTGCAGGATCAACATGGATGATCTCGGCCCATCATGAGAAGCCTTGGCGTAGAAGAGTAGTCCCGACTAGACTGACTCGGCCTAGAACCAGACAGCTCCGCAGGTCCAACAGCCCAATAAGGAGTAGCCAAGCACACTGTACACTAATCCAGCTCAGTTGCCATGTCACTTCTGGAGAAGCTTGCAGCGCACGCTATGCAAGGGTAGAGTAGGAAATTCACTCTGTAATGCAGTTAGGAGCTCGTTAGCATATGCATGTTTAGCAGAGATCCAGCTCGTGTATATATAGTAGGAGTTGGGTGCGTTAAAAGTTGTTGAATTCATACTTTCCAATTCCCTCGTTTTTTTCATTCTCTCCTTCGTTTTCTACAATCAAGGTGGTGCACGGTGCTCTCAACAGTGCTTCTCTCGATTGAGGAAGCACAGGTCAAAAACCGAGAAGCCGAAGATCGTTAGAGGAGATCGATTGGATTACCAACACACTTTGGTGGATCCGATCCTTAACATTCTGGCTAACGGAGGTGAACCATTACTGTTCGACCATGGCGATCGTTGTGGAAGACGGATCCACTGAATTGACACCCTGTGTTTGTATCTCGTTCTTAATAATATGAGTATTTTATGATTCTGATCTCTGTTCGCACTCTCACACTTTAATTCACTACCTGCGTTGCGATTGCACAAAGTGACGTGAATCATGTTGAACTAAGCCGATTGGAACTGGTTTAACTAATTCAGTAGGTAATCAACTAGAGAACCTAATTGAGAACCTAAAATCAACTCTGGACTTAATCCCTATCAATTGATGAGGTGGTAATCGTGTAAATCCTCGGTATGGTAGTGGACGAACATTTGATGATCATCATAAAAGAACCTAAGGTTAATATGGACTGTGGACTGGAGTGATTGAACTAGAACGAACTTGATTGTTGAGGCTGAACATGAACACAGTAATAGTAGTAGAATAACTTAGTTTAATTGCATTTACATTCTTAGTTTACCTTCAGTCTTTCATTACTTGCATTCAACCCCCCTATTTCCTGCTTTTCTGTCCGAGACAGAGTCAGTCCAACTTTGTTGCGTCTGTTTGTGCTTAGCCGAGACTGAGTCGGATAAGTCTCTACTGAGACCATATCAGCCCAGTCTTTGCCGAGAGCAACTCGGCACTCTACACTTGATAGTTCCAATTTTATTTCAGTTTCACACAAAATCACAATTGAGCACACTATGTCCTTGAGAGAATTCGACCTAGGGTTGACTTTGCTATAGTTAGCTTTAGTTTATTTGATGCGCATGGAGACGACTAAAAATACACTTATCAAATTGGCGTCGTTGCCAGGGACACAAGTTCTTTTGTGTCTTTGTGTGCTAAACCTGAGTGAAGCCGAACTTCAAGTCTATAGATTGTTGTGTCAGTTGAGTCATAGAGTCTAAAAGTCTGTCTGTTTTGATTTGGATCCTATAATAATATAGCATGCTAAGTTGATATTTATTTTTGCCTTACTTTTCTTTTTGCAATTGATATTCGTTTCTGATAACTCGTTTCTGATTTTGCTTTGCATAATTGACCATAACTTTCTGCATCATATCTACAATGCATGACTAGGAGTAGCATTGAACCCTTGTATGATTTAGATCCTGAGATAGAATTAACTTTGTGTAGGTTAAGAAAAGCTAGGAATATAGTAGTAAGTAATAGTTCCAATTCTGTTTCTAACAATTATGTTTCTAGTTCTGATATTAATAGTCCTGTTACTAATAATTCTGATTCTGTTGAATACAGTAGCACTAATAGTTTTGCAAAACAAATGGAGAACAATGAAAGAACTCTAAAGGAGATGGCTACACCTGACGTAGTGTACCAACCTTGGTGCATCTAGTATCCACAATTGGAACCAGCTCAATCATACGAATTAAAATCTGGTCTTATTCACTTGTTGCCTAAATTTCATGGTCTTGCAGGAGAAGACCCCCACAAGCATTTGAAGGAATTCCATGTGGTTTGTTCCACAATGAGGCCGCAAGGGATACCAGAAGACTACATCAAAATGAAGGCGTTCCCATTCTCCTTGGATGGAGCAGAGAAGGATTGGTTGTATCTTCAGCTTGTTCTCTTCAACACTTGGGGAGATATGAAACGCATGTTCTTAGAGAAGTTCTTTCTGGCATCTAGAACCGTGACCATCAGGAAGGAAATTTGTGGGATAAGGCAACAATCAGGAGAAACTCTGCACGAGTATTGGGAAAGATTCAACAAATTGTGTGCCACTTGTCCACATCATCAGATCAGTGAACAATTACTGATCCAATATTTCGATGAAGGTCTGTCAATGATGGATAGAAGCATGATTTATGCCTCCAATGGAGGAGCATTGATGGATAAAACACCACCAGCAACAAGGCATATGATCTCTAATATGGCAAGTAATACACAACAGTTTGGGATCATAGGACCTAGCCAATCCTAGATGGTAAACGAAATTGGTACAGCTTCCAACCTGAGGCTGGAAAACCAACTATCCAAATTGACATCTCTGGTGAGGTAACTTGCTGTTGGACAACACCAGCCAAACATGGCAGCCAAAGTTTGTGGCATATGTACTTCCGTGGAGCACCCCACTGACTTGTGCCCTACGTTACAAGAAACCGAGTCGGACCAACCAGAGAATGTTGGAGCCATAGGTGGATATTAGAATGGGAAGCAACCATATCAGAATCGGCCACTTGATAATTAGCAGTATGGAAGACAACCATTTCGGCCAGGACCGAATCAAGGGCCTTATGTAGCATAGAGATTCGGACCTACACCGAATGTACCTCAAGGATCAACAGGTTACCAACAACCGAGTCTGCAATATCAAGCACCACCTTTCCAACAACAGTAGCAGAGAATGCCACCTCAAGGCAATTCTCCATCTCTGGAGGACCTGATGAAGCAACTTGCAGCCAGCAATTTGGAGTTTCAATAATCTGTAAGCTCCAGTAACATGCAGTTCCAGTAAAATAATACCACCATCCAAGACCTCAAAACACAGATAGGATAGTTAGCCAACACTGTGAGCCATTTACAATCGGCCGGATCCAGCAACCTTCCTTCACAAACAATTCCGAATCCGAGAGAGAATGCGAGTGCAGTTACGTTGAGAGGTAGAAAAGAACTATGTCAACTAGCACTGTAATTGCCGAGATCAACCAAAGCTGACTCCGAACCAGATGCCAACTCTCTGATGTAGCAACAAGAGAAAATTGTCCCATTGCCATTTCCAACTCGGACCGTCTTGTCAAGGAAATCAGAGTTTGACGAAGAACTGTTGAAGATGTTCTGCAAGGTGGAAATCAACATTCCACTCCTTGACGCCATTAAGCAAATTCCTAAGTACGCAAAATTCCTTAAGGAATAGTGTGTGCATGATGATGCGTGTTTTTACCGTCGTTTCACGCGCTTACCAAATAACTAAAGCTAACTATAGTATAGCTAACCCTAGGTCATTCTTCTCAAGGATACAGTGTGTTCAGTTGTGAATTGGTGTTAAGTGAAGTGACGAAGAATCTGAGATGTAAAGTACTGACTCCCCTCGGCATTGGCCGAGCGGCTCTCGGCAGAGACTGAGCCGAGATGATCCTAATAGAGGTAATCCGGCTTGGTCTCGGCTGAGTGCAGACATACGCTACAGAGATGGACTATCTCTGTCTCAAACTAAAAGCAGTAAACAAGGGGGGTTGGAATGCAATTGGAATCGAAACAGAGGTTAACTATAATCAAATGCAATTACGCTACTCCTAATGCTATTGCTATTACTGCTTTCATGTTTAGTTCCAATAATCAAGTTCTTTCTGGTTCAATCACCCCAATTACGGTCCTCATCAGCCTCCAATGTTCTTATGGCAATCGCCAAAGGTCCGTCCCGTACCATACCGAGGATTTACACAATCGCCACCTCATCAGTTGGTAGAGATTAAGTTCAAGCTGATTTTAGATTTTCAATTAACAATCGTTAAGTGATTACCTACTGAATTAGTTAAACCAGTTCCGATCGGCTTAGTTTAACATTGTTCCGTTACCAGGTGCAATCGCAACACAGTAATTGAACTTAACTTCAGGAATGCAATGGAGTTCAGAATTCAGAAAACACTCATAATATTGAAAGCAAAATACAAACACAGGGCCTGGATTCGATGATTCCATCTTCCACGACGATCACCATAGACGACGGCGATGATTCACCTCAGCTAGCTACGACGCTGAAGTTCAGGTCCACCAGAGTGCATTGGTGCTCCAATCGGTCTCCTTTGATAACCTTCGGCTTCTCAGTTCCTAGCCTGCATTTCCTCAATCGAGAGAAACGCCATTAACAGCACCGTGTACCACCGCGAGCGGAGGAGAAGAAAACGAGAGAGAATTTAGAAATTATGGACGCGGGAAGGTTTGAATGCCAAAAGCCCCTATTCGTTCAGAGTTCTATCTATTTATACAAGAGTGGACACAGCTAACGATGCTAATAGAATTACATGTACAATTCCTATTCTACCCTTGCTGTGACTTGCGTTGCAAGCTACTCTAGGTAGTGACGTGGAGCTGAGCTGGACCCAAGGTGGCTCTGATTGTTGACGAGGTGTTCCCCCTGGATCTACCTGACTGTGCTCCCTGCATGGTTGAGTCTTGGCCTGGCCGAGAGGCTCTCGGCCTGGGCTTTTGGTGGCGGGCTGAGCTTGGCTAAGCCTGTAATGAAAAGGTAGTTAGCTAAAAACCTTGATTAAGCACAAGTTGTGTTTTACTCAAGTTTAGGCCATTAATCTGGATCTTAGCTAATAGTCATCTTTTAAGCTCGTGAGTTGCTCAATGGTGCCCTTCTTAGGTCCACTTAAGATGTACATTTTATGACTCATCATTGCATAAGAGGAAGAAGATGAAGGGGAATGTAGAAGTTGAAAGCATAGTGTCGACGTTAACTAGGAATGAAGATTTCATTGCAGGAGCGCAATCACCGCCGAAGAAATGTCGAGATCCCGAAATCTTTTCAGTCCCATCCACCATTGGAGAGTGTACCTTTGCCAATGCCATGTTGGACCTAGGAGCTTCAATTAATGTCATGCCGACTTCAATCTACAAATCCTTGAATTTTGGTGACATGGAACCTATAGGGATGACAATACAGTTAGTAAACAGAAGTGTCGTTCAACCCTTAGGCGTTCTAGAAGATGTTCTTGTCCAAGTGAACGAGCTGATTTTTCCAGTTGATTTCTACGTGCTAGATATGGAGGATGAAACATCCGAGAAGGAATCAACCTTGATTCTAGGGATACCATTCCTGATGATAGCCAAAACAATGATTGATGTGCATGCCAAGACGTTCTCACTGGAATTTGGTGACACCTTGGTGCAATTCAATATTTTCGAAGCCATGAAACTACCACGGAAGACCATTCCCTCTTTGGCATTAATCTGATTGATGAACTAGTTGAGGAATACTTCCAACTTGACAGCCATAGTGAAGATATTGACAATTTTGCTGAGAGAACTGATTCAATTGATTGCCTAGTGTCCATCTTAGACGAACAGGTCGACTATGATGAATAAGGGGAAGTACATAATCTTTCCAACTCCGAGGATAATAAAAATGACATTGCCGACTTGGATTTTGAAGCTGAATTGCTTGAAGTATTAGACCAAGTGTGCAAGCATGAGAAACTAGAGTGCTTTATTAACTCAGAAGTTCAAGTGGCCGAAACCGAGAAGTTATTCTCAGCGCAACTGGCAACTATTTTCACGGTCGAAGACTAGTCAACCAAAGGAAGCTGAGATCGAGAGAGGACCGAAGTCATCTTGGCCAAAAAGACAATAGTCAAGATCGACCTGCATGTACAAACGCATGCAGAGACCATCTTGGCTAAAGAAGACCAGAAGCAAGCTGAAGCCGAGTCTATCTCGGACGTTCAAGGCAAGGACTGTATTCCATTCAGATCCGATTTCAGAATTGAACAAAGAGTCGAGTCCGACTTCCATCTGACAAGAACTAAGTTCAGAAGAAGCAGTCAGCCACAACAACCAAAGGTCGAAATAATGTTGACACATTTGGTGCCAAGTTCAACTCAAGACGGCCAACCAGATCCGAAAGCATCTCATGACAATTCTTCATCACCACCACCACCCATAGAATTAAAGTCAGTGCCAAAACACCTGAAATACGCCTATTTGGACGCTGAGCAGCAACATCCAGTCATCATTGCCAACAATCTCCACTAGGAGCAGGAGGATAAATTGTTGCAAGTCCTGAGGCAGCATAAGAAGGCAATTGGGTGGAAACTCTCTAACCTACCTGGAATAAATCCCTCCATCTGCATGCATAGAATTTTAATGGAGGAGGCAGCTAAACCCATAAGGCAACAACAAAGAAGGATGAATACGACCATCCTGGACTTGGTCCAGAAAGAGGTCACAAAACTCCTTGCTGCAAGGATCATCTACCCCATCTCGGATAGTGATAATTGCTCGTTTTTAGTCATTTTACGCGTTTATCAGATAACTAAAGCTAACTATAGCATACTCAACCCTAGGTCATTCTTCTCAAGGACACAGTGTGCTCAGTTGTGATTTGGTGTGTAGCAAAATCATGTAAAAGTTGAGATGCAGAGTAGTGACTCTCCTCGGTACTGGCCGAGTTGCTCTCGGCAAAGATTGAGCTGAGATGATCTCGGTAGAGATCGATTTGACTTGGTCTTGGCTGAATACAGACAGACGCAACAAAGTTGGACTGACTCTATTTCAGACTTAGAAGGTAGTAAATATGGGGGATTGGGATACGAGAATAGCAGAAAGTAAGCTAATGCTATGAAATGCAAGTAGAATATACTACTGTATTTACTATATCATTATTATTATATAACTGTTCTATATTCAGTCCCATTGATCAAGTCCAGTCAAGGTTTTTCAGTCCAGTTCTCAGTCCATATCAGCTTTTGGTATTCTTATGGCAATCGCCAAAGGTTTGTCCCCTGCCATACCGAGGATTTACACAATCGCTACCTCATCAGTTGGCAAGGATTAAGTTTAGAGCTGATTTTAGGTTCTCGATTAACTATTGTTAAATGATTACCTGCTAAATTAGTTAAACCAGTTCCAATCGGCTTAGCTTAACATTGTTCACGTTCAAATGCAATCGTGATTCAAGCATGAATTAAAGAAGAGGAGAGGAACAGAGTTTGGAATTGCAGGATTGGAATTAACTAACAGAAAATGAAATACAAATACAGTGGTATGGATTCAAATGGTTCCATCTCCCACAGCGATCGCCATGGTTGATGGTGGTGGTTCACCTCCGTTAGCCTAAGCGTTGAGCATCAGCTCCACTAGAGTGCGTCAGTAATCTGATCGGTCCCCTCTGACAAACTTCGGCTTCCCAGTCTCAGACCTGCACTTCCTCGATCGAGAGAAACGCCAATGCAACACCGTGCACCACTATAGAATGGAAGAACGAGAGCGAAGGAATGGGTATAATGAGAGTGTATCAAGAATGAATTCCAAGACCCCTAAAAAGTGCACAGCTCCTCCTATATATACACGAGCTGAGCAGCTAGATGACGCTAACAAAATATCCTAACAGAATTACAATGGGAATTTCCTATTCTACAGCTGTGAAGATCTTTCAGAGTGACGTGGCAGATTCTCCAAGAGTGACATGGCAGCTGAATTGGCACTGAGGTGGTCTCTAAGCTGGATAGCTGACGTGGATAACACAATTTGGGCCGCTCTTTATTGGGCTGTTGGGCTGCAAGCCGTGGACTGCCGAGATGAATCTGACTTGGCCGAGTTGGAGTCGGTCTGGCCGGGACGACTTCATCTCGGCTGAGACTCTTCTGTTGACCCTGGTCAACTCGACTTGACCTACAGAAGAAGGAGTGATACTTTTTATTAGCTAAGACTTCTGAATTAACACAGATTTGTATTTTCTCTATACTTAAGCCTATAAAATGAATCTTAGCTAACAATCAATTCTTAAGCATAAAATTGTCTTGCAAAAACCCTTCTTAGGTGTCTAAAAGATGTATAATTTGTGACTCATCACACCCCCACACTTAACCTTTTGCACTCTTGGGCAAAATAAAATGAAAATCAACAAGGGAGATTTTTAAAGATAGAAAAGAAATTTTCAATTGGCTTCCTTCAGTTTAACCAAGACAGAGTCGGTACTCATTCACCCTGGGATCAAGATACTCTAACAATCTGAAACTTACTCCTTCCGCTCTCTAGACAAATTCATGACCTGCAAACAGGAGAAGGTAACCAAGAGTGACAGAGCTCTCATTTAGGCAAATAATTCCCTTCTCACATGTTTGGGTTTGCATTTACTCTCAACATTCATGGAACTTATATTACCATACTTTGACAAAGCTCTCTTCTTACACCTGCAAAAACACACGCAGTAATGATCATTAGGACTTCTTTTCGGCTTGTAGCGAGGTTGGAGTTACGGGCAGGATAAAATATAGGAAAACTAGCTTCAGGACCCATGGAAAGAGAGGAGCAATATAGAGTAAGCTTTATCAGCATGAGGGAAAGTCCAGGATGCTGTCATTTCCTCCTTTTGTTGCTGCCAGCTCACTTCCTTTCCTTTTTCTTATTATACATATCATGCAGCTTTGCTATTTTCTTCTTTTGTTTGATTCAGCTTAGATTTTTCAGCTACTGCTTCCACTTTTTCTTTTTCTTCCTTTTTCTCGCTTCTTTTCTTTTTTCATATATTCGAGCCTTTAGATGATGTTGGATGAATTCTACTTCCTGAAGGCTCCCCCCACACTTGATAATGACTTACTCCCAAAACATTTCCAAAGCTCCTCTGCTTCCTGAGGGTAAGGTTTATTCATGGTTTTCCGGCTTTGGTTTGTAATGAGCTGTAAGAAAGAGCGGTTATGTGGCTCAATGGGGGTGAACAAGGGAGAGACTTTCTTCAGGTAGGCTTTATTTGGCTCAGAGCTAATCAGAAACATGGCCTAGATCATGTCATTCCTGTGTGTGAAAACAGCTGTATCCAGAGAGTTAAGGCAAAATGCAGAATACACAGTTAATCATGAATGCAGAATTCACAATTAATCATGAATGCAAAAATCACACAAGAACAAGTAAGATAAATGGCAAGATGTAAGCCATCAATATTTACAAAGGCTCAAAATCTCACACGAGTTATTTTTTTCTCTACCATAGGGGTTTCCTTTTCAGTTTTTCAGTCAATCACTGACTAGAGCACAACAATTTCATTCCCCTCAAGCTAGAGAAATCTCTTGCTAGAGTTGCAGAATTACTTTCTACTGTCTTTTTCAAACTTCCATAAATCAATTCAAGATCCTTTTCAAATTTTTTTTTCCAATTTTGGAATTCTGCTAGAAGGAAATCAACAAAAATTGAAATGGCAGAATTGAAATCCTGCCAGGGCGAAGTCATGTCGGATCCGGCCGAGATGGCACAAAGCCGGAATGGACTCTGCTTTGGACAGCTTTTATTGAAAATTAGATGAAAAATTTAAGAAAAACAAAATGAAACATGACAAATTTAATCACAACAAAATGAAAACAAAGCAATTAAAAGATTTAATCAAAACAACAAAGCAATTGAACTAGCAGAGTTCAGGAGGATGGGAAAAAAAACAAGCATTGTAAATGACTGTAACGATATTTCCCCCCCCCCCCCACACTTGAAATCTGCATTGTCCTCAATGCGAGGCAAGGTCGTATGCAGAAGCTGGTTCCATCAATGAGATTATCTCCATGTCATGATTAACTAGTGTTGGACCTTCGTGGAATGGCTTGATCTGATGCCCATTGACCTAGAAGGTGTTGCTGCTATGTTCATCCTGTAATTGTACTGCATCATTGGGAAATATGTTAGTGATGACAAAGGGTCCGTCCCATCTGGAACGAAGCTTATCTGAGCTTGAGTCTTGAAATGAACAGTAGGACTTTTTGACCAATATGAAATTCTTTCCTCAGGATCTTCTGGTCATGAAATATCTTGACTTTTTGTTTGTATATCCTGGCATTTTCGTATGCTTCCAAGCAGAGTTCGTTAAGTTCTTGCAGTTGAAATTTCCGTTGCTCTCCCGCCTGATCATAGGCCAAATTGCATTGCTTGACAGCCTAGTAAGCTTTGTGCTCCAGTTCCACAAGAAGATGATAGGTTTTACCGAAGACGATCCGGCAAGGGGACATCCCTAACGACGTTCGGTATGCGGTTCTATGTGCCCAAAGAGCATCCTCAAGGAGGCAGCTCCAGTCTTTCCTGCTGGGATTGGTCATCTTTTGCAGTGTTTTCTTGATTTCCCTATTGAACACTTCTGCTTGCCCATTTGTTTGGGGGTGGTAGGCAGTAGCAATTCTGTGTGCTACCCCATATTTCTGAAGAAGAGAAGCCATGGCTCTGTTACAAAAGTGACTGCTTTGGTCACTTATGAGCGATTTTGGCACACCAAACCTACAGAAAATATTGGACTTCAGGAAGTCCACAACCACTCTTGCGTCATTGGTTCTAGTGGTGATGGCCTTTACCCATCTTGATACAAAATCCACGGCCAGCAGAATGTATGAGTAGCCATTTGGAGACGGGAATGGCCCCATGAAATCTATTCCCCAGACATAAAAAATTTCATAGAACTGGATGGGTTGCTGGGGCATTTCGTGTCTTTTGTTCATGGCCACTCCTGCTTTCTGGCATTTCTCGCAGGTGGAGACGAATTCATGTGCGTCCCTAAAGATACTTGGCCAGTAAAGGCCACAATCTAGCACTTTCCTAGCAGTCCGAGTTGATCCATAATGACCGCCTCCAGGTGCTAAGTGACAGAACTGGAGGACCGAATTGATCTCGGCATCAAGAATGCACCTGCGGATGACCTTGTCACTGCACAGCCTTCAAAGGTAGGGATCATCCTAAATGTAGTACTTGGCATCGCTTCAGATTTTCTCCTTATGGGCCCACGATGCCTCCGGTGGAAGATGAGATGTTGCCACGTAGTTGCAGATGTCGATAAACCATGGTGTGGTCGTCTGGATGTGCAATAGCTTCTCATCAGGGAATTCATCTCGAATAGGCATCAGTTCGCTTCCCTTTTCAATTCTACTTAGATGATCTGCTACAGAATTCTCAACCCCCTTCTTATCTCTGATTTCTAAATCAAATTCTTGGAGAAGAAGCATCCACCTGATCAGTCTCGGCTTAGCGTCAGGCTTCTTCAGCAAGTATCTCAAGGCAGCGTGGTCAGAGAACACAATTATCTTAGAACCGAGAAGGTAGGAACGAAATTTGTCTAAGGCAAACACAATTGCCAACAGCTCCTTCTCAATTGTTGTGTAGTTTTGCTGGGCCAGATCCATAGTTTTGGATGTATAGGCAATCACGTGCATAGGGAGGCTGGCTCCAACTCTCTGGCCGAGAACAGCTCCCAATGCCAAGTTGGATGCATCACACATTAATTCGAATGGTAGGTCCCAGTTCGGTGCTTGTAAAATAGGAGCGGATGTGAGTCTGCTCTTCAGCTCCTGAAATGCTTCAATACAAGGCTGGTCAAAATTGAATTCCACTTCCTTCTATAGCAGTTTGGATAGAGGTAAAGCTAGTGTACTGAAGTTCTTGATGAATCTTTTGTAGAAGCCTGCGTGTCCTAGAAATAAGCGAACTTCCCACACAGAAGTGGGGTTTGGAAGAGAAGTGATGATCTATCTTTTCTTTATCTACCTCGATGCCTCTGTTGGAGACCAGATATCCCAACATTATTCCCTCAATCACCATGAAATGACAATTTTCAAAATTGAGCACCAAGCTCGTGTCAATGCATCTCTTCAACACCTTAGATAGATTATTCAGGCATGCTTCGAATGAGTCAGCATACACCGTGAAGTCATCCATGAACACCTCCATGCAATCCTGTAGTAGGTCCGAGAAGATACTCATCATGCGTGTATACGCAAAGGTACCAAATGGGCAGGTGAAGGTTGTCTTATGCTGATCTTCAGGTGCAATATGAATTTGCATGTAGCCTAAGAATCCATCAAGAAAGTAGTAATGGGATTTCCGTGCTAATTTTTCAAGCATTTGGTCAATGAAAGGCAGAGGGAAGTGATCCTTGCGAGTTGCTTGATTCAATCTTCTATAGTCAATGCATACTCGCCAGCTATTCTGAATCCTTGTTGGTACCATCTCATCTTGCTAGTTTTTCATAATGGTCATCCCAAACTTCTTCGGTACCACTTGCACAAGGCTCACCCATTGGCTATCCGAAATGGGGTATATGATCCCTGCCTCAAGGAGTTTGGTGACTTCCTTTTTGACCACGTCCAGGAGCATTGGATTCAGTCTTCTTTGCTGCTGCCTTATGGGTTTGATGTCCTCCTCCATTAATATTCTATGCATGCAGATGGAGGGGTTTAAGCCAGGAAGGTCTGTCAGCTTCCACCCTATTGCTTTCTTATGTTGCCTGAGGACCTCCAGCAACTTGTCTTCTTGCTCCTGGTGGAGATTGTTGGCAATGATAACTGGGAGTTTCTATTCTCTGTCCAGGTAGGCATACTTCAGGTGGCTCGGCAATGTTTTCAGTTTTGTGGGTGGTGGCAGTAATGGAGATTTTTTAGTTACTGAGCTTGGATCCATCTGGCCGACTTGATCTTGACTCGACATTAGGTGTGCCGGCATGATTTCGACCCTTTTCGGCTTCAGCTGGCTCGACATGTTGACTTCGGTTCTCGTTGGATTGGATTCGGCATTGGCCTCTTGCGCCTCTTCGGAGTCGGATCTGGATGGAACAGTGAATTCTACCTCAGCCTGTGTCTGGTCTTCATTGGCCGAGTCGATCTCGGCAATCGTGTTGGCCTTGCTATCTGGCTCTTCGGCTGAGTTGACTTTTATTTTTTTCTTGACTCGGCTTTCTCTGGCCAACTCGATCTCGGCCGTGAAAATTGTCACTACTTGTGCAATGGAAGACTTTTCCGCTTCGACGACCTTAATCTCTGCATCATGCGTACACTCAGGGACCTGTAGATTGATGTGGGCATGACATTAATTGAGACCCCTAGGTCCAACATTCAAGTAATGTGGGCATGACATTACCGCTTGGACAATACTCTTGTTTGCAAGTTGAATGCTCATCCTTATGGGTTCCAAGTCACCAAAATTCAGGGACCTGTAGATTGATGTGGGCATGACATTAATTGAGACCCCTAGGTCCAACATGGCATTGGCAAAAGTGCATTCACCGATGGTGCATGGGACAGAAAAGATTCCAAGGTCTCTGCATTTCTTTGGCAAAGTTGAAGCACTTACAATGATTGCTTCATTTCGTGTCAGAGATGACACCACACCCCAATTTCCTTGCTCCCCTTTATCTTTCTCCTTTTGTGTACACACAATTCCTTGAGGAATTTTGCGTACTTCGGGACCTGTTTAATAGCATCGAGGAGTGGAATATTGATTTCCACCTTGCGGAACATCTTCAGTAATTCTTCATTTGACTCTGATTTTCTTGCTGAGATAGGCCGAGATGGAAATGGCAATGGGACAGTTATCTTTGGCCGAGACTGCAAGTGGACATTTGGCTCAGAGTCAGCTTCAGCTGATCTCGGCAACTGCTGCAGTGTAGGTTGAAGTAATTCTTTTCGGTTTTGAAGAGTGACTACACTGGCGTTTCCTCTCGAATTTGGAATTGTTTGAGAGGGGAGGTTGCTGGATCTTGCCGACTACATTTGACTCACAGTATTGGCTAACTGACCAATCTGCGTTTTGAGGTCCTAGATGGTGGCGGTCATGTTCTGCTGGAACTGCATATTGTTGGAGCTCACAGATTGTTGGAACTCCAGGTTGTTGGTTGCGAGCTGCTTCATCAGGTCTTCCAGAGATGGAGAGTTGCCTTGGGCAGGCATTCTCTGCTGTTGGAATGGTGGTGCTTGGTATTGCGGAGTCGGCTGTTGATAACCTGCTTGCCTCTGATAGGTATTTGGTGTGGATCTGAATTGTTCAGCTACATATGGTCCCTGATTCGGTCCTGGCCGAAATGGTTGTCTTCCATGTTGCTGGCTATTAAATGGCCGATTCTGATACGGCTGCTTTCTATACTGAAATCCACCTATGGCTCCAACATTCTCTGGTTGGTCCGACTCAGTTTCTTGGAGAGTGGGGCACATATCAGTGGGGTGCTCCACGGAAGTGCATATGCCACAAACTTTCGCTGCCATGGCTGGTTGATGTTGTCCAACTGCAAGCTGTCTCACCAATGATGTCAATTCGGTCAGCTGATTCTCCAGTCTCTGGTTGGAAGCTGCACCAATTTCATTCACCATCCGAGTTTGACTTGGCCCTCTGATCCCAAACTGTTGTGTGTTGCTTGCCATATTAGAGATCAGGTGCCTTGCTGCTGCTGGCGTTTTATCCATCAGGGCTCCTCCACTGGCTGTGTCTATCATGCTTCTGTCCATCATTAATAATCCTTTATAGAAATACTGGATCAACAACTGTTCGCTGATCTGATGGTGTGGATAGGTGGCACAAAGTTTGTTGAATCTCTCCCAGTACTCATGTAGTGTTTCACCTGCATGCTGCTTGATCCCACATATTTCTTTCTTGATGGTCGCAGTTCTGGATGCCAGAAAGAACTTCTCCAGGAATGTGCGCTTCATGTCTCCCCAGGTGTTGAAAAGTGTTGGCTGAAGGTACAACCAATCCTTTGCTACTCCATCCAGGGAGAATGGGAATGCCTTCATTTTGATGTAATCTTCCGATATCCCCTACGGCCTCATTGTGGAGAAAACCACATGGAATTCCTTTAAATGCTTGTGGGGATCTTCTCCTACAAGACCATGAAATTTAGGCAACAAGTGTATAATATTAGATTTCAATTCATATGTTTGAGCTGGCTCCAACTATGGATATTGGATGCACCATGGTTGATACACTACATTTGGAGTGACCAATTCCTTCAATGTTCTGTCATTATTCTCCATCTGTTCTGGTTCTGCAAAAATGTTAGAACTAAAAACAAAATTGTCAGTGTAAAACTGGTTAGAATCAATGGCAGAATCTATACTACTATTAGTATTTACTGCAGCGTTCCTAATTTTTCGTAATCTACGTAAGGTTAATTCTATCTCTGGGTCAAAAGCATACAATGGGTCAGTACTACTTCTAGTCATGCATTGTACACACTATGCAGAAAAATCAGACCTAGAACAGTACTTATAAACAGTAAACTATAACTACCAGATAACTACCTAATGGAGCTACATGGATGAAATGTAAAAAGAATGCAATGTAGAAAGAATGCAAGTCAACTGTGAGATACAGATGTGAACGCGAAGCAAAATGCTAACTCTATGTATTGCAGAAAGAAATGCTTTATTGTTTTTGCAGGTCTTTCTCTTTTTTTTTTGCGGTGAATTCACGCAAAAAAAATTAACAACACTTGACATGCTTTTATTTAGGATCCAAAAAGATGGACACATACAAATTCAAAAGACTCAATTAAACTGACTTGACAAACACTCTACAGACTCGGGATTCGACTTCACTTAACTTGACACGCTAAGACACAAAAGAACTTGTGTCCCCAGCAACGGTGCCAATTTGATAATTGCTCGTTTTTAGTCGTTTTACGCGCTTATCAGATAACTAAAGCTAACTATAGCATAGTTAACCCTAGGTCATTCTTCTCAAGGACACAGTGTGCTCAGTTGTGATTTGGTGTGAAGCAAAATGATGTAGAAGTTGAGATGCAGAGTAGTGACCCTCCTCGGTACTGGCCAAGTTGCTCTCGGCAGAGACTGAGCCGAGATGATCTCGGTAGAGATCGATCTGACTTGGTCTTGGCTGAATGCAGACAGACGCAACAGAGTTGGACTGACTCTGTTTCAGACTTAGAAGGCAGTAAATAGGGGGGGTTGGGATACGAGAAGAGCAGAAAGTAAGCTAATGCTATGAAATGCAAGTAGAATATACTACTGTATTTACTATATCATTATTATTATATAACTGTTCTGTATTCAGCCCCATTGATCAAGTCCAGTCCAGGTTCTTCACTCCAGTTCTCAGTCCATATCAGCCTTTGGTATTCTTATGGCAATCGCCAAAGGTTCGTCCCCTGCCATATCGAGGATTTACACAATCGCTACCTCATCAGTTGGCAGGGATTAAGTTTAGAGCTGATTTTAGGTTCTCGATTAACTATTTTTAAATGATTACCTACTAAATTAGTTAAACCAGTTCCAATCGGCTTAGCTTAACATTGTTCACGTTCAAATGCAATCGCGATTCAAGCATGAATTAAAGAAGAGGAGAGGAACAGAGTTTGGAATTGCAAGATTGGAATTAACTAACAGAAAATGAAATACAAACACAGTGGTATGGATTCAAATGGTTCCATCTCCCACAGCGATCGCAATGGTTGATGGTGGTGGTTCACCTTCATTAGCCTGAGCGTTGAGGATCAGCTCCACTAGAGTGCGTCGGTAATTTGATCGGTCCCCTCTGACAGACTTCGGCTTCCCAGTCTCAGACCCACACTTCCTCGATCGAGAGAAATGCCAATGCAGCACCGTGCACCACCATAGAATGGAAGAACGAGAGCGAAGGAATGGGTATAATGAAAGTGTATCAAAAATGAATTCCAAGACCCCTAAAAAGTGCACAGCTCCTCCTATATATACACGAGCTGAGCAGCTAGATGACACTAACAAAATATCCTAACAAAATTATAATGGGAATTTCCTATTCTACCACTTGTGAAGATCTTTCCAGTGATGTGGCAGATTCTCCAAGAGTAACATGGTAGCTGAATTGACGCTGAGGTGGTCTTTGAGCTGGATAGCTGACGTGGATAACACAATTTGGGCCGCTCTTTATTGGGCTGTTGGGCTGCAAGGCCTGGACTGCCGAGACGAATCTGACTTGGCCGAGATGGAGTCGGTCTGGCCGAGACGACTTCATCTTAGCTGAGACTCTTTTGTTGACCCTGGTCAACTCGGCTTGACCTACAGAAGAAGGAGTGATACTTTTTATTAGCTAAGACTTCTGAATTAACACAGATTTGTATTTTCTCTATACTTAAGCCTATAAAATGAATCTTAGCTAACAATCAATTCTTAAGCATAAAATAGTCTTGCAAAAACCCTTCTTAGGTGTCTAAAAGATGTATAATTTGTGACTCATCAGATAGTCAATGGGTGAGCCCTGTGCAAGTAGTGCCAAAGAAGTCTGGGATGACTATCATGAAAAACCAACATGACGAGTTGGTACCTATGTGGATTCAAAATAGCTAGCGAGTCTGCATAGACTACAGGAGATTAAATCAGGCAACTCACAAGGATCACTTTCCTTTGCCTTTCATAGATCAAGTCCTAGAAAAATTATCAAGAAAGTCCCCTTACTATTTTCTGGATGGTTTCTCCGGTTACATGCAAATCCATATAGCAGCTGAAGATAAACACAATACTACCTTCACCTGCCCATTTGGTACCTTTGCGTACACTCGCATGCCATTTGGCCTATGCAATGTGCCGAACACATTTCAACGTTGCATGACAAGCATCTTCTCGGACCTACTATAGGATTGCATGGAGGTATTCATGGACAACTTCACCGTGTATGCCGATTCATTTGACGCATGTCTAGACAACCTATCCAAGGTGTTGACGAGATGCATTGATACAAATTTAGTACTTAACTTCGAAAAATGCCATTTTATGGTGACAGAGGGAATTGTGTTGGGACACCTGGTATCCAACAGAGACATCGAGGTTGATAAATCTAAGATAGATATCATCACATCTCTTCCAAACCCCACTTCTATGCGGGAAGTTTGCTCATTCTTAGGACATGCAGGTTTCTACAGAAGATTCATCAAGAATTTCAGCAAACTTGCCCTGCCATTGTCCAAGCTACTATAGAAGGATGTGGAATTCAAGTTTGACCAGCCCTACATTGAGGCCTTTCAAGAGCTGAAGAACCAACTTACATCCGCTCCCATTCTTCAAGCACCAAACTGGGAGCTGCCATTTGAGCTCATGTACGATGCATCCAATTCAGCATTGGGAGTCGTCTTAGGCCAAAGATCTAGAGTCGACAAGCTAGTGCATGTGATTCCCTATGTATCTCGGACAATGGACCCAGCTCAGTCAAACTACACAACAACCGAAAAGGAACTCTTGGCCATTGTATTTGCCTTAAACAAATTTCGTTCATACCTTCTCAGTTCAAAAATCATTGTATTCACTGACCATGCTGCATTAAGATTCTTGTTGTTGAAGCTAGATGCCAGGCCGAGACTGATCCGGTTGATGCTCCTTCTCCAAGAATTTGACATAGATATTAGAGATAAGAAGGGTGTTGAGAATTATGTAGTAGATCACCTGAGCAGAATTGGAAGGGAAAGCGAACCAATGCCTATCAAAAATGAACTCCCAGATGAGCAGCTATTGCACATCACAACGCCTACACCATGGTTTATAGACATCTGCAATTTTGTAGCAGCATCTCAATTCCAACCAGAGGTATCTCAACTATATAAAGAAAAACTCCAAAGTGATGCCAAATACTACATTTGGGATGATTCTTACTTATGGAGACTTTATAGTGATCAAGTTATCCACAAGTGCATCCCTAAAGCCGAGATCAATTTGGTCCTCGAACTCTGCCATGCAGCACTTGGAGGCAGACACTATGGATCAACTCAGACTGCCAAGAAAGTGCTTGATTGTGGCCTTTATTGGCCCACTATTTTCAGAGACGTGTATAAGTTTGTCTCCACCTGCGAAAAATGCCAAAAAGCTGGAATGGAAATTATTAGAAGGCATGAAATGCCCCAACAACCCATCCTGTTCTATGAAGTTTTTGATGTGTGGGGTATTGATTTTATGGGGCCATTCCCAGTCTCCAATGGTTATTCTTACATTCTACTGGCCGTAGATTACATGTCAAGATGGGTAGAGGCCATAGCCACCAAGACCAATAGTGCCAAAGTAGTAGTGGATTTTCTAAAATCCAACATCTTTTGTCGGTTTAGTATGCCTAAAGTGCTCATAAGTGACCAAGGTAGTCACTTCTGCAACAAAGCCATGTCCTCCTTACTCCACAAGTATGGGGTAATACATAGAATTACCACAGCCTATCACCCCCAGACCAATGGCCAAGCTGAGGTTTTCAACAGAGAAATAAAGAAAACACTGCAAAAGATGACCAATCCCAGCAGGAAGGACTGGAGCCGACTCCTTGAGGACGCTCTATTGGCATATAGAACTGCATACCGAACTCCGTTGGGGATGTCTCCCTACCGGATTGTCTTCGGCAAAGCCTGTCATCTTCCCGTGGAAATAGAACACAGAGCTTACTAGCAGTTAAATAGTGCAATCTGGATTATGACCAAGCAGGGAAGCAAAGACAATTCCAGCTGCAAGAACTAGACAAATTTCGCTTGAAAGCCTACGAGAACTCTCAAATCTATAAGCAGAAAGTCAAGAAATTCCATGATCAACAGATCTTGAGGAAAGAGTTACGAGTCAGCCAGAAAGTACTACTGTTCAATTCACGTTTGAAGCTCATAGCAAGTAAGCTCTGTTCTAGATGGGATGGACCTTTTGTTATCACTAATGTTTTCCCTATAGTACAGTCGAACTAAAAGACGAACACACCAACAGCACCTTCCAGGTCAATGGGCATCAGATCAAATTATTCCATGAAGGTCCAACACCAACTGCAGAAGACTTGGAAACCATTTCTTTGATGGAACCAGCCCTGCCATATGGCACACACTGAGCCACCTTCACTAATCCCTCTCTAGTCATAACATGCATTGAGGGCAATGCATAATTTAAGTGTGGGGCGAGGGGGGGGGGGCGGTTGCATGGCCATTTAAAGCTTGCTATATCCTGTGCTTGAACCCTTGTCTTGTTCTTCAAAGTTCAAACTCCATATCTCATATTTGTTTTAACTTTTGTTTTAACTTTGATTTTTATTTTTCTGTCACTTTTCAAGTCATTTTCCTTTGTTAAGAATAAAGGTAGTCCGAGCCAAGTCCATGTCGACATCTTCTCGGCCTAGCTAATTTCAAATTTTATTCAAAAAATTTTGCTTTCGTTTTCCTAACTGAATTCTGAAGCAATTTCTTAAGTGTTGGATGGATCAGTAGGAAGCAATTCGGAACCCTGGAGGACAGATGTTTCAAGTTTGACAAGGAATGAAATTTTTGCACCTTAGGTAATAGGTGATTGAAAAACATAAAAGATAGAGCATTAGTGATAGAGTAAGTAACCGTGTGAGAATTTTTGAGCCTATGTACATATAGATGGCTTTGCATCTTGTCATTCTCTCTTTCTCGTGTGATTTTTACATCCATGCTAACCGTGTATTCTGGATTTTGCCTTGACTCTTTGGACATACCTGGTTTCGCATGCAGGGATGAGATGATATAGGCCATGTTTCAAAGAAGCCTAGAGCCAAATAGACATACCTTGTAAAATTTCATCCCTTGTTTACCCCTTTGAGCCTAAATGACCATTCTTTTGTAACAACTAATTACAAGCAAAAGCTGGAAAAAAACCATGATTAACCCTCAACCTTAGAGAGCAGAGGAGCTTTGGAATTGTTTTGGGAGTAAGTCATAATCAAGTGTGGGGGAAGCACCATGGGGCGAAGCAAGAATAGTCAAGTGTCGGGAAACAAAAGGAAAAAATGAAAAAGCAGCCAAAAGTCAAAAACTGTAAAAACTCAGAACGAGCTACAACACAACAGTGAAAGGAAGTAAAGAAAAAGATGAAAAGGGAAAGAAATGAAGCGAGAAAGGAAGGTTTTCAGAATAAAGAAAAATATCACAATATCTTGGGATGTCCCTCATACTGATGAGGCTTACTCCCCATTGCTCCTCTCTTCCCTATGGTTACTAAACTCACTTTCCCTCTTATATCCTACCCTTAACCCTAACCTCATTACAAGCCAAAAAGAAGTCTTAGTGATCATAACTAAATGTGTTTTTGCAGGTATAGAAGGAAAGGCTAGTCAAAGTTTGGTAATACGAGCTACATGGGATGTTGAGTGTATATACAAGCCCAAACACTTGAGAGGTTGAGAGAATATTTTCCTAAGAGAGAACTCTGTCATTCTCGGTGGTCCTTTGTTGTTTGCAGGTCATTTGACTTCCTTAGATGTGGAAAGAGTAGTTTTCACAGATTACTTGAGCATCTCAACTCTTCGGGCGAAGGAATGTTGACTTTGTGTCCATTCAGAGATTAAGAAATTTATTTGAAAAATTCTCTTCTCTTTTAAAAATCCCCCTTATGTCGAACTCTTATTTTGCCCAGGAGTGCAAAAGTGTAAGTGTGGGGGTTTGATAAGTCATATTTTGTTCACCCCTATAGGGACCTAAGATGGGTGCTTTGGGGATCAACTAAGGTCTAAGAATGGTGTTTTAGCTGAGATTCATATTATGGACCTAAAATTAGAGAAATCATAAATATATGCTAATTTGAGAATCTTGGTTAATAAAAGACTCATTCCTCTTTCTTACAGGATCAACATGGATGATCTCGGCCCATCATGAGAAGCCTTGGTGTAGGAGAGTTGTCCCAGCCAGACTGACTCGACCTAGAACCAGACAGCTCCGCAGGTCCAACAGCCCAATAAGGAGCAGCCAAGCGCACTGTACACCAATCCAGCTCAACAGCCACGTCACTTTTGGAGAAGCTTGCAACGCAAGCTACGCAAGGGTAGAGTAGGAAATTCACTATGTAATGCAGTTAGGAGCTCGTTAGCATATGCATGTTTAGCAGAGATCCAGCTCGTGTATATATAGTAGGAGTTGGGCGCATTAAAGGTTGTTGAATTCATACTTTCCAATTCCCTTGTTTTTTTCATTCTTTCCCTCTCGTTTTCTACACTCATGGTGGTGCACAATACTCTCAACAGTGCTTCTCTCGATTGAGGAAGCACAGATCAGAAACCAAGAAGCCGAAGATCATCAAAGGAGACTGATTGGATTACCAACGCACTCTAGTGGATCCGATCCTCAGTGTTCTAGCTAATGGAGGTGATCCATCGTCGTTCAACCATGGCGATCATCATAGAAGACGGATCCACTGAATTGACACCCTGTGTTTGTATCCCATTCTTAATAATATGAGTATTTTATGATTCTGATCTCTGTCCGCACTCTCACACTTTAATTCACTACCTGCATTGCGATTGCACAAAGTAATGTGAATCATGTTGAACTAAGCCGATTGGAACTAGTTTAACTAATTCAGTAGGTAGTCAACTGGAGAATCTAATTAAGAACCTAAAATCAACTCTAGACTTAATCCCTGTCAATTGATGAGGTAGCGATCGTGTAAATCCTCGGTATGGTAGTGAACAAACATTTGACGATCGTCATAAGAGAACCTAAGGTTGATATGGACTGTGGACTGGAGTGATTGAACTAGAACAAACTTGATTGTTGAGGCTAAACATGAGCACAGTAATAGCAGTAGAATAACTTAGTTTAATTGCATTTACATTCTTAGTTTACCTTTAGTCTTTCATTACTTGCATTCAAACCTCCTTATTTGCTACTTTTCCGTCCGAGACAGAGTTAGTCCAACTCTATTGCATCTGTTAGCGCTTAGTCGAGATCGAGTCGGATAAGTCTCTACCGAGAACATATCGACCCAGTCTCTACCGGGAGCAACTCAACACTCTACGCTTGATAGTTCCAGTTTTATTTCAGTTTCACACAAAATCACAATTGAGCACACTGTGTCCTTGAGAGAATTTGACATAGGGTTGACTATGCTATAGTTAGCTTTAGTTTATTTGATGCGCATTGAGATGACTAAAAATACACTTATCAGCCATTTGAAGCACCGTGGAAACACTGAGGAATGGAGAGAGATGTAGGTGTGTACGACGGAGCATGAATGCGCAGGTGTGCTTATGTGTCACTCTACGTCTAACCGATGAATGAGCTACGCTTCTCTTTTATACATGTTTTGCTAACTAACTCTCTAATTGAATTAACAAAAATTCTTCACTAACTACTAGCTAACTAAAATAACAAAAATAGCAAACTTAACAAACTAACTAATTAATTCCTAAATGATCACATGCTTGAAATCGCTAGAGCAGAGTCGGTCTTGATGCTCGGAGGGATCCAGATGGTTGGGATGACTTCAGCATCTGGAGTCGGCTTTCAAGGGTCGCAGTCAACATGCGGAGACAGAGTCAGCTTGGAGAAGAACTCATTTGGCCTGGACGGCTTCATCTGGCCAGGAAAACTTTGGTCTTAACTGGAAGGACTTTATCTAGGACTCCAGTTTTGACCTACAAAATGAGTTTACTCTTTTTGTTAGTTAAAACCCTCAAATTAGCACAAATTTGTATTTTCCCTATTTTTACCTTGGAAATCTGAATCTTAGCTAATGCGTGATTCTTAACTACAAAATATGTGTACAATGCCCATCTTAAGACCTTATTGGGTGTCCAAAATATGAATTATCAGACCCTCACACTTACACTTTTGCACTCCTGGGTAAAATTGAGAAGAAATCATCAAGGAGAAATTTTCGAAAACAATTGATTGCGAGAGGAAGATGTATTTTTAAATGAAATCATCAAGTTGCAAAATAGGCTAAGTATACATTCATCCCAGATTCAAGATATCCAACAATCTATGAAAGTTATATTCCAAACATCCAAAGTGAACAAGCAACACTAAAAATTTAAGGAGTAACCAAAAATAATAGAGCCCTCACAAGGTATATGCTCTCATTCTCTCAAGTGTTTGAGGGTTGTGTTTATAATCGAATATCCTATGTTACTAGCACTACTACGTTTTGACTAGCCTCTAAATTTTTACAACTTTAAACACGCATGCACCAATGATCAATAGGACTTTTGTTAGGGTTGTAGCATGCCTAAGTTTAAGGTAGGATAAAAGAAAGTAAAGTGAGCTTTCAATAACCAAAGGGGAGAGAAGAGCAATGGGAAATAAGTCTTATAAGCATGGAGACTAACTCCAAGATACTACAAGTCTCTTATTTTAAATATACTTCCAATGCTTCTACCTTTGCCTTTGTATTTTTTCTTTCTTTTCTCACTTTTGTGTTTTGTACTTTTTGGATTCTTGTGGCCTTGTGTTGCATTTTTCTTGCAACCTTTTTGCTTTTTCTGCTTTTTTTCTTTTTCATCCACCATTTTCTTTTCACACCCTTTTCTTTCTTTTCCAACAACCCTTTATCTTAACGTACAAGCATCACTTGGTACAACTACTTTGGCGTACCTTCTACTTGCAATGCCTTGGAGCATCCCCCCACACTTATGTGGAACCTACTCCCAAAATAATTCCAAAGCTCCTTTGACCCCCAAGGTTGAGGTGGATCATGGTTTTTAGGCTTTTGGGCTTGTAATGAGATACCATATCAAAAAAGATGGTTTTAAGGCTCAAAGAGGTTAACAAGGGATTCATTACAAGGTAGGTCTTATTTGGTTAGTAGCTTGTAAGAAAGAAGGCCTAGATCATATCATTAATGCATGTGAGACAAGAAGTATAATAGAGAGTCAAGGCAAAACCTAGAGTAAACTATCAATATAGATGCAAAATCACACAAGAAATAAGAGAATGGCAAGATGAAGCCATATTTATATACAAGGCTCAAATTCTCACCTGGTTTAATTTCTCTATCACTAATGGTTTCACGTCAATTTTTCAGTCACTTATTGCCTAAAGATGCAAAAATTCCCTTTCATGTCAAGTTGAAAAATTTCTTGCCCAGGATTATGCATTACCTCCTCATGTTTTGATTAACTTAAAGGAATTCATTTAAAATTTTCAAAGTATTTTCTCAACAATCAGAAAATAGGAAAATAACAAGCAAAGAAACAGAAAAACAAAAAATAGAAAAACAAAAACAGAAGTAATAGAAAAATGAAAATGGGAAAAACAAACAAACAAACACAACATGGAGCTAGAGTCGGCACAGACCCGACAACAACCACACACACGCTTAGAGTCGAGAGTCGGATTAGAACTTAATAAAATACAACATATACGAATGCAATAAGCAAAACAGAAAGATGGAAACACCACTCCTAACTACACTGCACCCCCCACCCCCACACACACACACTAAAATTATGCATTGTCCTCAATGCATAAGAACATAAGGGGATGTGGAAGTTTCTTACAAGGACACACTTTTGTTATGCCTAATATTCTTTATTAGAACCAAAACAAAATGTAGAAAAAGGGGGGGTTTGAGCGAAACAAAATTATGGAAAACAAGTAATCATACAAAACAGAATTCATACAAAACAGAATTGATACAAAACGAAATTAATCTCAACAGAATGGTGTAACATCAATCCAAGGATTCCATCATGCAATTTGTTATCATGGTTCTAGTAAGGGTGAAATTTCATATCAACTTAGGCTTCTTTAGATAATCATCTAACATTCATCCATGCATATTGATATCACGCAGCCCCTAATTAACATGGATTCAAGCAC
The DNA here is from genome assembly GCA_025330945.1 of Mucuna pruriens. Classification (NCBI taxonomy): domain Eukaryota; kingdom Viridiplantae; phylum Streptophyta; class Magnoliopsida; order Fabales; family Fabaceae; genus Mucuna; species Mucuna pruriens. Next base: position 1,584,810 of record JAENHJ010000014.1, read on the forward strand.
AAAATTTGTTGGTTTTAGGCGATCAATCGATTACCTAACCTTGATTAGATTGGGATTAATCAATCCTCTAACCTAACGTAATCCAAAATCTCAAAAGAATTCATGATCATGAAAGCAGGTCAAGAATTGGAAAAAGAACATAATAGAAATTGCATGCAAAAAGATAAAGAACTCAAACCGATTTGCAATCCTGAAACCTTGAATTGACAAACAAGCTTTAGCCTTCCTTCAAATCCGAGAGAAACTCTCCACACTCCAAAATGTCAAAAACGTATCCAATTAAACAACCAAAACTCTAAATTTTCTAACTTCTCTCCTTATATACGAATTTTACTAATTATTAACCAATTAACAACTAACTACTAACCAATTAACAAATTAACTACCAACCAATTAACAACTAACTACTAATCAAGTAACAAACTAACAACTAACCAATTAACAAACTAACTAACTAAAATACCTAACTAAGTCCTTAACTAAACTACCTAACTACTTCCTAAATGATCACATGGACGAAATTGCCAAGGAGAATTGGCTTGGATAGAAGCTTGAGCAGCCCAACAAGCCCACCAATCAACAAGGAAAGGTTTAATTCAAAGTGGTGCAGAGGAAGTGGCTTCCAATCCATTTTTGACATTGTAAACGTTTGACCTGAGTTGAACTGTAAAAGGAAAAGTTTTAGATCTTTGTCTTAGCTTTCTAGGGCTACCAAGATTGTCCCATTTGGAGGTCTGTAGGTCCTTATATGACCGGAACAAGATAGCAAACTCATAATGAAAATTAAGTCCAAAAATGAGCAAAGATCAGCAATTATCCTCAATTAAGCTCAATAGCCGAATACTCAACCATTGTGTGATCATTAGCTGCAAAATAATGTCAAATATACCCAATATAAGTCACTATTAGGTGCCTCAAAAATTATCTATCACACAAGTATCATGGGGACAACAAATGGACTCTTGCTCTCCTGAACCCAACCCTTCTCTATGAGATTGTCCACCTATTGTTGGATTTCTTTACTTTCCTCAAGGTTGGCTTTGTAAGCATCTCTATTTGGCAAGGTAGCTCCCAAAGTGAAATCAATTTGATGTTCTATCCCCATGATGGAAAGTAGTCCTTGTAGAATATCTTTGGGAAATAACTTTTAGAAGTCTCCTAACATGTCTCAAAAACCTGCAGGCAAATTAGAAAATTGTGCAGACAATTGGAGACACATGTTAGTTGGTAAGAGATAAAGAGGTTCTCATTTAGCTAACAACACTCTCTTAACCACCCTCCTACTCATCACTAACACTTCATTGCCTTCCACATTCTCTTTTTGATCATTTTTTGGTTTTGGATGCTTAGGCCCATTTGGGCACTTGGTCCCTATTTTTTTCATCACTTTTCTTTTTTGTTCTCTCTTTTTCTTTTCGCTCTTTTCTTTCTTTTTCCTTCTTCATTTTCATTTCCAACTGATCTTCATTCACCTCTTTTGGTGACAGAGGATTGAGGGTAACCTTTTGTCCATTATGCATGAACGAAAACCTATTAGTAACCCATCATGGGTCACTTTGTGATCATATTGCCAAGGTTGTCCAAGGAGAATATGTGTAGCTTCCATGGTGATGCACCCTTGGGTCCTTAATCAAGACCTAGCTTCAAGTAAGGACCAAAATAAGTAGAAAATGGATAATGAAACTTAAGGAGCAGAAAACGTAGAAAATGGAGATAAGAAGAGATGAAGCATGCCACTGATCCATGGAGAGTTAGATAAGAGAAGTGAGATTTGTCACAAGTATCATGGAAGCTTGATAAGAATGGAGTTTCTTGCTCAAGACAAGAGTAGAGAGGAAACTCTCACAAAAGTGCAATGTACATTCAAATTCATTCACAAAGAGATTATCCTAATTACAAGAAAGGCTTATATACCCTTGATTAAGTCCCTATTAAGGTCTTCTAATCCTAATTAAGGTAAACCATTGAATTCCCAAGCCAAATGGCCCAAATGCAAGCCAATTACACCTCTTGGATTAACAATCGAGTTAGCGATGAAACTAGCTTGCCTTAGTAATTGGGATAGCGGCAAATTTTTGGAAAAAGGTACTAGCATGGAAAAAGCACCCGAAATGGGCTTTGTTCCAAGGCTATGCTATCCTACATGAAAGATACCTAAAATACTATGAAAGTACAAGGAAAATAATGTCTTTCCAGTTTTATACATTCTCCAATCAACACTTGAACCCTCCATGATTTCTCCTAACTTTTCTCTCCCTAAAACCTTCTATTCCTCCTAATAACAACCTGCGGTATCGAAAACAACCCAAGGAAAAATTGCTCACCCACTCTCTAAGTGTGTCCACTTTTTACTCGTGTTTCACTCTTTAGTGGCTTTTTCTCTAGGGTGCTCTCCAGCCTTTTACCACTAAACTCTAACTCTAAGCTTGAATAAGAAACCACTCTCTTAAATCAAACAAGCCAACTACAAGTGAAAGCCAAGCAAACTCAACAAGCTCTTAGAATTTCAAGGAAAGAAAACTCAAGAGACAAAATTATAGAAGCCAAAGAAATTGACAAGCAAGAAAAGCTTAAGAAAAAGAAGCTAAACTCAAAAGGAATTTAATAAGACATGTAGGAAGACTGAAAGATTACTAAACAAACATTAAAATTCAGGGGGATTAATTGCAAACATGAACATTCATGGCATTTAACAAAGCACCACAATTAATGCACAAAAACTAGTACACTAATTTCCTAGAATTTATGTGTAACTTGTGTTTCCTTTGGACCTTCAAATAAATCTTTCTTTTTCTCTTTTTATTTTTTTTTATATGGGTATGCTCTGTTTTTACTGCAATTTTCAGTCACTTGAAATCTCTTTTTACTTTTTCTCTTGAACTCTTTTTACATGAACTTTTGGTCCATTATTTTTGGCAAATTCAACACAATTTCTAGCACAATTTCTCAACACAAATCATCAAACACATGGTGCATTTCTCAAAAATACAGAACAACATGTTATCTTTAAGTAAAAGACACAAACCAATTGAATCTCTAATCCTAATGCAAGGGTGAAAAGCATAGTCAAGCATACAACACACAAATTCAACTAGAATGCATCAAATCACTTTTTACTGCAATTTTCAGTCACTTGAAATCTCTTTTTACTTTTTCTCTTGAACTCTTTTTACATGAACTTTTGGTCCATTATTTTTGGCAAATTCAACACAATTTCTAGCACAATTTCTCAACACAAATCATCAAACACATGGTGCATTTCTCAAAAATACAGAACAACATGTTATCTTTAAGTAAAAGACACAAACCAATTGAATCTCTAATCCTAATGCAAGGGTGAAAAGCATAGTCAAGCATACAACACACAAATTCAACTAGAATGCATCAAATCACTTGTAAAATTCAAAAAATCCCCAATTTCTTTATGTAATAACCTTAAAAATTAAAAACACAAGCTACACAAGGAATAAAAGAAATATGAACTGTAGACATGAGGAGGAATGTTAGGTGAACAAAGCCTAACAAGAAAAAAGCAAAACAACAAGGTTTAGACCTAAAAATGGATGCTAGAACTTACCTCTTATGGTTCGCCCAAAACCACATGGACTCCTTTGATTTTCTACATTTCCTACTTGAATCTAACTACTAAATAATGATTGAAAGCTTTGATTACTAATTGATTCACCCTTGGATCCTGAATGAAGACCTAAGGGACCAAAATAAGTAGCAAATGGGTAGCAAAACTTAAGGAGAAGAAAATATAGAAGATAGAGATAAGAAGAGATAAAGCTCTCCACTAATCAATGGAGAATTAGATAAGAGAAGTGATATTCGCCACAAGCATCATGGAAGTTTGATAAGAATGGGGTTTCTTTCTCAAGACAAGAGTAGAGAGGAAACTCTCACAAAAGTGCAAGCCAATTACACCTGTCGGATTAGTAACCGAGTTAGTGAGGAAACTAGCCTGCCTTAGCAACCCAAACAACAATGAATTTTCGAAAAAAGTACTAGCAAGGAAAAATCAACTGAAATGGGCTTTGACCCAAGGCTATGCTATCCTACATGAAAGGAACCTAAAATACTATGAAAATATAGGGAAAATAATGTCTTTATAGCTTTATGCATTGCCTAAATGACAGTTGGACAAATGGTACAAAACTTAGCCTTCTTCGGACTCCTCTTGGACCTTAAGTATGACCAACTTATGTTACACTTCCTCTTAGATTCTCTTGAGCCTTCCCTCAGTCACAGGACCTTTAAAATGAAGGGATGGCTTCTTCATTCAAGCCCTCTTGAAGTCCTTGAGTGTGGTCTCCCATATATGCATCACATGGGTACTACGTCACATAGCACCTCATCACTATACTTCCCCAATGTGAAGGCCAGGGACACATGTTTGGTAACTATCATCTCTCCTTTTCTATTCAACCACTATAGCTTGTATGGCTTAGGATGCACCAAGGTAGGGAGATTCAATTTCTTTACTAACCTTAAGCTAGTAATGTTAACACAACTACCATCATCAATAATTATAGAACATGGTTTCCCTAAAATGTGGTAATGTAAGTGTTCTGTTCTCTGAAAAAGAGTCCCCTTTCTTCTATTATTATTTCTCAATTTATACATGTGTATGGATAAACCTAGTATCCACGTCACCCGACAACCGTATAGACAGGTCAGAGGTAAGACGGCGCTGCTTTAACGAATGAATCTGACATGTCAGATTCATTCACGATCTGTCCTTAAAAGGACAACCCGTACTGTCCTTACGGAGTTGGTCGGCCAGCTATATGGACCATCCGGTAGGCTGGGTGGTTCGACCAGACGGTACATAGCCCCTCAAGCTTTGTCTCCCAGACATAAGCTTGTTTATTTGACCGCTCGGCCACCCTGACTTCTCTCTTCTAGAATGTTGTCGTTTTGGTTTCCAGAATTTGAAATTTTTCTGGGGACACGCGTGTGCTTTTGGCGCCTGTCAGTTAAGTCATGTTGCTTCATCTTCTGACCCAGGAAGCTTAATCAATAAACCCTGAATCCTTTACTTTTTTCCTTATTCTTGTAACTGCAACATATTGCTTGTGACATATTGCTTTTTCGCCTCCCCTTGTGGTTCTTCACTGCTGCTCCTGCCTTCACATCGTTCTTGCTTTCGCTTCTCTTTAGTACACATGGATCCAGGTAACTTCCTCACCTTTCTTCACTTTATTGTATGGCCTGCTACTCTAGTTGTCCTTTCCTCTGATTTTTCAAAGAACTCGAATGAAATTCTCTTTTTTTGAGGCGATACCACACCTATTCTGCTTGGGTCTTAAATTGACCCTTGCCTATCTCGTCGCAGGTGGCCCTTCAGGGGATATTGCTGGTTCCTCTGCTCAGGGAAACCAATCTCCAGAGAGGGCCGTGTCGGAGACTAACTCCCCCCTCCTTAGCCAATCGTCCCGCTCTTCTTCTGACTCGACCAAGGTCTTTCCTTTCGAAATCTAGTATCGCGACAACTCTGAAGATAACCTATCTGAGGACCCGTACTCGTGGGTCGATTCGGAGGTGAAGAAGGTGTTTTCTACCTTCACACGTGGTAGCGCCTTGCTTGGGACAGCGAAGGCTATCTATCAACCGGGTCCTTGGTCTGTAATCGTCCGTCCTTGCCGACCGGACGAACCAGCACATACTCAACCCTCGGCCAACGAAGCTCCCTTTTTCTTTCTCTACAAAACCCTACCCTTTAAATTGGGTATAAAACTCCCCTTTACTTCTTTCGAGTGGTCGATTTTTCGGGCCCTTAACGCCACTCCTACCCAGCTTCATCCCAATAGTTGGGCTTTCGTGAGGGCTTTTGAACTACTCTGTGAGGACCTAGGTAGAGCCCCCTCCCTTAGCGTATTTTTTTGGTTTTTCTCTTTGCGGAAAGCAACTAAAGTCGGCTGGACTTCTTTGAGCAGCCGACCGAAACGCAAGTTGTTGAAACCTTTTCCAGAGAGCTTTAAAGTTTTCAAATACCGTTTTTTCAAAGTCGGCTAGGGGGCTGCGGGACCCAATATTCTGCTTGATAACTCTGGAGATCCTTTTTTTCCTCTTCACTGGACTCCTCAACCGGCCGTCTCGGTGACGGTCGCCGAGAAAAATTTGGAGGAATGGGGAAAAGAATTTGTTGCCAAATTGCGTGGTCTACGTCTTCTTTCAGCCGCTGAGATCATAAAAGGAACTGGTCGGTTGTTACTATTTTACATGGATTCTCTTTTCTTTCATTGCTTCTTCTGATCTAATTTTCTTTTTGGTAGGCTTTTCTGTTGAATACCTGGGAACATAAGGAAGAAAACTTCTCAGGCCAAAGAAGCTGATGTGAGCGATCCACAACCGGCCGCTAACTCTGCACAGATTCCTACGGGGGTTCCAATGCCGCCTCCCCAAATGGTGCACTTAGACTCCCCCAGCGGCTCTCCCCTTTAAACCTATGTGGATTAAGAAAGAGGGGAGCATTCAGTTTCTACTGAGGTGGCTGACGAACGACCTCGAAATCGCCTTCATGTAAATTTTGATATGTTTGACGACCAAGCGCCCATTCTCAATGAGGAGCCAACTTACACTAAATGTCCCATTAGCCCATCCATTTGGACTCGCTCTTCCTCTATTGGTCGTGTAGGGTCTTCTGATACTTTCATGATGGCCGACCGCTCTCGGGTGAAGCAATTGGGACTTAGGGGGTACTCTGACTACTTTTCACCAACTCACCGGCTGTTCCCTTATATTCGCCCGTGCTGCTAAAGCCGAGTTCGAGCTTATGGACGACAAGGTGACCTCACTTTCGGACCAACTTGCCCAAGCTGATGAAGAAAACAAGAGAATGACGGTCATACATCATGAAAATGCTATTAAAATAAGTAACTATGAGTGCACGGTCGATGGCTTGCAAGGCGAACTACACCAAGCTTTGGATTAGAACAAGGAGTTGTTGGTGACCCAATCGGGCCTGGAAGCCGCACGGGAGTCGCTAACCTCTAAAGTGGAAGATTTGACAATCACCTGCCAGAAACTTGAGGCTGCTGACTCAACCTCTTGTGAACGCCTTTCTGCATTGGAATCTGAGTTAGCCAAGGTCAGGGAGGAAAATGTGACTAAGGACGCCACTATTCTGAAGCAGGGGTCGTCCATCCTGCAATAATATGAAGTCGACTTTCAAAGGGCTCTAGCGCAAGTCAAGGTGTTATACCTGACTTAGGCGGTTGCTGAGGCTGATCCTTATAAAGACATTGTTGATGGGCGCCTTGTTGATGTTCCTACTCCTCCTGACTCACCTGCTGCTTTGATACGACTATTTTTATGATAATGTTTAGTACTTTTGTATAATTTTGTCGGTTGTTTCCTTATTTTACTCGTACGAAGAACACATACCTGGGCTTAATTTTGAATGCAGCTTTCTTTTTGTTCATTTGAGCACTTCGTATTTTTAACTTACGCTTTTATTTAGCTTTACACTTTGGCGGTCGTCTTTATTCTTTGTTATGTAGATGTACGCGACTTGCTTTAATGATTATCCTCGGTCTGTTATTATTGTTCGCGTCAATGTAGTTTGTATGTAGTTCTTACCCCCAGACTAGCCTCTTGGGCCAACCGTCATCGGGTACCTATGTAGTTCATGTAGTTCGTACCCCTGGACTAGCCTCTTGAGCCGACCATTATCGAGTACCTATGTAGTTCATGTAGTTCGTACCCCCGGACTAGCCTCTTGGGCCGACCGTTATCGGGTACCTATGTTTAATTCTATAGGTCACAAAATCTGAGATACTTATTATAATCATAATCTGAAATAACTGTCATAATAGTTTTAACTATAATACATTCGTAAAGAAGCCGCATTCCATGTGTGGGGTACCCTTTTTCCAAATAAGTGCTCATAACGATAAGCTCCTCTCCCTACTTCCCCTGTAATTCTGAATGGGCCCTCCCATGGCAGGGTCAACTTGTTGCTTTCTCCTTTTCTGGTTACTCTTCATAATACTAAGTCAGTTATCATGAAACGGCGGGGCACCAACCTTTCGTTGTATTTCTTGGCGACTTTGGCCTTTACTGCATATTCTTTCACATGGGCTATCTCACGTACTTCTTGTAATAGGTCGAGGTTTGCTCTCAACTCTTCTTCATTGTTTCCCAGTTCAAAGAAGGTCATACAGGGTGACGGTTCACCAATTCCGACCAGGATTATAGCTTCTGTTCCGTATGTCAAACGGAAAGGAGTTTCACTTGTGGTTGAATGGGGTGTTGTATGGTATGACCACAGCACTTGAGTCAACTCGTCCGCCCATCTCCCTTTGGCCTCCTCTAGACGCTTCCGTATCCCTCTTAGTATGACTTTATTCACTGCTTCCGCCTATCCGTTCGACTAAGGATGTTCTACTGATGTAAAGAGTTGCTTGATCTTTAATCCTTCGCAGAATTCGGCCGTTACCTTTGAAGCAAATTGAGTGCCGTTGTCAGATACTATTTCGGCCGGGATGCCAAACCGGCATACTATCTTCCTCCAAAGAAAACGTTTTATTCGTTCGGCCGAAATGGTGGCCACCGGCTCTGCCTCTACCTATTTGGTGAAGTAATCAACAACAACGATCAAAAACTTCAACTGCCCTGGCGCTATAGGGAAAGGTCCCAAGATGTCTACTCCCCATTTCTAAAATGGCCATGGGGCAATGACCGAATGTAAACATTCGGGCGGGGCCTTATGACCTTCTGCAAACCTTTGACATTATCACACCTCTTCACAAAATCCATGCAGTCATTTCGCATGGTTGGCCAATAGTATCCTGCTCTAGCTATTTTACTAGATAACGCCCGTCCTCCTATGTGTGTGCCACATATGCCTTCATGAACTTCTTTAGTTAAGTACTCTGCCTCGCTTTCATTTACACATCTGAGTAAAGGCAGAGCAAAGCCCCTCAAGTACAAGTGTCGGTTGATAACTACATACTTTGAAGCTTCTCGGGTTATTTTTCTGGCTTCCTTTGGGTCGTTGGGGGTGTGATCCTCTTGGATGTATCTTAGGATAAGGGTCATCCATATGTCCTTCTCGTCCACGCACCCCACCTCCGGCTGATCGACCGTCGGTGTTTGCAAGCTTTCATGAATGACTGATTTTTGTTGTCGCCTTTATGTACTGGCTAGCTTGGCCAGTAAGTCGGCCCGTTCATTCTAGTCCCGAGGTACATGCACCAAAGTGAAGCTTTCGAACGTTGACGCCATTCTCCTGGCTTTTTCCCAATACTTTACCAGCTGAGGATCTCTGGTTTGGTATTCTCCATTTACTTGGCCGATCACCAGTTTCGAATCACTTTTGGCAGTGAGTCTTTTTGCCTCCAACTCCTGTGCCAATCTCATGCCTGCTAGTAGGGCTTCATATTCTGCCTGGTTGTTACTAGCTTTGAATTCAAAATGCAGAGACTGTTCAATGACTATCCCCACCGGTCCTTCCAAAATAACCCCCACTCCGCTCCCTGAATGGTTGGAGGATCCATCCACTGACAGATACCACTCTCTTGTGCTAGTTTCTTCCATCGAACCGCCCGTCTCTCCTGGTGTCAACTCTGTGAGGAAATCGGCCAACAAAGTTTATGTTGGAGTCAACATCGTGGTTAAACCCTAAACCCTAAACCCTAAACCCTAAACCTTAAACCCTATCTGTACACTCTTGATGTCCTCAGCCGGATGGGGTTTTTCGCCTTCATATACACATCTAGGGTCCAAGTCAAAGTCGAGGGCATTGACGGTTGGCGGTTTCTTCATATACACACCCTGACTCTCGCTCAGACGTCGCAACCCCATTCTCTGGAAGGCTGACCAATATAAAATATTAGCGGAACTTCCTTGATCAATCAAGACCCTCTCCACCTTATATCTGGCGGCTATAACCGATATCACCATCGGCTCATCTTGGATGGGAGGTCCCAACTTCAGATCACGGTCATCAAAAGTGACGGTCGGACCAGACTGTCGTCTTCCTAGAGGTGTAGCATTTGCCTCGGTCAGCACGGCCTGGACTTCTCCCACCTCTACTAATCTGGGCACAGTCGGTCTAACTTTAGTGGTTCCACCAGAGATAGTTGCTATGGTACCTCTATGATTCCTAGGGATATTCTCCCTTGAACAGCTTCGTGAGTTTCTAACTTCCCTACCTATGGTTATACGTCCCTGACCTTGTCCCCTGTCCTCCTCTCCTCTCCTTTGGTTTTCTGATGCCTCCTTATCAATGTATCTATTGAGGCGACCCTCTTGAACTAATCTCTCAAGCTGAGTACGTAGGGTCCAACATGCCTCTGTCAAGTGGCCACGAGTGCGATGAAAATCATACCAGTCATCCTTGTTGTGCCCTAACACTTTTCCTTCCGGCTCCTGGGGAAATCTGAGCATTCTTGTGTGACATATTTCCCTCAAAATCTGGGCTCTCCTCTTCCTCAATGGGGTGGAATTTTGCTTTCCCTGTTTGATCCTTCCATGGTTCTGCCTTTTGTGCTCATCCATCTGTTGGCCTCTACCGTGTGTATTATCAACCTCCATACGTTCAGCCTGGTCCTCCTCAACCTCAATATGTTTCTCTGCTCGTACTCTGATTTTCTCCATACTGGTCGGTCGTCTCAAAGCCAGCGCATCGCTGAACGGGCCAGCACGTAAACCCTTCTGGAAGGCTTTGACAAAAAAATTTTGGTCGAGATCTTTCACTCGCACGGTCGCGTTATTAAACCGAGCCAAGTAACCCTTCAAACTTTCCCCCCTAGCTTGTTTGATATCAAAGAGGTCAGCCACCTCCAACTTCTTGACTTTATTAGCCGCACATTGTGAAATGAACAAACGGGCTAAGTCATTAAAGGTATGGACGGATCTAGGCGATAGGGTGGCCATCCACTACATGGCGACCCCTCTCAAAGTTCCCGGGAATAGCTTGCAGCTAAGCCGATCACCGCCGCTGCTAATGTACATCTGCGTTTGGAAAGCTTGCAGGTGAGCATGCGGATCCTGCGTCCCATCAAATGGCTTGATCACTATTTCTCTGAAATTGGTAGGTACCAGGGCTTCATCAATCTCTTCTGATAATGACTGTCCCCAAAAGGATTGGCCGCTGCTAGCATCCTTTGGCACTATTTTCGACCGACTTGCAACTTTGAGTGCTGCTATCTGCTGGCGAAGTTCTTCCTCTCTTGATTCTGCCATCCTTATTGCTTCCAAATGTCTTTCTTCGGCCTGGCGGTGGTGCTCTTCGGCCTTAGCTTGCCACTGCTCAGCTTCAGCGCTAAGCCGAGATTGCTCATCATTGCGCGCTTGAAGGGAAGCGACAGCATGAAGAAACCTTTGGAGGGTATCTTCCTCGCCCTCATTTGTGGAACTTGCTTGGTTTCGTGTTACAGGCATTTTGTCTAGTGCTGGTAAGAGCTTTCCTTGGGTCACAAAGTTCTTCTTTACGGTGGGCGCCAATGTTCTGTTCTCTGAAAAAGAGTCCCCTTTCTTCTATTATTATTTCTCAATTTATACATGTGTATGGATAAACCTAGTATCCACGTCACCTGACAACCGTATAGACAGGTCAGAGGTAAGACGACACTGCTTTAATGAATGAAAGATTCATTCACGATCTGTCCTTAAAAGGACAACCCGTACTATCCTTACAGTGTTGGTCGACCGGCCATATGGACCATCCGGTAGGCCGGGTGGTTCGACCGGACGGTACAGTAAGTGGAATATATTTTCCATCTATCAATCATCATCCTTTCCCTTGAGTACTCATCAAGCATCTCACCATCATTGGGTGAGAAATCGCTTATGGATGAGTCTGTCTTGCTTATGGACGATGACTTATCCCAGGAGGTTTTACTATCCATTGTCCCATCCTCCATTAAAATCATACTTCTTTTGTTGAGGCATTGGGAGACAATGTGCCCTTTTCTAAAACAGTTGAAGCATTTGATACTACTACTTTTGGATGCTAGAACTAGAACTAGCAACGTTTTCTCTTCCTTTCGACCTTGGGGGTTGGAGGCTCACCTTCTTTGGACTATTTCCCTTTCTTGGTTGTTCTTTCTCTTCATCCTTACCCTTCCAACAAAGATTGTTGGGGTAGGATCTCTTTGCAACTATACACCTCCTTTGCTAAGATTCAATTCTAGTGGCATGATGCACTAGGTTGTCCATAGAGGCATAATGGTATAACTCCACTACATCTTGAATGTCTCTATTCAGCCCATATAGAAAACGAGCCATTGTTTTTTCATTGGACTCCAGTACATTTTCTCTCAGCAAGGAAATTTCCATATCTTTATAATATTCTTCTATGCTTTTTGAACCTTGGTAAATCCTCTATAATTTATTGCATAGGTCCCTAGCATATGTTGTTGATACAAATCTAGACCTCATCTCTCGCTTGAGATCAAGCCATGTATCAATGTGCCTTCTTTTTCCTTCTTTAACTTCCTTAGAGTATTAGTCCCACCATTCCAAAGCATAACCAAAGAATTCATAGGCCACCATTCTAACCTTCTCATAATCATTATAATTAAAGCATTTCAGAACTTGGTCAACCATCATTTCTCAGTCCAAAAATATCTCTACATCACCCTCTCCTACAAAGGGGGAATTTGGCACTTGAGAGCATCCATAAGAGCTCTCCTATAATCATTTGCATGTCTATGGTCTTGACATGGCAATTCCTCGTTACCTTTTCCTCTTCTTTCTTCATGGTGTTCTTCCATATATCTTTTTTCTCTCCTCTCTCTACGAGGCTCTTCCTCTTTGTATCTTTGTTCTTTCCTTTCTACATAAGGCTCCTTTTCATACCTTCATTCACGTCTTTCTCTACGAGGCTCTCCTTCTTGGCTCCTTTCTTTACGTGCCCTCTCTTTGTGAGGCTCTTCTTCTTGTCTCCTTTCTCTTTTTTCTCTACAAGTTTTTCTTCCCTCCTTTCTCCCCTCGAACTCTCACTTTTTCATTATGGTGTGACTTGTAAGGCTCTTTGGATGGTCCATATGGACCCTTAGCTCTATTCCATACACTTTCATGTATGGATGTTGGGGACTTCTCCTTTTTTCTACCAAGTGCCTTACCTTAGTATTGACACTCGCAGTATTTGCCTTCACAACCTATAATCCTCCTCCCAATTTAGCCAATTGCTCCTCCAACCTAGCTATCTACTTCATCATTTGATAAGCCATGTTTTAGCTCAACATAGTAGAATACAATTGAGAAGAGAGGAAAAACTTCTTCCGAATCCGAGAGAAACTCTCCACACTCCAAAATGTCAAAAACGTCTCCAATTGAACAACCAAAACTCTAACTTTTCTAACTTCTCTCCTTATATACGAATTTTAATAACTACCAACCAATTAACAACTAAATACTAACCAATTAACAAACTAACTACTAACCAATTAACAAACTAACAATCAACCAATTAACAACTAAATCCTAAACCCTAAATCCTAAACTAACAACTAACCAATTAACAAACTAACAACTAACCAATTAACAAACTAACAACTAACCAATTAACAAACTAACTAACTAAAATACCTAACTAACTCCTTAACTAAACTACCAAACTACTTCCTAAATGATCACATGGATGAAATTGCCAAGGAAAATGAGCTTGGACAAAAGCTTGAGCAGCCCAACAAGCCCACTAATCAAGAAGGAAATGTCTATTTCAGAGTGATGCAGAGGCAGTGTCTTTAAAGAAAGGAAAACCTAAAGACAACTTAAGAAGTCAAATGAAGATAAGCAAGAAACATTATTAGAAATGAAATCTGACTCAAATCAGAGTTAATAGAAGACAATATCAAGAATTGGAATTAAAAGACCTAAACAAACATGCAAAAAGACACAAAATTTTGGTCGTCTAAACTAAATGTCCAAACCAAGTGTCTAAAGCACTATGGATGATGGCCTACCCGTGAACGACACTTAACTATAAACGATTAGAAAAAAAACATAAACTTTTTGGCACGTGGTTTGTCTATGGACTTGTAACTAACTTTTTGTTACACTCTTCTACTTCTTTTTTGAACTTCTTTTCCCGCATTTTAATCTAATGCTCAATGCTCTATGTTGCTGAACTGAATCCAACCATGGAATTCATTAATCTAAACCAAGAGGTGCATTCCTTGAAAGGGGTCCTCCATCATCCAAAGGCTGCCAACACCCATAGGAGCGTCCAAATGGATCAATGATGATGCGTGTTTTTACAGTCGTTTCACGCGCTTACCAAATAACTAAAGCTAACTATAGTATAGCTAACCCTAGGTCATTCTTCTCAAGGACACAGTGTGTTCAGTTGTGAATTGGTGTTAAGTGAAGTGACGAAGAATCTGAGATGTAAAGTACTGACTCCCCTCGGCACTGGCCGAGCGGCTCTCGGCAGAGACTGAGCCGAGATGATCCTAATAGAGGTAATCCGGCTTGGTCTCGGCTGAGTGCAGACAGACGCTACAGAGATGGACTATCTCTGTCTCAAATTAAAAGCAGTAAACAAGGGGGGTTGGAATGCAATTGGAATCGAAACAAAGGTTAACTATAATCAAATGCAATTACGCTACTCCTAATGCTATTGCTATTACTGCGTTCATGTTTAGTTCCAATAAACAAGTTCTTTCTGGTTCAATCACTCCAATTACGGTCCTCATCAGCCTCCAATGTTCTTATGGCAATCGCCAAAGGTCCGTCCCGTACCATACCGAGGATTTACACAATCGCCACCTCATCAGATGGTAGAGATTAAGTTCAAGCTGATTTTAGATTTTCAATTAACAATCGTTAAGTGATTACCTACTGAATTAGTTAAACCAGTTCCGATCGGCTTAGTTTAACATTGTTCCGTTACCAGGTGCAATCGCAACACAGTAATTGAACTTAACTTCAGGAATGCAATGGAGTTCAGAATTCAGAAAACACTCATAATATTGAAAGCAAAATACAAACACAGGGCCTGGATTCGATGATTCCATCTTCCACGACGATTGCCATAGACAATGGCGATGATTCACCTCAACTAGCTACGACGCTGAAATTCAGGTCCACCAGAGTGCGTTGGTGCTCCAATCAGTCTCCTCTGATAACCTTCGGCTTCTTAGTTCCTAGCCTGCATTTCCTCAATTGAGAGAAACGCCATTAACAGCACCGTGTACCACTACGAGCGGAGGAGAAGAAAACGAGAGAGAATTTAGAAATTATGGACGCGGGAAGGTTTGAATGCCAAAAGCCCCTATTCATTCAGAGTTCTATCTATTTATACAAGAGTGGACACAGCTAACGATGCTAACAGAATTACATGTACAATTCCTATTCTACCCATGTTGTGACTTGCGTTGCAAGCTACTCCAGGTAGTGACGTGGAGCTGAGCTGGACCCAAGGTGGCTCTGATTGCTGACGAGGCGTTCCCCCTGGATCTACCTGACTGTGCTCCTTGCATGGTTGAGTCTCGGCCTGGCCAAGAGGCTCTCGGCCTGGGCTTCTGATGGCGGGCTGAGCTTGGCTGAGCCTGTAATAAAAAGGTAGTTAGCTAAAAACCTTGATTAAGCACAAGTTGTGTTTTACTCAAGTTTAGGCCATTAATCTGGATCTTAGCTAACAGTCATCTTTTAAGCTCGTGAGTTGCTCAATGGTGCCCTTCTTAGGTCCACTTAAGATGTACATTTTATGACTCATCAAACCCCCACACTTAGCCTTTTGCACTATTGGGCAAAACATATGACTTAATTAAGGGTGACTTTAGTGAGAGATTCTTCTGTTTGATTCCTTAAGCTGACTCTACAGAGTCGGGCTCTCTTCATCCCGGTTCAAGGCGCTCATGCAATCAGGGAGCTACTTCCTTTGGTTCTCAGGGGCCTTCATGGTTTCCAATTGGAAAGGGGTACCCCAAGAGTGATAGAACTTTTACTCATGTGCTCAATTTTCTCGCTTCTCTCAAGTGTCTGGGCTGTGTTTACACTCAGCATTGCATGGAATTGGTGTTACCATATCTTGACAGAGCTCTCTTCTTACACCTACAAAACACAACAGTTATGATCACTAGGACTTTTCTGGCTTGTAGCGAGGTTGAGGTTATGGGTCGAATAGATGTAAGAAGACTAGCATCAGGACCCACGGGGAGGAGAGGAGCAATGGGGAGTGAGTGTAACCAGTATGAGGGCAGTCCCGGTTGCTGTGGTCTCCTTTGATCTTTATTTACTCGCCGTTTTGCATCCTTTCTTCTTCTACTCATGCAGCTTGCTGATTCTGTTTATTTCAGCTTATTTATTTCAGCTGCCAGTTTTCTGTTTTTATGTACTTTCTTTTCTTTTCTTTCATTCCATTTTCTCTCCTTCTGAACCTTCACCTGCTTTTTGACCGAATTCTGCTCCCTAGACTTCCCCCACACTTGATTCTAACTCACTCCCAAGACGATTCCACGGCTCCTCGGCTTCTCGAGGGTGAGGTAAGAATGGTTTTTCTGGCCTCGACTTGTAGTGAGCTGCAAGAAAAAGTGGTCAATTTAGGCTCAAAAAAGGGGGTGACAAGGGTCAGCTTGTTTTTGGACAGCTTATTTGGCTCTGGGCTCATAAGAAATATGGCCTAGATCATTTCATTCCTGCATGTGTAAAACAGTTGTATTCAGAGAGTTAAGGCAAAATTCAGCACACACAATTAACGTGCTTGCAGAAATCACTCAGAAAGAAGGGAGATGGTAGAGTGTAAGCCATCTCTGTTGAAAGGCTCAAATTCTCACACTGGCTGATTCCGTTTCTTCACTCTGAAGGTTCCCTCTTTCCATTTTCACCACTTACCGTTTAGGTTGGTTCCCTTCACGCAGAGGCAGCTTCTGCTCGGGAATGAAGAGATTCCTTCTACTGGCTCATCAGACTCTCGGATTCAACAAGGAATTTCCTCTCTTCTTTTTGGACACGTAATTCTGCTAAGATGAGGCCATTCCGGCTGTGGCTGACTCTTTTATTAAACACAAACTTAGGTAGCAAAAATACTAGTGAGACTTAAAATATTATATAAGATATGTAAGAAACGAAATGAAAAAGTTAAAGGAACTGAAAAAGTTAGAGAAAAGAATAGAGAAAAGAAGAGAAAATGATCAGTCCCAGATGGACAGAACCCCCCCCCCCCACACACACACACACACTTAGTTTCGACATTGTCCTCAATGTGAAGAATGAAGGGGTTGGTCGAGTTGGGTCAGGTTATGCCCTCTGGTGGAGTCGGCTTTACCAATGAAATGGTCTCAGTGTTCTCTCCAATTGGTGCTGGACCTTCGAGGAAAGGTTTGACTTGGTGCCCATTGACCTGAAAGGTGCGGTTGGTCTGTTCTTCTCTTAGCTGCACTGCACCATAGGGAAATATGTCAATAATAACAAAAGGTCCATCCCATCTGGAACGAAGCTTACCTGCTATGAGCTTTAATCTAGAATTGAATAGCAACACTTTTTGGCCAATATGGAGATCTTTCCTCAAGATATTTTGGTCGTGAAACTTTTTTACTTTCTACTTGTAGATCATGGTTGAGTCTCGGCCTGGCCAAGAGGCTCTCGGCCTGGGCTTCTGATGGCGGGCTGAGCTTGGCTGAGCCTGTAATAAAAAGGTAGTTAGCTAAAAACCTTGATTAAGCACAAGTTGTGTTTTACTCAAGTTTAGGCCATTAATCTGGATCTTAGCTAACAGTCATCTTTTAAGCTCGTGAGTTGCTCAATGGTGCCCTTTGTGATTCTTCTTAGTCTACCCTATTTGTATCAAACTCCCCTTCTTGAAAAGAATTTGTTCTCAAATTTCGGTCATCCTTACCTGCATCAAAGAGAGAAAAATTAGAAACGTTACAAGTGCATCTACCACCAAATTCTTGGGGCATATATAGGACATAGACATCATCATTAATTCGTTTAAGCACTAGGAAAGGTTAGCCCCTTCTAGAAGTAGTTTATACATCCTTAAGGTGGGAAACGTCTCCTTGTGGAGGAAGGCTCAAACAAGGTCACCTTCTGCAAACACTCTTCCCTCTTTGTCCTTGTTTGCTCTCTTAGTGTACCTCTTACCTTGCCTCTTCATGAACATCCTCGCTCTCTCATTCAGCCTTACCATAGATTGGGCCTTGGACAAACCTTCAAGATTTGCTTTGGATGGTACAGGCAATGACACTAAATCCAAAGGTGATAGAGAGTTATACCCATATACCAGTTCAAAGTGTGTGTGGGATGTTGTCTTGTTGATTAGCTTGTTATACGCGAACTCTATGTGTGGTAACCAACCTTCCCAAGTCTTCATATTTCTTCCCACAAAGTACCTCAGTAGCTATGACAGCATCTTGTTTACTACTTCAGTTAGACCATCTATCTAAGGGTGGCAAGTGGTGGAGAACAACAATTTGGTACCTAACTTACCCCAAAAGGGTCTTCTAGAAGTGGCATATAAACTTTGAATCCTTATCAGATATTAATGGACTTGGGAATTCCATGCAACCTCACTACTTCCCTAAAGGAGAGGTTGGCTATGTGATAAGCATCATCACTCTTATGGCACAAAATGAAGTGTGCGATCTTGGAGAATCTATCCATAACCACGAAAATAGAATCTCTTGCACTATGAGTTTTAGGCAATCCTAGCACAAAATCCATAGTGTAGCACCCCAAAACTGTCCGGCCCAAACAACCACAGTTGAC
This sequence comes from Mucuna pruriens, assembly GCA_025330945.1. Classification (NCBI taxonomy): domain Eukaryota; kingdom Viridiplantae; phylum Streptophyta; class Magnoliopsida; order Fabales; family Fabaceae; genus Mucuna; species Mucuna pruriens. Next base: position 1,603,476 of record JAENHJ010000014.1, read on the forward strand.
TTTCCCTTAACCGATAATGATAAAATCTTGAAGATTCTATACATTATCAACAAATAACCACAGTTGGTTTTCCCTTAACTGATAACGATAAAATCCTGAAGATTCTATATGTTATCAACAAATAACCACAGTTGGTTTTCCCTTAACCGATAACAATAAAATCCTGAAGATTTTATACGTTATCAACAAACAACCACAGTTGACTTTCCCTTAACTGATAACGATAAAATCCTGAAGATTCTATACGTTATCGGTAACAAGCGGAAACAATAAAATCTCTTGAAGATGGGATAAGATACATTCCCATCTCAACCACAGCCTATATAAGGCCTTGCCGCGAATAAGCGGGGTCGAACAAATTTTCCACCAGAAAGCCAGAAGAGTGAGAAGCCAAGAAGTCTGCGAAAGCATCCTAGACAAAGAAGAGAAGACTAACACGGTAGGAAACAGAGATTTCCCCCCCCCCTAACAACAGCGCTATATAGTGCAATCTGAAGGGACATGAAGAATCTAGAAGGGATTGTTGAGAAGTTTGGCCTATGTGCATAGAATTTGTTCGCATTGAGATTGGTAATTTTACATGACACAAGCCAGACAAAAACCAGAACGAGTTGGAAGTACCAGACAAAGGGAAGAAGGAATAGTCAGAACAAGCCATAGAACGAGAAGAGAAGAGACTGCATTCCTCCAACCTCTCTACGTCACGACGGACTCCAGGTTAGTGGTACTCTCCCCTCTCTTATCATAAACGTTGTAGTCTAGTTTAGAATCTAGTCAACTTCACACACTTAGAACCTACACTTTCCTTAGAATAAGTAAGTAAGTCTCCTAGTCTAGATAGTATAATATTTGCCCAAGCTGAGTCCGCCTCGCCCTTTCTCATCTTTTCTAAACTCAACCAGGCCGAGCCCGTCTCAGCCTTCCCCATGCGAGCCTTCCCTGACCTTCTCCCTTAACCAAAATCAGTCACGGCCGAGTTCATCTCGACCCTTGGCTAAGAAAATCTCCCAACCCTAGGAACCGCCCAGAACTACGTAGACTTTGAATCCTCGAGTTTAAGGTACGTAGGCAAAGGAGGCACACTCCTCTCAAGTCTATTCCCCCAAACCAAACCATCCCCCGTACATAGGATTCCATAATATGCGATCATTGCACAATAATATTGGCGTGAATTACTGTATGACATTACCATCTCTACCCACACTGAAACCTTAGTAAACCCAAAAGCTAGTCTTAGGTAACTGTTAGGTAACAGACATGCTGGGGGCACCCTGCGCCCCTGGCATGTAACCAACTTCCGAACCCACCTGGTTCAAAGACCAACCTTATCCTTCCCTTTCTCGGTTTTCCAGCGTTCCTAATCAAAACGCTGGTGGCGACTCCTCTCTAGGCCGAATTGATTTCGGCTTCCCCCGTTAATTTTCCCTTTTTGCTTCGTCACAAAATCTGGTTGTGATAGATGGCGACTCCGTTGGGGATCGAACCCAAAATCTCTGGTTGCTGGGTTCTTAGAAAGTTGAGCCTTAATAGACTAGCTAGGTTTATTGTTTCTGTGTTATTTAATTGCTTATTCATTCACACATGATTGTTGTGTGGTTTTAAGTTTTACATGTTTGTTTATGCATTCTTATGAGTGTTTATTAGGCTCTTCTCCATGCTTGCTCATGCATTTTACTCCATGTACCTTTACTACAATACATGTATTTGTTTTAGCTTAGGGTTGTATACCACCAAAAAAAAAAACTTCCCTCTTGACATAGGACCAATTACACTCAAATATGCATGCTCCCCCTAACTTAGGTAGTTTTCCCTTTAGTTTGTACAAACCCTCATAAGATTCTAATAATTAAGCGGTAGTCGCTGGGTGTGCTTAGGCTAACATTTTTATTTTTGAGTGGGGTCCGATTCCCAGGCCTGAGAGTTAAGGAGTGCGGAATGTGTAGTGGAACCATGCTGGAGGGTTTCCTCTGTACTGGTGATCACGATAGTTCCACCTGGGGCTGACAGCCTTTGGAAACGATCATATTCTGGGATACTCTCTTGTCTATGGTTGCGTTCCTTAGGAGGTCTATAGACCTAGGGACCTGGTGAGAATTTTCTTTTAGCAGCTCAATTGTAAGAGCCCCTGGGGAAAACCTTTCATCGCTAGGTTAGTTTTTTAGTCGGCATGAATATCCGACTCCGAGATGGAGTCGGCATGCCTTGGGAAACTTCATCTTTTGCGTTAAAAATTTCGGCATGTTACTCCGAGATGGAGTCGGCCCTAAACACTAATTAATGAATTAACTTTGGCCAATATGGAGTCGGCCTCAACTCAATTGACTAACATCTTGTGCCGAGATGGAATCGGCAAAGACGAGGCCGACGTGGAGTCGGCCAGTCTCAATAAAAGCTTAAATCGAGATGGAATCTTCTTCTCTATCATCTTGTCCCACCTTTCCTCATCATACTCTACTCTACTTCCACACACGACATGCACTCCCAGATGGAGCCGGCCAGGCTCTATGATCAACCTTTCCTTGTGACTAGGCCAAAAGTCCGGTCAAGATGGAACTGAAATGCCACTCCGAAGTGGAGTCGGTCAATCCCTTCTAAACCAAATCCAGGATGGAACCGGCCCAGAAATCATCCCGGGCACCTCACCCTCTTTCACCATATCAGCCTACATACGCACCCGATCCAGCCATTGTGCCGATTCCAATCTCGAGTCCGGCTTAGTGCCGTTGTCTTAGCCATAGTATCATTTCCAAACCCAACCCCCTGTGCGATTCCAACTTCGAGTCCAACCCAATACCATTGTCCTAGCCAGGTGTCATTCCCCAACTAAACCCTTGTGCCGATTCTAAGTCGTGCCTGGCTTCGTGTCATCTCCTTTTATTTAACCCTGCTCTTTGTGTCGATTCCAATTCTCGTGCCATCTCCAATCCAACCCTATGTCGTCCCTTATTTAAGCTAGCTCCCCACCATCTCCCTAATTTTGTTTTACCCCCGCGTCACTTCCTAAGTTGACCCAACGTCATTTTTCAATTCGGTACTGACCTTGTCCAGTTAAGAGTGCAGAGTTGACTTGAAAAAAAAAATATATGTATAATAAAATAAAATAAAATAAAAATGAAAAACAACATAAAAAAAACATGCATCATATGTTGCAATCATCTCCATCAGGAATTTAAAATTAGGTGTTGCATTCCATCACATTGGCTTACCGTTCTTCACCCGACTAGCTAACCAAGACCAATACCAGGGTAGGGATCAAGTTCCAAAAGACCTTTACAGGGCGCTTCCCAAGGCAAAACGGATGTAGATAGCTATAAGGGATCTAGCAGAACAACAAGAAGCACTAAAGAATGATGTTAGTCAAGTAAAGGCGCAAATAGGTCAAATCTTGGAAATGTTGAAGTCGATGCAAAACCAGGGGGCATCTCAAGCCATTGCCTGCCACACCATCACAAATCCACAACACCAGAGCGGCTTCAAAGCCCCCACCAAGCCCAACACTAAACATCGCACCCCTCGCCTCTGGCCATCCCCTTTCCAACCCTGTAGTATGACATTTTTGGAAAAGAAAGAACCCTAGAGTTCTAACACCTCTATCAATGTCGTATGTTGAACTTTTGCCACACCTACTTCAGCATGCCCTTGTGACCACAGTCCCATTGAAGCCTGTTCAACCCCCCTATCACAAAAGCTATGATCCAAGGGCCAAATGAGAATACCACAGGGGAGCCTTGGGACATGCCACTGAAAAATGTTGGGGATTGAAACACAAGATACAAGACTTAATTGACGCGAGATTGCTGGTTCTTCTAAGAGAACAGTCTGAAATCTATACTAGCAAGCCCTCCAACACAGAAGATGAAATGAGCCTAACTGCGACTTCAAATTCCCAACTGCCCATCACATGAACCGGCCTGGACTTGGCAAAAAAAAAACTATAAAGCTGAGTCCTGATCGTCCTAAGAAGAGCCTCTTGTTTTGTAGCCTTTAATCCTTTATCAAATTGACTGTAATGCTCTTTCTTCGAATAATTAATGAAATATACTCTAACTCTCCATGCTTCCTTTTCTCTTCCCACATTTAAACCAAGTCAAAAATACCAATAAAAAAAATCATCCCTAATGCTAATATCTCATGTTCTAATTTTGACTATTCCATCAATCAAACTGGCAAGGATAATAAGGGTAATATATAAAACCTCAAGCATCTAGTCTGGCTACTTGGCCCCCAAACCAAGAAGGAAAGAGGGTTTACCACATCAAACTTTACTATTCTTAAAACTCTCATTGGCTTAATGCCCCCAAGAAAAAGGGAATAGAAAAAAAAGAAAAACGAATAAGTGACTCGCTAGACCGAAAACTCAAAAGAAACAGTCTAGGCAAAAGTCAGAGTCATAGAAAAGGAAAAAGAAAGCGGCTCGCTAGGTTGAAACCTTAAAATGACAACCTAGGCAAAAGTTAGAGTCCAAAAAATAAAAGTTCACTAAGACTGAAAACTCAAAAAAAGCAGTCTAAGCAAAAATGCAATACTCGAGGTAAGCCACTAACATAGGAGGCAGTAATGACCCTTAGGAAAAGCCAGCTAGAAGCAACAAATCAGTCATGGAGATACCCAAATTATCCTTAAAGGCACTGGATGATGGACTCTTCAAAATTGTATGCATGAGGATAGCATTGACCCCCCATAAACCCTTCCGCGGAAACAACACCATCCTCTCCGTTCCTCCATAAGCCGAAAACAAAATAAACAAAAGGAGCGTCACAGTCAAGATGAAAAAGTTAAACATCACTCGAAGCAATAAGCCTCTGACTAGTCTCAACCTATGAGCAATAACGAGGTAACAACATCTGGGATATCTCCAACACCAAAGCTGGAATAAAAGAAGCTCAAATGCCTACACCATGAGTCTTGTGATAGCAAAGTAAAGACTTGCCCTCACTAAATGCACACTCCCTGTACCCCATCCAACTCCACACCTTGTCATTACCTCATACAGTCCATACCTTCACATACACCTGGCAATCCATGCCAACCCATGTCAACACAACCAAACCCCCATATAAACCTCCATGCATCCAGCCATCCACGACAAATCTACATACATCCATACGGCCATGCATCCATACATCCACACATCCAGCCACCCACGGCAAATCTACATACATCCATACTGCCATGCATCCATACATCCACACATCCAGCCATCCGCGACAAACTCACATACATCCATACAGTCCCATCCAACAATCCACATCAAACGTCCATGCAACCTACATGCATTCCAAGCATTCACGCATCTAGCAATCAACGCATATGACATGCATTCCAAATGTCCATCCTCCCATAAAATAAAAATCTTGATCAATTTGGCATACATGCATAAATACATACATACAACATGCATGCATGTCATCCCATGGTTATTTCCTTAAGACTACTATCGATTCTCACATTCCAACACTACGTCAAGGTCTATGCTGACTCTATGTTAAGTCCTTTGCCTACTTTGTCCTGGGTTGACCCTATGTCAAGTCTCTCCATCGACTCCGTGTCAAGTTGACATGCCGACTTTGTGTCAAGTCTCTTCCAGCACCATGTTGTGAGATCCTTGCTGACTAGCTATAACTTAGGCCCTCCATACCAACATTCTTATTTCGACCTTGAGTCGATTTGTCCTTAGGTTAGTCATTTAGGTCCTAACTTAGACATTTGTGGCACAGTGCCAACTTTTCTAGTTTGTCTCGGTCATTTTGGCCTCGTGCCAACTTAGTCATTTTAACCCCCGAGTTGGTTATTCTTCGAGGTAGTCAATTTGGTTTCATGCCACATTCTTCATTTCAACCCTAGGTCAAGAAGGGATGCACCTATGACTTCTGTTGTCACAGACTAAAGGCTGAGGTCAAAGTTAGGGACTAGCAAATATAATTTCTAGGATCATCCAAACTAGATCTAGACCTTTCAATCGACTTTAGGCTGAGACCCTTCAAACTGGCTAAATGATAGGACCAAGAATCCAGTCCTGGGTCGAGACCCTTCAACTAGCATTACACCAAAACCCTCAATTCGACACTACGCCAAGAACCATTCGACTCTATGACAGGACCTTCCTACCGCCTCCATGCCGAGGACACTTAACATGCTCTATGCAAAAACCTCCATACCAAGTCCAAGCTCCATGTCAACATCCAAGCATCTGGCTCCGTGCCAAGTCTCCCAATGCCACGTCAACTTCTTGCCGCTTCCAATATTAACATTTCGAATCCAACTCCATACAGTCCTCCATCACAACACCATTCACGCCTTGACCTCTTCCCATATGATCCAATGTTATCCAAACAAGCTCCATGCCGAAATCCAATCTAAACACTAAAATCAACCTAATCTAGTCTATTTATCCACCCACTCTAAAGATTTTTTAGATGCCGAAAGGATAGTCCAATAATCCTATCCAACTTTGGACGCCAAAAGGATAGTCCACTTCATCTAAATCTCCTCGTCCCCCAAGAGAGACCCCACCATATCTAAAGGATCTCTGGACACTTAAAAGAAAGTCAATTGATCCTAAATTCACCCATTCCGACTCTGTGTCAAATCGACCTTTCTCCAACTCCATGTCGAATCATCCTTTTTCCAACTCCGTGTCGAATCAATCTTTTGCCGACCCTGTGTCTAACTGACCACTCTTCCGACTCCATGTCGAACCCCTCAGGCCGACTTCGTTTCAAGTCTCCCTAACTGACTCTATGCCCATATCACTATCTGATTCCATCCCAAAAATAACCCATCAAATCTTTCAATCCTGGATGTCAGTGGATAGTCTAGTGATTCCTTCAACTCATGAGCACTAGCGGATAGCCCACGAGTCCTTTCAGCAACCAGTCAACCTTGGACACCTATTGGATAGTCCAATGATCAACCAACCCATTAACCCAACTTTGGGCCTCTAATGGCTCCAGTTCAAAACAAAAACAAAGTGGTGTGTCTGAACGCATTCGAAACAAGGGAGCATGTCCGAAGAAAGACCAAGCGCATCCCTTCAAGCGCAACCCTTGGCATTCCAAAATTTCAAATTTCAAATTCTTCCACGTGGCCCCTAGGACGCCTTGGTCAACATCAACCTACCAGGGCCGACACCGAGATCATCTTGGCCATGGTCAAACCTGCCAAGGTCGACATCAAAGTCATCCCAGCTTTGGTCAAACCCACCAAGGTCGACATCGAAGTCATCCCGGCCTCAGTCAAGCTTGTCATGGTCGATATCGACTCATCTCGGCCTTGGCCAAACCCTTCACGGTCAACATCGAACCTTCCCAGCCAATGCCAAACCATGAAGGCCCTACACAATAAGGGCGCCTCGCCCTTGAGCAACCTGGTCTAAGCGTTATGAAGTCCTCCCGGCACTACAAACCAATGTACTCAACTTCAGCAGGAGACAAAACCCAATCCATAAGAACTCCTAAAATTTATCAACTTTGGGTACCTATTAGAAAGCCCACTATAGCTAATCCAAACCTAGGCCCCATTGGGAAGCCTAGAGTCTCCCTATCAACACTGGATACCAATTGGATAGTCTAGTGACTAGTGCACCCAACTTAGACATCGCGTCCGAGGTCCTTTGCGCAACAGATAGAGAAGCTTTCAGCTTACCTACTTCATCCTCTGATGTCGAACCCCTAGCCTTCATAGTAGTCGCCCTAGACTTTGCAACAGCAAGCTCAGCCTTCAACCTCTCCACTTTAGCCTTCGCCTTCTGGCTCCCAGTCTTCAAATCTAAGCTCTCAACCTTCAGCACTTGAGTCTCTATTTTCAAGACTTGATTCTCTGCCTTCAGATCAGCATGGGCCTTCTGCAGCTTCTTGTTGAGGGCCTCTTTTAGAAGAATTTTCTCAACCTTCTTAGCCCAACCTCTCAAGATTTCTAAGGTGGCTAAAGAGTGGGCATGATAAGCGGCCATTATGTCGAAGGAACGGTCAGCACCTGCAAATACCACCAAACCTCTGTCATCCTGAGGAATGAAGTTGGCAGGAAGTAGACCTTACACCTTCAAGCCTGGCCCCTACACAGTGATTGGATGTCAGAGGGAGTAGCGTAGCAAGTCAAGCCCCTAGGGGGCAATTCAGGCCCAAGAAGTCACCACTACCTTTCCCTTCTGCTGACCCAGTAGCCAAAGGGGATGCATAGTAGCCTTCCCTTTCTTCCTAGAGGCGTCCTTAGTGGCTTGGGTCTCAACTTTCCTCTTGGCCTCAATCACATCGACTTGGATTGTGTTTTCGACCTCAACCGAAACCACCATCTTCTCGACCTCAGCCGAAACCACCCTCTTCCCAACCTCAGTTGAGACCGCCCTCTTCTCAGTTCCAACTGAGACCGTCTTCTTCTCGACTTCAAAAGTCCCTTGAGAAGTAGTAGGAGTTCCCCCGCCATGGGAAATGAGCTTAGCCTTTCAGATTAGCTCTTCCATGTTGATTCCTTCATCCTCAATCATATCTGGAAAAAAATCATAAAAAAATTCAAAGTTAGAGCAAAGAAATCACGCTTCAGATAGAAGAGGGGCTTGCCCCCTCACCACCAAGGACACAATTTCCTTACAGTTCATCCCCATGGGCAACTCAAGGTCAACCTTTCCTTCCAAAGAAAGCCGACTCTTGTGGGTCCCCAAAGCCTTCAAGGGAAGCCTCTAGTACAAAGGCATAGGCTCTTCATCAAAGCAAATGGAAGCCCCTCCTACAACATGAATCTTCACGAATCTATCCCTAAAACCTTTGTAGGAAGCGGTGTACGCCGTGAAGAAGACGGGTGTTTGGCAGAGGCGCCAGAGATACCCAACCAACCTTCATTCCCATTCTGACTGTGTAGTGACCCAAGAAGACTAGAGTAGAGGGGATCATGGTAAGAGCAAAGCACACCGCAGCTCCCCAAGAAGCGAAAAGGCATGTCCTAAAGACATTTAAGGCAGCACCAGAAATGAAGAGACACGACAAAGCATTAATATATGAGTGAGAAACTAGGGGGCATGTCTGAAGCCACGTGCCCCCAGACAAAACCCTTGGCATTCCAAGATTTAAAATTCAAAACCCTCCACAAGGCAAAAGGCAAACATCACTTCAGCCAGCACAAATGTCATCTCACCTAACATCAAGTCGTCTCAACCAGTTTCAAGTCGTCTTAGCTAGTTCATTCCATCTTAGCTAGTTCATTCCATCTCAGCTAGTTCATTCCATCTCGGCCAGTTTCAACCCGTCTCGGTCAGTATCAAGTCGTCTTGATCAATCATCAAGTCATCACGGCCAAATTCATACCGTCTCAAGTCACCTCAATCAGCATTTGCCAACTATCAGATTTCACTGGCCGCCCAGAGGAAAGCCCAGTGATCTTATTCAAGTTCAAATTCAAGCTACCATATTTCATTGGCCGCCTAGAGGAAAGCCTAGTGATCTTATTCAAATTCAAGTTCAAATTTCACTGGCCGCCTAAAGGAAAGCCCAGTGATCTTTTCAAATTCAAGCCATCAAGACCTGGACGCCTAAAGGAAAGTCCAGCGATCTTATCAAGTTCAAATTCAAGTTACCAAATCTCACTGGCCGCCCAAAGAATAGCCCAGTGACCTCAGTTCAAACTCAAGTTACCAGATTTCACTGGCCGCCTAGAGGAGAGCCCAATGACCTCATTTCAAGTTCAAGATCTCATTGGCCGCTCAGAGTAGAGCCCAGTGACCTCATTTCAAGTTCAAGATCTCACTGGCCACCTAGAGTAGAGCCTAGTGACCTTAATTTATCAATTCAAGCTATCAAATCCAGTTCAAGACCTCACTGGTCGGCCAAAAAATAGCCTAGTGACCTCAGTTCAAACTCAAGTTACCAGATTTCACTGGCCGCCTAGAGGATAGCCCAATGACCTCATTTCAAGTTCAAGACATCATTGGCCGCCCCGAGTAGAGTCAATGATCAGATATCAATTCATCAGTCATCAATTATCAAGTTTAAGACATCATTAGCCGCCCCGAGTAGAGTCAATGATCAGATATCAATTCATCAGTCATCAGTTATCAAGTTCAATACATCAGTCATCAGCTATCAAGATCAAGGCATCAGCTATCAAATTCAAGTCATCAGTTATCAAGTTCAAGACATCATTGGCCACCCCGAGTAGAGTCAATGATCAGATATCAATTCATCAGTCATCAGTTATCAAGTTCAAGACATCATTGGTCGCCCCGAGTAGAGTCAATGATCGGATATCAATTCATCAGTCATCAGTTATCAAGTTCAAGACATCATTGGCCGCCCCGAGTAGAGTCAATGATCAGATATCAATTCATCTATCATCAGTTATCAAGTTCAATACATCAGTCATCAGCTATCAAGATCAAGGCATCAGCTATCAACTTCAAGTCATCAATTATCAAGTTCAAGACATCATTGGCCGCCCCGAGTAGAGTCAATGATCAGATATCAATTCATCAGGTCATCGTTATCAAGTTCAATACATCAGTCATCAGCTATCAAGATCAAGGCATCAGCTATCAAATTCAAGTCATAATTATCAAGTTCAAGACATCATTGGCCGCCCCGAGTAGAGTCAATGATTAGATACCAATTCATCAGTCATCAGATTCAAGACATCGCTGGCCGCCCTAAGTAGAGCCAGTGATCTCATTCATTAGTTATCAAGTTTAATACATCAAGCATCAACTATCAAATTCAAGTTATCAGCTACCAAGTTCAAGATCTAGCTGGCCATATAGGGTCAGCAACCTTAGTTCAAGTTTAAAACATCAAGTCATTAAAACTCTAGGACAGAACCTCATCCAAATCAGCCTAAGCATAGAAACCAGCCTAGAACCACAACTTTGATTCTTTATTTATGCTTATCAGGGGCCATCCCTGATGAACACAAATAAAGAGGGGCAACTGTAGCATCCCAAAACTGTCCGGCCCAAACAACCACAGTTGACTTTCCCTTAACCAATAACGATAAAATCCTGAAGATTCTATATGTTATCAACAAATAACCATAGTTGGTTTTCCCTTAACCGATAACGATAAAATCCTGAAGATTCTATACGTTATCAACAAATAACCATAGTTGGTTTTCCCTTAACCAATAACGATAAAATCTTGAAGATTCTATACGTTATCAACAAACAACCACAATTGACTTTCCCTTAACCGATAACGATAAAATCCTGAAGATTCTATACGTTATCAGTAACAATCGGAAACAATAAAATCTCTTGGAGACAGGATAAGATACACTCCCATCTCAACCACAGCCTATATAAGGCCTTGCCGCGAATAAGCGGGGGTCGAACAAATTTTCCACCAGAAAGCCAGAAGAGTGAGAAGCCAAGAAGTCTGCGAAAGCATCTTGGACAAAGAAGAGAAGACTAACACAGCAGGAAACAGAAATTTTGCCCCCCTAACAACAGCGCTATATAGTGCAATCTGAAGGGACATGAAGAATCTAGAAGGGATTGTTGAGAAGTTTGGCCCATGTGCATAGAATTTGTTCGCATTGAGATTGGTAATTTTACACAATGCAAGCCAAACGAAAACCAGAACGAGTCGGAAGTACCAGACAAAGGGAAGAAGGAATAGTCAGAAAAAGCCATAGAACGAGAAGAGAAGAGACCGCATTCCTCCAACCTCTCTGCGTCACAGCGGACTCCAAGTTAGTGGTACTCTCCCCTCTCTTATCATAAACGCTGTAGTCTAGTTTAGAATCTAGTCAACTTCACACACTTAGAACCTACACTTTCCTTAAAATAAGTAAGTTTGCTAGTCTAGATAGTATAATATTTGCCCAAGTCGAGTCTGCCTCGCCCTTTCTCATCTTTTCTAAACTCAACCAGACCGAGCCCGTCTCGGCCTTCCCCATGCGTGCCTTCCGTGACCTTCTCCCTTAACCAAAATCTGTCAGGGCCGAGTTCATCTCGACCCTTGGCTAAGTAAATCTCCCAACCCTAGGAACCGCCCAGAACTACATAGACTTTGAATCCTCGAGTTTGAGGTACGTAGGCAAAGAAGGCACACTCCTCTCAAGTCTATTCCCCCAAACCAAACCATCCCCCGTACATAGGATTCCATAATATGCGATCATTGCACAATAATATTGGCGTGAATTACTGTATGACATTACCATCTCTACCCACACTAAAACCTTAGTAAACCCAAAAGCTAGTCTTAGGTAACTGTTAGGTAACAGACATGCTGGGGGCACCCTGTGCCCCTAGCATGTAACCAACTTCCGAACCCACCTGGTTCAAAGACCAACCTTATCCTTCCTTTTCTCGGTTTTCCAACGTTCCTAATCAAAACGCTAGTGGCGACTCCTCCCTAGGCCGAATTGATTTCGGCCTCCCCCGTTAATTTTCTCTTTTCGCTTCGTCACAAAATCTGGTTGTGACACACAGATATGTCAGTCCAAGGTGCAGTAGGAATGGGGAGAGGGGTACACAAACCATTGGATGATGCTTTGGACTTGGCCAACTTCCAAACCAAGCATCTCTCACGTATATGGTGCATGTCGCGTCTTATCTTTGGCCAATAAAAATGTTCAAATGAGGCCTCATTTGTTTTATGCACACCAAAGTGTCCCATCAATCCTCCCTTATGTGCCTCCTTCACCAATAGTTCTCGAATAGAGCTCTTAGGCACACATAAATGTTTTCATTAAATAAGAAACCTTCATGCCAAAAGAAGCCTTAATTGGCTGAGACAACACAACTATCATAGGCCTTAATAAAATTGGCATTAGTCACATAAAGTCCTTAATGCTCTCAAAGCCCAACAACTTTGTTTCCAACATGGCCAACAAAGCATGCCTTCTGGATAGGGCATCAGCCACTATATTTGCCTTTCCTTGTTTATGCTTGATGATATATTGTAATTATTCAAGGAACTCTACCCATTTGGCATGTCTTTTGTTTAATTTATGTTGGCCCTTTCAGTACTTAAGTGATTCTTTATCAATGGATGATGGATTCATTGGACAGTAGGTTGTGCTGCCACACTTGTAAGGCTCGAACAAGAGCGTAAAGCTCTTTGTCATAAGTTGAATTATTAAGTTGGGCACCTCTCAAATTCTTAATGAAAAAGGAAATGGGGTGCCCTTCCTATAATAACATAGGCCCTATGCCCATATTGAACACATCACACTCCAACTCAAAAGACTTATGGAAATTTGGAAGTGCCAGCACGAGGACATTGGACAGGCTTTCCTTCAAAGTCTAAAAGGCTTGTTCCTAGGGTTCTTCTCATCTAAACCTCACGTTTTTTTATAATTTCGTTTAAAGGGGAAGTAATGGTGCTGAAGTCCCTAACAAAGCCTTTGTAAAAGCTTGCCAACCCATGGAAACTTCGCGAATCACTCACACACGTAGGTGTTGGCCAACTTTGGATGACCTTCACTTTTTCTTGATCCACTTGGACCCCCTTTAATCCCACAACAAACCCTAGAAAAATAACTTCTTGAATGTGAAAGGAATAGTTCTTTAAGTTCACATACAAGGATTCGTCCTTCAGCAGTTTTAGAACCTACTTGACATCTCTCACGTGGTCATCCAAACATGCAAAACACGCAAGGGTATCATCGAAATAGAAAACCACACAGCATCCAATAAGACTCCTTAGAACATGGTTTATGAGTCTTATGAACGTACTTAGGGCATTCGTTAGCCCAAATGGCATGACAAGCATTCATAGAGATCAAACTTGGTCTTGAAGGTTGTCTTCCATTCATCATCTTCTCGCATGCGGATTTGGTGATATCTGCTTCGTAAGTCTATTTTTTAAAAGATACAAGCACCATACAATTCGTCCAAGAAATCATCCAAATAGGGAATGGGGTGCCTATACCTAATAGTTATAGTATTTATTGGATGAAAGTCCATACATATCCTCTAAGATCTTTCCTTCTTCAAAACTAGGATCACGAACACAGCACATGGGCTTTTGCTTTCCCTGACCCATCCTTTTTCTATGATCTTCCCAATTTGTTGATGAATTTCTTTGTTCTCCTCAAGGTTAGCTCTATATGCAGCTCGATTTGTCAAGGTTACTCCCATAGAGAAATCTACCTGATGTTCTATACCCTTGATAGGTGGCAATCCATGTGGGGTTGTCCTTGGGGAAAACATCTTGGAAGTTTTGCAGCATCTGTTTAAAACCTGCAAACACATATTAGTTGGTAACAAATATGGTGGTTCCTTTTGTGCCAACAGTACCTTCCTCACTACTCTCCTACTTGTTACAAGCACTTTCCCTTCTCAATTTTTTTTCATCATTTTTTTCTTTGGATGCTCAAAGTCCTTTGGATGTTGACTGTCCTTTAGACACACTATTGTTTTGGATGCTATATCCTCTTTTATTTTTTCTCTCTCAATTTTTTCTTTCTTCTCCTTTTGTTCTTTTTTTTATCTCCTCAACTTCATTTTTAAGTGGTCTTCATTCACCTTTTTAGGTGACAAAGGCTTGAGGGTAATCGTCTGTCCTCTATGGATGAACATGAATCTATTGCTAACCCTATCATGGGTCACCTTGCTGTCATATTTCCATGGCTTTCTAAGGAGGAAATGAGTTGCCTCCATGGGTACCACATCACATAATACCTCGTCCTTGTACTTACCCAAGGTAAAGGCTAGGGATACCTATTTTGTAACTGCTAATTCCTCCTCACTGTTCAACCATTACAACCTATATGGTTTAGGATGTGCCAAGGTAGGCAACTTTAGCTTCTCCACCTGAGCTTGTAATGTTGACATTGTTGCCATTGTTAATGATGATTGAACACAATTGACCTACAACATGACAATGTGAGTGGAAAATACTCTTTCTTTTTGATTCATCATCTTCTCCAACTTGTGCACTCATTAGACACCTCACCATCAACAAATCTTCTTCCTCATCCGGTGAGTACTCATAGGATGCTTCTGAGTCACTATTGGATGATGAATCGATTCTAGAGATATCACTGTCCACTATTCCATCTTCCTACATGATCATGATCCTTTTGTTAGGAAACTATGAGGCTATGTGCCATTTGCCTAAGCACTTGAAGCATTCGATTTTGCTGGTTTTGGATGCAGAAGCTAGACTAGGTAGCGTCCTCTCCTCTTTATGGCATTGAGGTATGGAACTCCCCTTCTTAGGACTTTCCTACTTTCTTGGCCTCTCCTTCTCCTTCTCCTTACCTTTCTAGTTACTAGGGCTATTGGGATATTATTTCCTTGAGGTTAGGTTCCTCTTTTATTGATTTTCCACTCTAATTTCATGATGCACTAGATCGTCCAAAATGGCATAGTGGTACAACTCCATGATAAAGCTGTCAAAGTACTAGATTTTTCCCTTGATTTTCATAGTGTAGGGGCTAACCTAGGTAGATTCTCACAAGGACACATTCTTATCACACCTAATCGTGTATAGCCGAAATCAAATGTTATGTAGAGAGTTACGTAGAAATTCAGAAACCAGAACAGTAAAGAAAGCATGGGGTTTTGTTTAGCATAGAAATTACAATGAAAATTGACAAAATGAAAGGGATTTAAACGAAGTAAGAAGCATCAATTCAGGAATTCAATCATGCACTCATTATCACGGCTCTCCTAAGGAAACCAACCTAAGAAATTAAGTAATCACCTAACATTTGTCTATGCATATTGAGTTCGCAATCGCGGTCCCTAATTAACATAGTTTCAATAGCGTATTGTTTGAATGCATGTTATCAAACGATTACCTATTGCTAATGTAATCCAAAATGCAGGGACACCTTAATCATGAAATCGGAATGAGAATTGGAAAACACAACAAAAATCGCATAAAGAAAGTGAGGAATTAGGAGCTCAAACCTATTGCAATCATGAATCCTGAATTGATAACGAAGTTAGCCTTTCATGTTCATCGCCATGGGAGACTTTGTAACGTTTGAAGAAAATAAGGAAAACAGAGAAGATGCAGAAAAGAAAATCACACCAAAGAAAATGCAGTAGAGAAAAATCTCTCTTTGGAACAGAACAAAAAAACCTATCTCTCAGCAACAACTTCCAACTCCCTAACTAAAAGTCTCTAGCCTTTTTATAACTAGCAAAACTGACTAACTAACTCTTCAACTTCCTAACTCCTTCCTAACTGATCACATGGTCGAATTTGCCACAGAGGATGGGCTTGGACCGAAGCTTAAGCAGATGGGCTTGGATTGAAGCTAGAGCAACCCAATGTCTTGTGCCAAGATACAACTGTGCCAGAACGAACTCAGCTGGCCGGGACGACTTTAGCTAGCTGAAACGACTTAAGCTGGTTGGGACGAACTAGGCTGGCTGGGGTAGAATCAACTAGCCTAGACAGATTCAGCTAGCAGAGATGGACTCGACTAGCGGAGTGTTGACTCGATCTCGACTGGGCGAGAGGACTCGGTCTCTCCAGATAAGGCCTGCACAAGATAGTAACCTCTTAGTGAGCTTTTAAATTCGAGAATAAGCAAGGATTTACAATTATCTCCAATTTAGATCAATAACCCAAAACTCAACCAGTTTGTGATTATTAACCATAAAATAATGTCAACTATGTCCAATCTAAGTCCCTATTAGGTGCCTCAAATATATGTTATCAAATACCCCCACACTTGAGCTTTTGCACTCTGGGAAAAATCAAATAAAAGATTATAAAGGAAAAGGAAATGAAGTATATGAACTAAGAAGTGAGTACAAAATAAAATGCATTTCCAATTAATCCTTTAGTCAATAAAAAGGATTAAGAGTACAAGCATCCTATAGTCAAGGTACCCAACAATCTATGAATTTACTTTTAACATCTAAAGCAAACCAGAAAGCAATAAGAATTAAAGAATAATCCACAGGTGATAGAACTCTCTCAAGATATGTACTCCCAATCTCTCAAATGTTTAGGTTTGTGTTTACACAAAAGCACCCTATGCTAACTAGCACTACTAAGCTTTGACTAGCATCTAATTTCTACAACTTGAAACACATGCAGAAAATGATCAAAAGGGCTTTTATTAAGGTTGTAATGTGGCCAAGGACAAGGTAGGATATGAGAAGTGATTTAAGCTTGTACAACGAAAGGGGGGAGAGGAGCAATGGGAAATAGGTCAATAAGCATGAAGATCACCCCCAAAATAATATAAGTCATTCAAAACTAATGAAAAAAATCATTTTGAAAACAAATAAACTCCACTTTGCTTCCTTTCCTCTTATACTTTTTCCTTTTTTTTTCGTTTCTTACTTTCACTTCTCTTTTGCACCATTACATCCTTTTGTTGCATTTTTTTCTTGCAACCTTTTTGTTGCCTTTTTCTATTTTGATTCATCATCGTCATTGTTTTTTTTCAACAACCATTCATCACAACATAACAAGTCTTACTTGCACAAGCCAACTGTTAATGTACCACTTGCGACGCCTTGGGGTATCACGCCCACACTTATGTTGAACCCATTCCCAAAACAATTCCAAAGCTCATTTAACCCCTAAGGTTAGGGTGATCATGGATTTCCACTTTAGGATTGTAATGAGTTTTAATATCAAAGAAATGGTTAGATAGACTAAAAAAAAAAGGGTAAGCAAGGGATTTAATGCAAGGTAAATCCATTTGGCTAGTGACTATAAAGAAAGAAGGCCTAAATCATATCACCAATGCATGTGAGACAAGGAGTATAAAAGAGAATCAAGGTAAAACCTAGAGTAACTAGTAACACATGTGCAAATCAAACAAAAAAGAAGAGAATGGCAAGATGCAAGTCATCAACATACAAGGCTCAAAATCTCACAAGGATAAATGCTCTATCACCAATGATTCAAACTTTAATTTTCAAGTCACTCATAACCTAAAGATGCAAAAATGGTTTCATATCAAGTTGTGAAACCTCTTAATCAAGGATGATGCAACTATTCACAATTTATACAACCTAAAAATCCATTAAAATTGCAAAATATATTTTTTCTTTTCTTTTAGCAAACAGAAAAAAAAAACAACAAAACAACAAACAGAAAACAACAATTAGAAAACAGTCAAACAGAAAAATAGAAAACAACAAAATCATCAAACAAGAAAATAGCAAAACAGAAAAATCATAAAATAGTAAAACTACTAACCCCCCCCCACACACACACACACACACTTAAAAGAAGCATTGTCCTCATTGTCAACAACAACCGCCTCATTCATTACTTTGGATGAAATAGATCCCCTAATTCCCAATTGCTGAGTGTTACCTGTTACCTGCAAGACCATGAAACTCAGGCAACAAATGGGTTAGTCCAGATTTATACTCATGATTGGGCTTGTTCCCATTCAAGATAATGAATACACCAAGGTTGGTACATCATATCATGTGTATACACAACAGAAACATATTAACATAAACTGCAGAAACAACAGAACAAACAACAAACCGTGAAATGAAAAAAAAACTAAAAAAGTGGTCTAAATGACCGAGATTGGCATAAACAGGTCCCGGCTAGCCGAGTTCGTTCCAACCAACCGAGTCTAAGTTTAGTCAAATTTTCAACTAACTCTGTGCTATAGTACCAGCACAGTACAATAACAAAAAAAAGATTCAAAATTACTTACACAACACTCTACACACTAAAAGACTCAAACTATTACAAGATTAGGACACAACAACATGTGTCCATAGCAATGATGCCACTTTGATAATGTTGTCGACACACTATCAAAGTACTAGATCTCCCTTAATTTTTATAGTGTAGGGGCCAACCTAAGTCGATTCTCACAAGGACACACTTTTGCTATGCCTAATCGTGTATAGCTAAAACCAAATATTATGTAGAGGATTATGCAGAAATGCAAAAATCAGAACAGCAAAGAAAAAGGGAGGTTTTGTTTAGAATCAGAATCATGGGATAAATTGACAAAACATAATTGATACTAAACAAAATTAATCTCAATAAATGGTGTAACATCAATCCAAGGATTCCATCATGCAATTTGTTATTGTGGTTCTAGTAAGGGTGCAATTCCATATCACCCTAAGTTCCATTAGATAATCATCTAACATTCGTCCATGTCTACTGAGATTGCAATTGCGGCCCCTAGTTAACATGGATTCAAGCATAGAATTGGTTGGTTTTAGGCAATAAATTGATTACCTAACATGGATTAGATTGGGATTAATCAATCCTCTAACCTAACGTAATCCAAAATCTCAAACAAATTCATGATCATGAAAACAGGTCAAGAATTGGAAGAAGAACATGGTGAAAATTGCATGCAAAAAGATAAAGAACTCAAACTGAATTATAGTTCGAAAACCTTGAATTGACAAACAAAGTTAGTCTTCCATGATCATCGCCATGGGAGACTTGAAGTGTTCAACAAAAAGAGGAAAAAGAGAGAAGATGCAAAAAGAAAGTTGCACAAGAGAAAAACACAGTAGAGACAAATCTGTCTCCCCCTAGACAACCCTCTAACTTTCCTAACTTCTCTCCTTATATACGCATTTTACTAACTACTAACTAACAAACTAACCAACTAACAACTAACCAACTAACAAAAAAATAAAAACCAATGGAAATACCTAACTAAACTTGCGTACAATGTGTATATATGCATATAAACAATTCAACAATTCCATAAATAAATCTTATATACAGTACTTTTCTGGTGTCTTAATTCCTTGGCCTTCCTCATCTTAATTCTCAAATACTCATTTACTCAAGTTACTAGGGTCCAAATCCTCTCATTATTATGTCCATCACTTATCTTTTATTAATATCTTTAAGTCTTATGTATATCAAGTATTAAGTCTTGGAATCTTAAAAGATATTATGGAGAACCTAGAATAGTTAATTAAGTTAAAGTAATTCAATATATTTAGAGGTGTGTTGATTTAATCTTGATGGAAGAACTCAAACAAGGAATTATTATTTAATTAATCATTAATTATTTAACTAAATCCTACTAATTAATTGGTAATTTATCGAAACATTCATCATAAGTCTCAGTAATTACTTAACCATTGCTCAAGCACTAATTAATCCTTAGCAAATATTTGATTAATTACGTTCAATATTCATTAACTTCTTCTTTTAAATTAATTTATATAATATAATTTTAGTAATTGCGCATTCATCATTTTATTAAATTAGTCCACTGACCAGTGCCATGGATCCTGCACCCAAATCAAACAAACACCCAAGGCAGCCCAACCCATTCCATATAACCCACAAAGCCCAATACTCTTAAAAATGCCACAAAGCCAACCCAATCTTAACAAACATGTCACGAATCACCAAAAAAAATTGCCAAGTATTAAACCAGCACATTAGCCTTTGTTAGGTGCATCATTGTGCTTACACGTACCTCCATGCCCAATTGTTATTGCTGCACCATCACCTCTGAATGCCCATTATCATCTATCGTATTTTGAGTCTCAAGAACTCTTTAAATTAATTTCAGGTGGGTGGCTCACTGGCTCGTGAAAATTTAGAATTAAATAGGTTTTTTTTTTTCCATTTCATATTTCTAATTGCTCATGTGGGTTGTGTTATGGAAGTCCCATGGAGAAATAATTTTCTTGGGCATTGGCCAGAAATAATACTGTTGGATCAATGATTTTAATTGGGCCTTGTAATGGTGGTGCAAATTTTCTTTTTCTTTTTTAGTCTATTTTAGGTATTGTCCTCTTACTCCGTTATAATTAATTTATCCTTAAATATTTTTATCATTGATTTTTTAATTAATTAAAACTAATCCATCTACAATTAATTTCTTAAAAATTGCATAATTTCGTTTTTTATTGGGATATGTTGGAGGGAAATTTAAGTTAAAATTATTTTTATGTCTATTTCTATTTTGTTATGTTTATTTTCTTTTAAATGTAACATAACTACTTTTAGGATTATTAGATTACATAATTTACTTAAGATAATCACATTAGAGCATGTGTATAAGAAAGGAGTGAAATTAAATTTCTATTCCTTTTGCACAATAAACTCTCAAACCTCAGTCATTAGGTATTTTTAATTTTCTTAAATTAAATAAAATTAGTTATCAACTTTATTTTCAATTGCTGAGCCGACACCAAATGATAAATTGACTACAAGCACCACTCCATATCCTCTAGCGTGTCACTATCCCTACACCTCTACCATGTTGCTCACTCTCATTCATTTTCATAAACCCATTAATTCCACAATACAATAGTTTATAGGACTTCCGAGAATTTGCTTGACAAAACTAACCCATCTCATATGTTTGGTGTATTTCATATACCAATATAATCGAAAATTATTCATAATAATTTTTAATAAAATTTGGTCAAACACTAAATTTTGGTGCTCTTGAATTTCTTATGTACTATTTAATTTCTGCCTAGTTATTGTATTATGGGTTGATATTTTAAAATAATTATATTAATTATTTATATTTAGTGAGCTTGAATTTGTGTGATCTAATTAAGTAAAACTATTAAAGGATATAACGTGAGCCTAATGAATAAATATCAGATAATTACGTCTTAATTAAAACTTTAGTAGACCCATAATAAAAAATTTAGATACAATTTTCAATATACTAAATTACTTGCTGTGTCCCTCCTTCCCATTTGGAAGAGAAAAAAAATTCTACTTAGGAGGTATGAGGAAGAGTCATAATACTACTTATTTTAATTCATGATTGATTTCACTTGTTGATACTACCTGCACAACAAATTATGCTTGTGTTGAAATTTTGATTTTTTTTTTATCAACGATTTACTTTATCCTTTTAGATGGTCAAATTTGTAGTTAATATCTACAAACATAGGGGGTAAGTGATGTAAATCTTAGGAGTACTCCTTTGCTGATATGTTTTAGGAGATATGCGTATTGAACTTTTGACTTCTACATTAAATATTAATAAAAAGTAGTAGTATCTAACAAAAAATAACGACCAATGATGTCATATAGGAAAGAAAAGAAGAGATAATTTCTATAACTTTACAGAAGAATTTCTGTTTTATTTTTTGGGACCAAAGGAATAGTTTATCTTGAATACATACCAATTACCACTTGAGACAGTCTCTGTATGATTGAATTATTATGCAGTAGCAGTATCTGCGCCCACATACGCTTACCAATTGCCATGTCTGCGCAGCTGGTAACTTGCAGCAAAGTAGGAGGGTCCAAATGGGCCCTCAATGTCTATGGTCCATCACCCCCTTGAGGTCCATTAGGCATAACTCTTGTCCCCATCGATGTCGGTAAAACTTATAGCTTGCACCCAATAGGCCCATTTTGCTATTACTAATCTTCCAACTTTGCTCACAATGCTAGGCCACTGAACACTATACGTACTAACAGAGGCCCAGAGTGGGTCATCAAAACTGATCTTGATTATAGCCAGCCAACAGCATGTCTACAAAATGTGAGGGTGCAGGTGGGTTCATGTTACAGATTTTTAACCATTCATCATTGGGGCACTATACTGTCCACTTGTTCAGCAACTTGAATAGCAGTTAGGAGCTGCTATACCCAACATTTATAGATCTGCTTTTGCTTTTCTATTTTTAATGAGTTTTACAATGTTTTTTATTCATAATGAAGTAGTGATGAATGAGTAACAAAATATAAAAATGTGAGATGAATTGTTTGACTTCATTTAAAAATCCTTTTGAAGTTATTAGGTGAGAGTAAAATGTTAATTGAGTTGAGTAATATTATATGAAAGTAAGAAAAAAAATATATAAAATAAATTTTAAAAACTTGCGGGAGATCTTTGATAGGAAATGGCCTTACAAACAAGTTATTCACTAGGTCCCAGATGTAACGAAGAATTAAAGATTCAGTTCTAATGGATAGTCTTAAAAGACACAAAGGGTGCTATCAATGTCGGTTGAGTGGTCTGTTGCTTCGGGCTATGGCCTAGTTATTATTTATTAGTTATCTAACCATACTTAAGCCTGCTACTGCTGACTACTATCATTCATTTCTTTGAAATCATTTCCTGTATTTCCCAAAAAGCTATATGGGTCTCACTATGTTCTGAGGCCCATGCTGTCTTCCATAACCTTTTAGTGAAGTGGCTATTACCCATGTTTTTCTGCTCCGCATCCATATCCATCCATCTATCTGTGCCTGCCAGTTTCATTTCTATTTTGTTTTTGGTAGAGACTACAAATATTTTTTACTAGATGCAATTATGTTCCAATCCGATACAATGCTTTATTATAGATGTTTCAAATATCTACATTCTCCCATTATACCGTTTTTGTTCTGTATTGATTGATTAGTTTGCTCTACGCGTATAATTACAGCTAATGTGTGCGTATTTTAAGAAACGGTATGTGTGTCGCATTTATTATTTTCCTTAGGTACTCGACAACTTGGTATAAATCTCAACTTAATTGACATAAATGAGTCATTTAATTAGATGTCATCAATGTGGACACAGACATCTGATAAACAATTTGTGTAAGAATATTTTTGACAAATATTTTGAGTTGATGTTTAGATTTTTTAGTATTTTAGTAAATAATTAGATGTCATCAATATGGATACAGGCATCAGCAAAACGATTCCTGTATAACAGTATATTTGACAAGCATTTTAAGTTTAGTTTTTAGTTTTTTTTTTTAACTAGTTAAAAAGACTCTTTGATCATGCTAGTAGTGTTTAGTAATCAAATTTATTTTAGTAGTGTGTTTTGTGAAATGTTACTTCTAACATTTTAGTTTTAACTTCTTATATTTTATATTTTTACTTTTAAAATATTTATTAAATTTATTTTTATTCCTTTTTAACATAAGGTAGAGTTTTAGTATTTCTTTTTTATTTTTCGGTTTCCAGTCATATGTATGTTTGAAATTATATTAATCAAGAAAATAAGATGTGAAGTGTACGCTATTTTTATTTCAGATTAAATTGGTTTAGAATATTTAAGATATAATATAAGATTAATGGAAAAATCTATAATATAAAAAATTAAATATTTAAAACCAAAAAATATAATTAAAATGATGGATCCTTAACTAAAAAATTATAAGAATTCAAAATTAATTAAATTAAAAACTAAAATTATGCTTACTCAATAAAAATATTTTTATCCATAAAATAAACTTAAAATTTATATAAAAATATCTAATTATATCATTTTATATTTATCAACTATATTTTAATAGATAATTTAATTTATTAAATGCTTAAATTTAATAAACTAACTTTAACAACTTTTTAACTAATTACTTTTATAGTTATCAGCCGATTTTTCAACCATCACCTAACTTATCAAGTACTTATAAAACGTAGCCTAAATAAGGTCTACAAAGTTACGAATATGTATGGTGGTAATTTCATGTGTGTTGTCTTTTTCTTTCTGACTATCTCTGTGGCTTGTGTTAGGTTATATTTTTCCATTCCATGTATTTTTATTTTCCTTTTGGTAATAAAAAAATAGGAAAGTAGACAAGCTACTCCTGCTACAAGGGACCATTTAGTGCATTCATATTAGTACAGGCATGCAACAGGAATCCAATACTAGTGGGTGAATATTTAATTTAGGGGTTTAATTTTAATATATTTTTTGTATAATTTTTTATACTATTAATTAATTATAAATCAGCTTAAATTTAACTTTAAAATGATTATTTAAAAATCAATAATCTTAGACAATTAACTGTATAAAGAATCTTTATAAAATAGTCACATTCTAATTAAATTCTTTATGTTAAGAAAATACTTGATCGACAAAGAGAAAAGAGTGTAAATTTCAAATTGAAAATATATAATCAGTCATTATACTTAAAATAAAATAATTTGTTTTAGCTTATTATAATAACAAACAAGAAATTAACTTGGGGTTCTCGTTAAATGAAAGTGAAACATAAATTTTTTTAGTTTGTGAAGAAGTAAAATGAGAAAAAAGGAAGAAATAAAAAGTGATGAAAGAATATTTTGCAAATAAATTATCACATGGTACATCATGTGAGAATACATATTTGCAACAAATGTACGAGGAGAGTTCCTCATGGTAGGGTAGACAAGGAGGATGATAATGAGAGAGAAAATTTTATTTTAGCTTGTTTTACACAAATTCGAAAACAGAACATGTTCCGGAAAAAAAGAGAGAGTATGTATTTACACGTAAATGGGAAAAGCATTAACGTGGAGATGATAGCGCATCTCTCGTTGTCTATGTCATGTATTGAGATGGAAATGATTAGACTAAATTAGCTTTACCTAGAAACTATTGAAAGCGTACCCTAGATAATGTTTTAGCTTAATTAAATATTTGAAGGATACCGATATAAATAAAAATGTTAGCTTTACCTATATAGACTCAAGTCTGTTTTGCTAACCATTAGCCTACCTGATATGCAATTTATATAGTTTTTTAATTTTGCAAATTCAACTTTGCTTATTTATAAAATCTAATATTTTAAAACCAATCCTGTCATTGAATTAAAGGTGTTGATTCCCAATTCATCTGTTCAACTATGCTTGAATTGAAATTAAATCAGTAATAATTATACATATAATTAATATTATATAATGCTTTAAGTAATAAATTAATATAAAATGAAGTTAAATAAAATTTTACATTACTATAACATGTTTATAAGACAAAAACAACATTATAAGTAGTTAAATAACAATTTATAGGTAGATCTTTCGTATGATGAGCTTTTATTTATTTTAAAAATGTTTTAAAGTAACACCGGTTGTTATTAAATTTTTGTTGATTTTTTACTAATTTAATTTGTTTTACTATTAATATTTTGAATTGTCAAAACTAGTGACTTAACCGATTTTTTTTATACGAATTTTAAAATTATGGTAGCTGGGACTATAGTAGTCCTAGACTATGATAACATTACATCGATCGGACTCAAAACATTAAAAGAATTTAATATATGAATCCTTGACAGGTATATTACTCAACTGGTTCAATTTTATCAAAAGTAGGACTTTTCCTTTACACCTAGACACTCCAACCGGAACCTTTGGAAAGGGACGTAACTGGACAAGGATGGTTTTTGAATGGACACAAAGACAGCACACAAAATGAATGCAGTGCATGCCTTCTGTTCAACGTCTTCATTTGTACATATATAAAAGCAAACATGCATATGAACATTAAGCAACAATGAAAATATAATACAAAGATCGATTTTGAGATGAAATATTGGGTAAGGCAGAGAAAAGTAAGCTTTGGTCATCATGTGCCTGTTTTTTAACTGAAAAGGTGAAAACACGGCCCCTCGATTCACGAGGGTTATGGTGGGTCGAAAAATACTATATATTGATACGTCCCTCGGTTAATATTAAAATATTATATGCGTACAAATATGTTAACATTACAAGTACGGGTTATTGCCTTCTGTCTGTGATTTTTACATATCATTTCTACTGCCAGAGTTTGTTATCTTTGTGTGCTCCAAAACAGACCTGACCCTTCTGTGGTGTGCTGCTTTCTCTTAGTGCAATGAAATATATCATTTTGGAAACATGTGACTTGGAACCTTTCTTTATTTCCTTTTTCCAACCTTACCCTTGTTCCTTTGTTTTAGGGTATCGGTGCCCAAAACAGAAGGAAAATGATATTTTACGAATTTACCAAACTATCACAAAGGAGTTCTTCCACTTAATATAATGATCAGTTAGTTCCATTCTGGTTTATTCATATATTTCATTTTTTCTTTTATCAGCAAAGCATTAGAATAAATAGTATGTAATACATAATTGCTGAACATATTAAACTATTCTTATACTTAAATAACTTCCCATTCGAATTCAATTATAAATAAATTTAAGTGTGGTGTTTTAATTATTAGCTTATTTTGAATGGTATGTAACAAATCAAATGGGGTAACAATTATGGTCGCAATACAACTTGGAGACTTTTAAAATCTTAATATTATGGTTGCAATTGGGATTATATAGACCACAATTTGAAATCTTGAGTTGGATGCACATAAAATGATCCCATTGGTGTTATATATTTTGTTTCATTTAAGAAAAGAAAAAAAAAACGAGTGAGGGACACGAGCCAACTAAGTCAAAACCCAATATTAGTTTGATGTGATTTAAATCATATCATGGCGAAATTAAGCAAAGTAATACGTAAAGAAGAAAGATATTTGCAGGGAAGGAAAGGCTAAAGTGGTAAAGCAAAGAGGACATGCAAAGAAACAAACAAGTAGGTAGTATCTGCAGATGGATTGGGTAGGCCTGTGAGTTGATAAAAGGGAAGGGTTTGTGTATTAAAAGGACAAACTAGACTGAAAAACTAAATGATTAGAAGACACGTGTCAGTTGTTGATTTGACATAGCTGTACATAGCAAAAGAACGACGACGTTGCAGTTTTTGAAGTGCCATGGGACCAGTCAGGTTCAGATGCCTCAGGCTCAGGCTCAGGCAGTGACTACCCTCTCATTGCGTGGAAGAAAACTCGTTATTTTTTGTGATATGTTATGCCTTTTGATTCTCTGCGCACAACTATATATACGTATCTGCGTCATATATATGCTAAAGCTTTATGCTCTGCATACAATAAGGCCTTTTTATGCCTTTTCTTTTCTTATCTTTTTAAATCAAAATTCAAGATATCTACGGTTTGGCAGTATTCGCATGAATAATTGAAATTCTGGTCGTACATCTCAGTATATAATGTCCAACATTGATGTAACTACACAATGAGTTGGGGATTCCGGTATCATAGTGGCCAAATCGTAAATGATGAAGCCCCCATATAAAGATAATATAGTTTATTCCTTCTTTTTATTGTGGTTTTCATTAAGGTACGTAAATCATTGTGAATTCGTGCTCGGTATTGAATTTGATCTTTTGTTAATTAATATTCTATAAACCTTTTTGGCATCTTCTTGATCCTTTCTACTTTTAAGAAAGAATTTCTTGTAACAATAACTTATCTATTGCAAAAAAAAAATGCATAGCATTGGTCTGATTTGCGAACTGTAGTTTCTTTATGTCTTTCGCTAATTGCTTAGGCATGCGCAACCGCATGCCTCTTTTGCTAATTGAGCTTTAACTTTTCCCCATTGACCCTTCTAATAAGTGCGCATTTACTTGGCCAACGATTAATATATTTAAACAAGAAATGCAGTTACTATACTCATTATTAGCTAGGCTCTACGAAAATCTTTCAAAAGGCCTACTATTTTTTCCTCTTGGATTTGGCATTGAGTAGAAGTGGATTTAAATGCTTTACCCTATTATTTTATTTGAAGGTCAAAAGTTATTCTACATAGAAGCAATTTTAAATGAGCATTCTCAACAACATGCTAAACATAGAAAGGCAAGTGAACGAATATCCTTGCAGCATCTCCATTAACAAAAATAATAAAAAATCATGTGGCTGAAGTAATTGTTTAATAGATAACCGTAATCACAAATTGGAGATATGAGATATGATGACGAGAGATTTGCTACCAAATCATATATGCATATCCCTTTTTTTGCTCTTAATTATAGCTTCTGTAGTTGATATCAACTAAAAATGATTTTTTATTACTTCTTAAGTTTCTTTCTTTGTGCTGTGTGGATGTAGCTAGGAGAAAATATAATTCATTTCGGGCGAATTATTGTCTATTATTTTCCTGACTTTTGATTGTAGTCTATCATTGAGTTCAAATCTGTTTTTTTCTAGTAATTCTAAAACTTCTTTTCAGCTATAGTATTTTAATCCAAGATTGGTGCATGCTCCATACTAGTAGTCTATTAATAAATCATATTAGATGTGTATTCCGCAATAAAGTGCAACAAAATTCACAAATATTTAATTAAAATATTTAAACAAGATGTTCAACCATATGTACAAAGAATAATACAATTCATGAACGAAGTAAAGATTAAATGTGTTCGTGATTAATCTTCATTATATACATTTGTTAAAGGATAAAATTTAGATATATTTTTATAAGTATTTTTAGTGTTAATTTTTTACATTTGTTAAAGGATAAAATTTAGATATAATTTTATAAATATTTATAGTGTTAATTTTGTAATAAAATTAGTTTTAATTTAGTAATAGAAACAATCAAAATTACATTATATGTTAACATAGAGTATCAAAATAAAACTGAAATTATAATAATAATAATAAAACAGTAAGTTTTATCCTGTGTTAAATGATCTCAATTTCGCAATACCGTTGGCATATAGTAAGTTTGAAAATGGTTTAAACACGGTTTCCATTGAAAGTAACTGATAAAGAAAGGTCGAGGGTGAAATTGACGTGGAAATTGTCATCTTGATTTGATTGTTCAGTTATCGCATCTCACTTTTCTAACATTCCCTTTGCATTGGGAAATCAAAAATTACATAAAATTTCCGGGCATCCCCTTTCCTCCTCGCTGGTGTTTGATATGGATTTCATTGATGTTACAAGTAATCTTTTCATTCGCATTATAAGTGACGTCCAAAAAGTGAATGTATGCATGTGTTATCACTTGTTTAATAAAACAAAGAAATACATAAAAAATTTCTCGCTGTGTTTGTCTAGTCAGAGGTAGTATTGGAAGGCAAAAAATGATAACACTAGAATTCCGTAGGCTTACCATCGTTATGTTAGTTAATTGGCGGCTCAAATCTTTTAAATAAGATTTTTGTTTAAGTTAATTTTTATGGATAAAAGAAATGTGGTTAGGAGAAAAAATGACAACTCCCTCAGATTTTTTTTATATAAATTACCGGTATACAAAGTCGATATATTTTATGAGTTACATAAATGAGATTTTTTTATTTATAAATTGTTATTTATATAAATGAGATTCTTTAATTGTATTTCTTAATTCCTTTAAACACAAATAAAGTGACAAGAGAAAGAGGAATAAATTTTCCTTAAAAAGAATGTCTACGCGTCCAATTTGTTGAGAATATAAAACAAATGTTAGATACACTAAGAGATTAATTTCGTATAATACTAGTATTTTTTAGCATTAAATACTGTCCATTAAAATAATTTTTATTTAATAAAAATTAAATTATTAATATAGATATTATAAATTTACATTAACAAAATGATATATCATAATTAATAATATATATAGAATTCTATTGATAAAGAAAATTATAATATTTACTATCTATACATAACATGTTAATATATATTATTCTTAATTGATGTAGATTCATATATTTATATTAGTAATTTAAATTTTATTAGACGAGGATTATATTAGTGGAATTGATACAAATGCATACTTTTTGGTTAATAAATTTGCAGTAATAATTAAGCCTTGTTTATTAAGTAAACTTGGATTACTATTTAGTGTCATGGAGATATACACTTAATATGTATGATATACTAAGATATCTATTATTAATCTTAAACTTCAAATTTGTCAGTCTATCTCAATATATATATATATATATATATATAATTTGTTTGGTTTATATGATCTTCAGTTTTTCAAAATTCATATTTATAGAAAAAAAATATTATTGGAGGTGAGAGTTTAGATAGTTTGTATGAAGTCCTAAGTTAAAATATGTTGTATAAATGAAAAGAAGGAAAATATTATTGGAAGACATTTCTATCTCATAAAAAAAAAAATAGTATCTTACCGGTTGAATATAAGATATGTATGAAAGTAAAATATTCAAACATACTCTCACATACTTATATGCCTATAGAAATGATAAGAAAAAAAAAGTGTATGTGGAACCCATAGAAAAACATTCTCCTCGTATGAAAGTTTCTCGACCTCACTAATTTCTTCTCTTTTCTTGGTAGGGTCCATAGATTAGATCTTTTATTTTTATCCTATCAGATCCTCTAAATCTTCTTTCTCTCTTAAGGATAAAAATGTCTGTACATATTGTGGGCAGAAAAGTAAAAAAAAAAAATTCTAAATACTATGATCGAAGGAACATTCCAGGAATTAAAAAGAATATAAGTTTTGGAAATCTTCAGACCTATAGAAAAAAGCTCAAGTCTATTAAGAAGTTATTGGAGAAGTTCGAAAGTTATGTTTTGAAGGTCATGATCAAATATTTGGAACTAAAGAATTGTGAAGACTTAGTTAAATTAACTTTTACTCTAAGATTAGTATAGCAGTTATTGGAAGTGGTATATAATGATGTACTTAAGTATTGTCTTTAGACATGTGTCATTTATTTAGACGGGCAGTTTTGCAACTATAAATTAAACAAATGTAAGAAGCTTAGGAGATATCTGTTGCACTTATCCTATAAATAGAGATCAAATTGATAGAGGAAAGGTAGCAATTATAACAGAAAATAAAACATTATTGCGTAAAGAAAATTAGAAGTCCAAGCCGTGAGACTGGAATTGCCTAAAAATCTAAGTGTACTTCCATTCTTGTTTATCTTTATAATTTGTTCTAAGTTTAATACATCCCTGGTTGCCTAAACTTTTTGAAATTTTTTAATTAAGTCTTTAAATTAAAAAAATAATAATTGAGTTTTTAAATTTTTTTAACTTTTACAATTAGACTCCAAAGATAATCTTTCATTGGCTCTCTGTATACTATGTTGATAGGCTAGGAAGAAAGAATAATTTTTTTTAAGTCTCTATACCCACTATGCCTAGCATTGACGAGAAATGGGTATTCATCTTATCAATATCTCAAATCAATAATAGATTCTATTTTATGGCTAAACTCTTTGTCTGACTATTATTCTCTTGTTTTGTTCCTTAAAATGGAATAAGACATTGATTTCCTACTATAAGATAAACTTTTTTATTACAAGATGGACTCCTCTGAAAAAAAAAACATTTGGACTCATGTAAACGAGGTGCTCTATCTAACTGAGCTATATTCCCTGTGCTTTTGATACATATTTTATCATAGTATGTAGATACAAGGTGACATAAACATTTTATCCTTAAAAAATTCAACTTAAGACTTTAGAAACTCATCTTCTCATTCATCCATGTGGAGTCTCCTTCATCACATTCTTCGTTCCTTATATCCTTTATCTCTTTTTCTATTAACTTTCTTCCCAATGCGTGAACATAACTGCTCGAAAAAGAGAGGGACTAGTAGGATGGAATCTAAAATGGAAATTTTAAATTCAGAAGTTGAAAAAGCATGGATGAAATCAATTTTAGGAATTTGGTTTACATGTTGGAAGAATAGAAATGATTTGTAGGATTTGATAAATGATTTGGAAGATTATAAATAATTTAGGAGATTTCATTTATGAGTTTAGAGATTCCAAATGAATTGAGAAATTTAGTTTACAAGTTAAGAGATTAGGGTAATTTCATATATTAAATTTTAAATAATTGAGAAATTAATAAAATGGTGCAATAGACTATTACATAGAATAACAATATGTAGTAGACATCTAAGAGAATAAAGAATATTTTTTTTTACAAAATAACAGTTTATAAATAAACATCGTAGTCTAGAAACTTAATTGCAAAATTTTTAAAAATTTCAAAGACTCAATCATAATTTTTTTTTTATTTTAAGGACCTAATTAAAATTTTCCAAAAAATCCACACACATATATATATATATTAAATCTTTTGTTTTATTCAAAAGCACTATGTACGTTGTTTAAACTTTAGGACTTAAGGAAATTCCTTCCTAGATTATTCTCAGGAAATTATATTTACCGTAACTTTATCAAGTAAACACATTTTCTATTTTTTTTTCTACCACTCTTCTATTCATCTAAATGAAGTAAAGAAAAATTTTCACAACATCTTCCTTTTTCATTTTTATTCATCTAAACCATACATCTTCTATATTGTATGTCTGTTATTTTTTTTTTCATTTTTCTTTTTTCTCTTTTACATCATCTAAACATTTTTTACTGAGAATAGGAGAGAAGCAATTCTGCCACTAATTAACTTTTTTTCCTGCTAACAAATTAAAGCAGTGTGTAATTAGATCCTACCAAGGGTGACATATGTGTGCGACAAGAGCAGGTGCTGTTAACATACGCATACATATATTGCATTTCGAGAATCCTGATTCCTGACCACTAAGAGCAAACTTGGAAAATTCTTTGGGAAATGACAATAGTGAATTAAAAGAGACGAAGAAGCAAAAAAAAAATAAAAATCAGATAGTTTAAGAAACTAGAAATAAGTTTATAGCTACAAGTGCAAGCGACGGCACCTCAACAGCTGCACTTTTGTCGGATAGATAACTGGTCATTTTCTAAAAGTTCACAAACTTTATTAATGGTATGTTTCGTATGAAAAAAAAATGGAAAGAAAATTTGAGAAAGGACGGAAAAGTAACAAAATTAAATTCACTCCACGATTTGAAGCACACGAAAAATAGAGAACAAATCTTGAATTTTATTTTTAAATTATTATTCTTTTTTAGATGGTCTTTAAAAGATTATATAAATGATTTTTTAAGTATTAGAAATTATAAATAAATAATTCTCTAAGTATTAAAAAATCATAAAATTGGTCTCTGAAAATTAATAAAAATATATTAATTTTGAGATCTAACCGAAGAATATTTAGTAGTTATGGTTGACGAATGATTTTGTAAAGAAGTTTTGATGGGCAAAGGCTGACCGATGATTTTGTATTTTTTTTTTTACTATGATTTAAGAAAAAAAAAGTGAAAGAATAGAAGAAAAAGAGTGAAAAGTGATATGATTTTATAGATTGTTTGTAAAAAAAATGAAAGGAAAAAAAGTTATTTTTTTCTTTTTTTCTTATGTAGATAATAAAAGAAAATTAACACAAATATATATATATATATATATATATATATATATATATATATATATATATATATATATATATATTATCGTAAATAACTCAAATTAAAATTAAAATAGAAATTTGTAAAAAGAAATAAGAATATTTTATTCTTTTAAATTTACCAAAACACTTTTCCCTCTTTATTCTGTATCAAAATGAACGGATTGTAGAAAGTACGAGTTCCAACATGAATTTTAATGATTCCCTTCCTATTATAAAGATACCAAACAATAGAGAGACGATGATTAATTTATTTTATCTATCCCTCCAACTTTTGTTGCTCCGTTTTCTGTGTTTCCAAATTGAGACTTAGTTTATGTACGTGTGTGCAGCGATGCGTCCCTCCAACTCATTTCAGAACATGTTGTGGTAATTAGAAGGTTAATGAGACATTTTTTTAGGTCTGAATATAAGGTTTCAAAAATATTTTTATATCTTTTTAAAAATACTTATTATTAATGAGACAATTTTTTTAGGTCTGAATAAGGTTTCAAAAATATTTTTATATCTTTTTATAAATACTTATTATTAATTTAAGTTACTAGGTGATATATTATTAGCTAATAAAACTAGAAAAAATATATATATAGAGAGAGAATTTGGAGTGTTAGTTATGAAATTGGTTTAGTTAATTGTCTTTTTAGAAAAAACTAATTTATATTAATTACTTAATGGAATATTATAATCATATTTGGTTAGTAACTTAGAGTGTTTACATAATATACTTAAGTCTTGGTCTTGGTCTTCCCTCTTTAGCTTATCTTTAGTGAATTTTTCCTTTTTATTTTTCTTGGCTTTGCCTAGGTCTTTTGTAGAAGTTTCTTATTTTTTTTGTCGTCTTTATCAAAACATCTCTTTCTTGCTCAGAAAAACTTTTTTATTTTACATTTGACTTTGAAACTTTTCTTTCAAGAATAGGAGGTCATGATTTACATTTATATTCTTCTCTTTCTAATGAGCTAAGCTTTTTCAACAAACCAATAGTCTTCAAGGCATTATTATTTTTGCAAAATTAGTCCATCATAAAGTTTTTTTTTTTTTTTTTTTTCAGTAGATGATTCATAAGCTTGCTCCCCAAGTAAAAGCTTAATGGGTTCTTTTCTCCTTGAATTACTGCATCCTTAATATCTATTTACCTTAAAAACAACATTAACATACTTCTTCCGACAATTCTTCATAAATATCTAATTCTTCTCCCCTTTTGGTATTGTAAAAAAATAATATAAGTAATTGTTCTCGTCTAAGAGTACAAGTAGTTAAGTGTCGTTGGTAAGTTTCTGGATCAACCCTCATGTCTTAGGACTGGCCTAGTATTTATGCAGGATGGAGTACATCCAGGGGGTTACTTGTTGGTCAAGCTATCTCCTAACTAACTTTGTAACTGACTGGGAACTGCTTTAACATCCCATTTATTGGGTCATGGTCTTGTGAAGGTGGGCTGGCCTACTGGGTCGGCCCAATAGTGCGTTCGTGTGGCGAGCGGGGTGTCCCTCCTTTCCTCTGGGTCTTACTGGGTCGGGGTGCAAGAGAAATGAGGCTGGGTCGGAAGGCCGGCTGGTACACAACCCCTCAAGCTTCTAGCCATAGGGTGGGAGCTTGTCTTGTTCTTCTCCTATTGGTCGGCCGGGTGCTCCTGGTTTGATAGTTTCGACGACGTTTCAGTTTTCACACGTGTCTTGAATGTGTCTGTGCGTTGCTTGCATTTTTGTAACCGCTAATCATTACGATTAAATGCGCCTTTTCGCATTTCCCTCAATTGTCCTCTTTCTCTTTTTATGTGTGGGGGGGATTTTTCCCCATTTTGGCTTCGATCTCTTGGTTGACCCTTTGCGTTTTATTTGCAGGGAGTCACTCCGGTGGGTCATCTGATTCCTCTAACCCTAGTGGCTCCTATGTGCGAGGAAGTGTGATATCGTTCGTTTTTAGTCGTCTTAAACACTTGTCAAATAACTAAAGCTAACTATAGCATAGTCAACCCTAGGTCATTCTTCTCAAGGACACAGTGTGTTCGAAGTGTGTTTTAATGTGGAGTAAACAAAGCAGAATCTAAGTGCAGATAGACGCTACAGAGTCGGACTAACTCTGTATCAGACTAGGACAACAGTAAATGGGGGGTTGAAATGCGAGAAAGGTAGAATACAGTAAAATATAAAGTGTAAATGCAGCTACTAACTATACTACTGCTACCGCTATGACTGTGTTCATGTTTCAGTCCAATAATCAAGTCCTTTCTAGTTCATTCGTTCGATTAACAATCCATATCAACCTTCGATATTCTTATGACGATCGCCAAACATTCGTCCATTGCCATACTGAGGAATTACGCAATCGCTACCTCATCAATTGGCAGGGATTAAGTTCAAGCTGATTTTAGGTTCTCAATTAGGTGATCTAGTTGATTGCCTACTGTTTCTAATCAAACCAGTTCCAATCAGCTTAGTTCAATCATGGTTCCTTCACTTTGTGCAATCACAATGCAGATAAGGAATTAACGTCTAGGAATGCAACAGAAATCAGAATCAGAAATCACTTCACGTTAATGGAAACAAAATACAAACACAGGGATTTGGCTTCGGTGGCTCTGCCATCCACGATAATTGCCATGGATGACGGCGATGGTTCACCTCGAGTAGCTAGAATGCAGAGGATCAGGTTCTCTAAGTGCGTCGATGTTCCAATCGGTCACCTCCAGCAACCTTCGGCTTCTTAGTTTCTAGCCTGCGTTCTTCGATCGAGAGAACGCCACTACCACACCGTAAACCACCGTGAGAGGGAGAAGATGGAATTGAGGGAAAATGTAGATGGAAGCGTGAGTGCAATTATGAAGCCAAAAGACCCCTGATTTGTTCATAGCTGCACCTATATATACAAGGCACGATAGCTAACTTCCCTAACTATCTTAACAGAATTACATTTGAAATCCTTGTTCTACCCTTGCTATTACTTGTGTTGCAAGCTACTCCAGGAGGTGACGTGGCTGTTGAGCTGGAGCCAGGGTAGCTTCATAATGGTTCGCTAACGTGGGGCGCTATTGGGCTTCGCTCTTCATTGGGCCGTTCCTCCAATTGGGTAGTTCTGTGTTATTGGGCCGAGATGGAGTCGGCCAAGTCAGAGGTATTTCTGGCTGGGCCTCCTTTGGATGGGCTGAAAGTTCATCTAGACCTACAATGAAGGATTTGTTAGCTTATACCTTGTTTTAGCACAGATTTGCGTTTTTCTCTGGTTTTAGTCTCTTAATCTAGATCTTGACTAGCAATCATCTTTTAGGTGCATGAGTTGCCTACTGACACCACTCTTAGGTCCATGATTAATGTATGATTTTTGACTCATCAAACCCCCACACTTAGCCTTTTGCACTCCTGGGCAAAATAGGATGACTTATGCAAGAAAGCTTTGGGCTGAGGGAGAAAAATCCTTTTGTTGACTTCTTCAATTTGAATGGACAGAGTCGGCTTCTCTTCCTCCCGGCTCAGGGTATCTATGCAGTCAGAAAACCACTTTCTTTGGCCTAAAACGCCTTTGTGACCTACCGATGGGAGGAAGTGACCACAAGTGATAGAGCCTTCCCTTAAGCAATCAATTTTCTCAATTCTCTCAAGTGTTTGGTTTGTGTTTTCACTCAACATTACATGCAATTGCTATTACCATGTCCTGCCAAAGCTCTCCTTATACACCTGCAAAACACAGGCAATTATGATCACTAGGACTTTCTTAACTTGTAGCAAGGCTAGGGTCACGGGTAGGTTGAAGATGGACAGATGGCTCAAGACCCATGGGGAGGAGGGGAGCAATGGGGAGTGAGTCCTATCAGCATGAGGACAACCTTGGTTGCTTTGTGGTCCCCCTTCCTCTTTGTTGCTCGCTTTCCTTTTTATTTTCTTGTATTTAGGCAGCTTGCTATTTTTGTTGCTTCAGCTTAGCTTTCAACTGCTCGTTTCTTTGCTACTTATGCTTGGTTTTTTTCTTTTTCTCTTGTTTCTTTCATTCAATTTCTTTCTTTCCTCCTTTTTTCTCGAGCTTTCGAAAGTTTCGGACCGATTTTTGCTTCCTGGGCTTCCCCCCATACTTGATTCTGGCTCACTCCCAAAACAATTCCAAGGCTCCTCGGCTCCCCAAAGGTGGGTGAACTTATGGTTTTTCTGGCCTCGGCTTGTAATGAGCTATAAGAAAGAATGGTCAGATTAGGCCCAAGGGGGTGAACAAGGGCAGAATTGCTTTCGGACAACTTATTTGGCTTGGAGCTCGTAAGAATTATGGCCTAGATCATGTCATTCCTGCATGTGAAAAACAGTTGTATCCAAAGAGTTAAGGCAGAATGCAGCATATGCAATTAACATGCATGCAGACTCACTTAAGAAGGAGAGAGATGGTAAGAATGTAGGCCATCATTGTTACACGGCTCAAATTCTCACTCGGTTTATTTTCGCTCTTTCACCTTGGGGTTCCTCTTCCCTTTTTCAGTCACTAGGTGCTTGGGACACAAAGTTTTGGTTCCCTTTAGGTAGAGGTCACCTCTTTTCGGGATTGAGGAGATTGCTTCCGTTGGTTCATCAAACTTCCAAACTCAATTAGGAATTTTTCTCTTTCTTTTCACTACGGCTCTGTGATTTTGCTAGGCCGAGGTGGGATCGACTGGGAAGCTTTATATTGAATATAAAGACTTATGCAACAGAACTTAAAAAAAAAATGTAGAAGTCTTTCGTCAGGATCGTTTGGTCGTGGAATTGCTTAACCTTTTGCTCGTATATCCTGGCATTCTCATAAGCTTCCAAGCGAAGTTCATCCAATTCTTGAAGTTGGAATTTCCTCTGTTCTCCTGCCTGGTCATAGGCCATTTGCATTGTTTGACTACCCAGTAAGCTTTATATGTTCTAGCTCCATAGGGAGGTGGCAGGCTTTGCCGAAAATGATCTGGTAGGGAGACATCCCTAACGGCGTTCGGTATGCAGTTCTATACGCCCAAAGAGCATCCTCGAGGAGTCGGCTCCAATCCTTCCTGTTGGGATTTGCCATCTTTTGCAATGTTTGCTTGATTTCCCTATTAAACACCTCAGCTTGGCCGTTTGTTTGGGGGTGATATGTTGTAGCTATCCTATGCGCCACCCCATATTTTTGAAGAAGGGAGGCCATGGCTCTATTGCAGAAGTGACTTCCTTGGTCACTGATGAGCGCTTTCGGTACACCAAACCTACAAAAAATATTGGACTTGAGAAAGTCCACTACTACCTTGGAATCATTGGTTCTGGTGGCAATGGTGCTTCTACCCATCTTGATACATAATCAACGGCTAGTAAAATGTATGAATAACCATTGGAGACTGGGAATGGTCCCATAAAGTCTATACCCCAAACATCAAAAACTTCACAAAACAGAATAGGTTGCTGGGGCATTTCATGCCTTCGATTCAAGGCCATTCCTGCTTTTTGGCATCTTTCGTAGGTGGAGACGAATTGATGAGCGTCTCTAAAAATAGAGGGCCAGTAGAGGCCACAATCCAGCACTTTGCTAGCAGTCCGAGTTGATCCGTAATGGCCTCCTCCAGGGGCCGAATGGCAGAACTGGAGGACCGAATTGGTCTCGATGTCAGGCATACACCTACGGATAACCTTGTCGCTACACAGTCTCCAAAGGTAGGGGTCATCCCAAATGTAGTATTTGGCATTACTTTGGATTTTGTCCTTGTAGGCCCGAGATTTCTTACTATATATGCCTTTTCTTTTTCTTCCTTTCATCTGATTCTTTTCTTTTTCTTTTCTTCCAAGCCTTCCGATACTTCTGACCAGATTCTGCTTCCTAGGCCTCCCTCACACTTGATTCTGACTCACTCCCAAGAGAATTCCAAGGCTCCTTGGCTTCCCAAGGGTGAGGTGAAATTATGGTTTTTCTGGCCTCAGCTTGTAGTGAGCTGTGAGAAAGAATGGTTAGCTTAGGCCGAAGGGGGTGAACAAGGGATAGAATTCTTTCAGGTAAGCTTTGCTTGGCTCGGGGCTCATAAGAATTATGGCCTAGATCATGTCATTCCTACATGTGAAAACAGTTGTATCCAGAGAGTTAAGGCAAAATGAAGAACACACAATTAACATGCATGCAAAATCACTCAAGAAGAGGAAAGATGGCAAGAATGTAAGCCATCACTATTGCAAGGCTCAAATTCTCACACGGGTTGTTTTTTCTCCTTCACTCTAGAGGTTTCCTCTTCCCGTTTTTCAATCACTTATCGCTTAGGACACAAAGGTTTGGTTCCCTTCAGGCAGGGATCACCTCTTTCCAGAATTAAAGGGATTGCTTTTGTTGTTTCATCAAACTTCTGAATTCAATTAGGGATTTTTCTTTCTCTTTTCATTCAGGCGACCACTTTTGTGACTCTACTGGGCCGAGGTCACTTCGGCTTTGATCAAGTCGGTACAAAGCCGGGATGGACTCGGTCGGGGTAGCTTCTTATTGAAATAAAAGACTTGTAAACAGCAAATTCAAATAATGAAAATTGGAAAATGAGTCAGTTTAACGAAAATGGGAAAATTAAAGAAAAGTAAGAAGAAAAAAAAAAGAGAATTAGAGCCAGATAGGAATGACAGCTTGTTCCATGGTCTTAGATGGCCACCCCCCCACACTTGAATCCGACATTGTCCTCAATGCATAGTGTAGATTAAGAGGGGTTTAGTTGAGTAGGCTTAGGCTGTGCCATCTGGTGGAGCTGGTTCCACCAATGAAATGATCTCCAAGTCATTTATGGTTGGCGTTGGACCTTCATGGAATGACTTGATTTGATGCCCATTGACCTGGAAGGTATTGTTGGTATACTCATCCTTTAACTGTACTACACCATGGGGAAATATGTTAGTGATAACAAAAGGTCCATCCCATCTAGAGCGAAGCTTACTTGTTATGAGCTTAAGTCTTGAGTTAAATAGCAACACTTTTTGGCCGACGTAGAAGTCTTTCCTCAGGATCTTCTGGTCATGAAATTTCTTGACTTTTTGTTTATAGATCCTGGAATTCTCATAGGTTTTCAAGCGGAGTTCATCAAGTTCTTGTAGTTGGAGCTTTCTCTGTTCTCCTGCTTGGTCATAGGCCAAATTGCATTGCTTGACAACCTAGCAAGCCTTGTTTTCTAGCTCCATAGGAAGGTGGCAGGCTTTACTGAAAACAATCCGGTAGGGAGACATCCCTAGTGGTGTTCAATATACGGTTCTATGTGCCTAGAGAGCGTCCTCGAGGAGTTAGCTCCAGTCTTTCTTGCTAGGATTGGTCATCTTTTGTAGTGTTTGCTTGATTTCCCTATTGAAAACTTCAGCTTGGCCATTTGTTTAGGGGTGATATGTTGTAGCAATCCTTTGTGCCACCCTATATTTTTGAAGAAGGGAGGCCATGGCTCTATTGCAAAAGTGACTTCCTTGGTCACTGATGAGCGCTTTTGGCACACCAAACCTGCAAAAAATATTG
This sequence comes from Mucuna pruriens, assembly GCA_025330945.1. Lineage (NCBI taxonomy): Eukaryota > Viridiplantae > Streptophyta > Magnoliopsida > Fabales > Fabaceae > Mucuna > Mucuna pruriens. The sequence goes on from JAENHJ010000014.1 coordinate 1,644,589, forward strand.
GACTTCAGAAAGTCCACGACTACCTTAGCATCATTGGTCCTGGTGGCAATGGCCTCTACCCATCTTGTTACGTAATCAACGGCTAGCAGAATATATGAGTAGCCATTGGAGACTGGGAATGGTCCCATAAAGTCTATTCCTCAGACATCAAAAACTTTACAAAACAGAATTGGTTGCTAGGGCATTTCATGCCTTCGGTTCATGGCCATTCCTGCTTTTTGGCATCTTGTGGAGACGAATTGATGAGTGTCTCTGAAAATAGTAGGCTAGTATAGGCCACAATCTAACACTTTCCTGGCAGTCCGAGTCGATCCATAGTGGCCACCTCTAGGTGCCGAGTGGCAGAATTGGAGGATCGAAATGATCTTCGTTTCAGGAATGCACCTGTGGATGACTTTGTCGCTGCACAGTCTCCAAAGGTAAGGGTCATCCCAAATGTAATACTTGGCATCGCTCTGGAGTTTCTCCTTGTATGTCCGAGATGCCTTCGGTGGAATCTGAGATGTTGCCACGTAATTACAGATGTCGGCAAACCATGGTGTAGCCGATTTGATGTGCAAAAGCTGCTCATCGGGGAATTCATCTCGAATAGGCATCAGTTCGCTTTCTTTTTCAATCCTACTTAAGTGGTCTGCCACAGAGTTCTCCGCACCCTTTTTATCTCTAATCTCTAAGTCGAACTCTTGGAGAAGAAGCATCCACCTGATCAGTCTCAGTTTGACGTCAGGCTTCTTCAGCAAGTACCTCAAAGTGGCTTGGTCAAAGCACACAATTATCTTTGAACTGAGAAGGTAGGAACGAAATTCGTCTAAGGCAAACACGATTGCCAACAGTTCCTTCTCAGTTGTTGTGTAATTTTGCTGGGCCGGATCCATGGTTCTGATGCATAAGCAATCACATGCATCGGTTGGCCGACTCTGGCTCTTTGGCCGAGAATAGCTCCTAATGCCAAGTTGGATGCATCACACATTAGCTCGAACGGTAGGGCCAAGTTCGGTGCTTGTAGGATGGGGGCGGATGTTAGTTGGCTCTTCAGCTCCTGAAATGCTTCAATACAGAATAGTCGAATTTGAATTCCACATCCTTCTGTAGCAATTTGGACAGAGGCAGGGCCAATTTGTTGAAGTTCTTGATGAATCTTCTGTACAAACCTGCATGTCCTAGGAATGAGCGAACTTCCCGCACAAAAGCGAGGTTTGGAAGGGAGGTGATAACATCTATCTTTGATTTGTCCACCTCGATGCCTCTATTGGAGACTAGATGTCCCAACACTATTCCCTTGGTCACCATGAAATGACATTTTTCAAAATTCAACACAAGGTTCGTGTCAATGCATCTCTTCAACACCTTGGATAGGTTGCCCAGGCATGCTTCAAATGAATCGGCGTACACCGTGAAGTCATCCAGGAACACCTCCATGCAATCCTGTAGCAAGTCCGAGAAGATACTTGTCATGCAACGTTGGAACATACTCGGTGCATTGCATAGGCCAAATGACATGCGAGTGTATGCAAAGGTGCCGAAAGGGCAGGTGAAGGTGATCTTGTGTTGGTCTTCGGGTGGAATATGTATTTGAATGTATCTTGAGAATCCATGCAGAAAACAATAATGGGATTTCCCTGATAACGTTTCCAGGATTTGATCGATGAAAGGCAAAGGGAAGTGATCCTTGCGAGTTGCCTGGTTTAATCTTCTATAATCTATGCAGACTCGCCAGCTATTCTGAATCCTAGTTGGTACCAGCTCATCTTGCTGGTTTTTCATAATAGTCATCCCAGACTTCTTAGGAACCACCTGCACAGGGCTTACCTATTGACTGTCCGAGATGGGATAGATAATGCCTACAGCAAGGAGTTTTGTGACTTACCTTTTGACTACATTCAGGATGGTTGGATTCAGTCTTCTTTGCTGTTGCCTTATGGGCTTGACTTCTTCCTCCATTAATATTCTATGCATGCAGATGGAGGGATTAATGCTTGGAAGGTCTGAAAGCTTCCACCCAATTGCCTCTTTGTGTTGCCTCAAGACTTCCAGCAACTTCTATTCTTGCTCCTGGCGGAGGTTGTTGGCAATGATAACCAGGAGCTATTGTTCACTGTCCAAATAGGCATACTTTAAATGATTTGGCAATGGTTTCAGTTCCATGGGTGGTGGTGGAGATGAAGACTCTTCTGTTGGGGGTTTTGGACCCGCTTGGCCGACTTGACTTGGTCTCGGCACTAGGTGTGCCGTTATGAGCTTGACCTATGGCTGCGTTGACCGACTTGACTTGATACCTTTGACTCTGGTCGGATTGGAGTCGGTCTCAGTTTCTTGCGCAGCTTTAGAGTTGGATCCGAGTGGAACATTGAGTTTTTTGCTAGCTTATGTCTGGTTTTCTTTGGTAGATTTTGTTTCGGCTTTCATGTCGGCCTCACTGCTTATCTTCTCACCCGAGTTGGTTTTGATCTTTTTCTGGTCTCGGTCTTCATTGGCCAACTTGCCTTCGCTGATGGCTTTATTTTTGAGGTGCTTGTCCGAGTTGACTTTTGTCTTTGTATTGATTCGGCCTTTATTAACCGACTTGATTTCGACTGTGAATATGGTTGCCAGCTGTGCAGGGGAAGACTTTTTAGTCTCGGAAACCCTTACTTTTGCATTATATGTACGCTCTGGGCTCTTCAGGTAGCAGACTTGGTCTAGTAGTTCTGTTATCTCTACTTCAAATGCCAAGTCAGCAGTATCATCGTGGTTGTCCTCAGAGTCTGGGAAGTCTTGCACTTCGTCGTGGTCGGCCTCTAAGCAACTGTTAGTGCTTCCAGCAAAATCCCCTATGTCTTTAGTACAACTCTCTAGCTGGAGGTATTCTTCCACCAACTCCTCTACTATGTCTATGCCAAAGAGAGAGTGGTCTTCGGTGGTGTGCTTCATAGCTTCATAGATGTTGATTTGCACTAGGGTGTCACCGAATTCCATTGAGAGCGTCCTGGCATGCACGTCAATCTTCACCCTTGCTGTCATTAGGAATGGTCTCCCCAGAATTAAGGTTGATTCCATCCCCGATGTCTCATCCTCCATGTCAAGCACATAAAAGTCAGCTAGAAAGATTAACTCATTTACTTGGACGAGGATATCTTCGAGAACTCGCAGGGGTTGCACAATGCTTCTATTGGCGAGTTGAATGGTCATCCCTATGGGCTCCAGATCACCAAAATTCAAGGACCTATAGATTGATGCAGGCATGACGTTGATCGACGCTCCTAGGTCCAGTATGGCATCGGCAAATGTGCATTCGCCAATGGTGCATGGGACCGAGAAGATTCCGGGGTCTCAACACTTCTTCGGCAGTACTCGTGAAGTTCCTGTTGTGGATTCTTCACTCTTTGTCAGGGCCGACACCACGCCTCCGATTTCCCTACTCCCTTTCATCTTTCTCCTTTTATGTACACATAATTCCTTGAGGAATTTTGCGTACTTGGGGATCTGTTTGATTGCATCGAGGAGTGGAATGTTGATTTCCACCTTTCGAAACATCCTCAACAGTTCTTCATCTGACTCTGGTTTCCTTGCTGAGATGATCCGAGATGGAAATGAAAATGGTACAACTATCTCTGGGCGCGACTATGAGTCGGCAATTGCTTCGGAGTCGACTCCGGCTGACTTCGATGTCTGTTGTTGGGCAGGTTGAGGTAATTCCTTGCCGCTCCTGAGTGTTACTGCACTAGCATTCCCTCTTGGATTCAGAATGGTTTGGGAGGGAAGGTTGCTTGAGTCGACCGACTGTAACTAGCTCACAGTATCTGCTAACTGTCTGATTTGCATTTTGAGGTCTTGGATGGTGGCGGTCATATTTTGCTGGAATTGTATGTTACTAGAGCTCATAGATTGTTGGAACTCTAGATTGCTTGTTGCAAGCTGCTTCATCAGATCTTCTAGAGATGAGGAGTTGCCTTGAGTAGGCACTCTCTGTTGTTGTTGTAGGAATGATGGTGCTTGATATTGTGGACTTGGCTGTTGGAAACTACCTGCTCCATGAGGCATATTCGGCACAAATCCAGCTCTTTGAGCTGCATATGGTCCTTGTGGTAGGCTTGGCCGAAATGGTTGTCTTCCATATTGCTGGTTGTCGAATGGTCGAGTTGGATATTGTTGCTTCCTGTATTGAAATCCTCCTACGACTCCAACATGCTCTGGTTAGTCCGACTCAGTTTCCTGAAGAGTGGGGCACATATTAGTGGGGTGCTCCACAGAAGTACATATGCCATAGATTTTTGCTGCCATGGCTGGTTGGTGTTGACTAACAGCTAGCTATCTCACTAATGATGTCAGTTCGGTCAGCTGATTCTCCAATCTTTGGTTGGCAGCTGAACCAATTTCATTCACCATCCGAGACGGATTCGACCCTCTGATCCCAAACTGCTGTGTATTATTTGCCATATTAGAGATCAGGTGCCTTGCTGTTGCTGGTGTTTTGTCCATTAAGGCTCCTCCACTGGCGGCATCAATCACGCTTCTGTCCATCATAGAGAGTCCTTCGTAGAAGTATTGGATCAGCAATTGTTCGCTGATCTGATGATGTGGACAGGTGGCGCAAAGTTTATTGAATCGCTCCCAGTGTTCATGTAGAGTTTCTCTGGTGTGCTACCTGATCCCACATATTTCCTTTCTGATGGTCGCAGTCCTTGATGCCGGAAAGAACTTTTCTAAGAAAGTACGCTTCATATCTCCCTAGGTGTTGAAGAGTGTTGGCTGAAGATACAACCAGTCCTTTGCTGCTCCATCAAGGGAGAATGGGAACGCCTTCATTTTAATGTAATCCTCTGGTATCCCTTGCGGCCTCATTGTAGAACAAACTACATGGAATTCTTTGAGGTGCTTGTGGGGGGTCTTCTCTGCAAGACCATGAAATTTAGGCAACAGATGTATCAAACCAGACTTTAGCTCGTATGTTTGAGCTGATTCTTGTTGTGGGTATTGGATACACCACGGTTGGTACACCACATCTAGAGTGGCTAGCTCCTTCAAAGTCCTGTCATTATTTTCCATCTGTCGTGGCTCTGTAAAAATATTAGATCTAGAAACAAGTGCATTAGCAGAAAGCAGGTTAGAATCACGGACAAAATTGGAATTACTACTAGTATTTACTATAGTATTTCTGTTTTTTCTTATTCTACGTAAGGTTAATTCTATCTCTGGGTCAAAGGCATACAATGGGTCAGTACTACTCCTAGTCATGCACTATACAAGTCATGTAAAAAAATGATTAGTGATTCTAGACAGCGACTACAGATAACGGTTAATTCTAATGAAAAAGTAAGAATGCAATGCGGAGATGGATGCAAAAGAGAGGACTAATAATACGTAATGAAGAATTGAATATAATGCAGAAACGAATTTTTTTTACTTTTATTATTAACAATGAATTCACGTAAAAAATTCTACTTAACAGATTTTTAGCATGAGTTATTATTATTGGATCCGAAATGCAGAAATAAATACAGACACAATTTAAGACTCAACAGACTCTACAAACAAGACTCTACAGACTCGGAATTCGGCTCAATCTACTTGGCACACGAAAATACAAAAGAACTTGTGTCCCCGGCAATGACGCCAATTTGATACGTTTTTAGTCGTCTGATAATGCGCGTTTTTCTAGTCGTTTTGAACGCTTATCAAATAACTAAAGCTAACTATAGTATAGCTAACCCTAGGTCATTCTTCTCAAGGACACAGTGCATTCTAAGTGTGCTTCAATGTGGAGTATCGGAAGTAGAGTCTGAGTGTAAAATACCGACTTGTCTCAACACTGGCCGAGTTGCTCTCAACAGAGACTGAACTGAGTCGACCTCGACAGAGACAATCCGACTTGGTTTCGGCTAAGTGTAGACAGACGCTACAGAGGTGGACTACCTCTGTCTCAGACTTAAAGGCAGTAAACAAGGGGGGTTGGAATGCAATTGGAATCAAAACAGAGGTTAACTAAAATCAAAATTGAAATCAAGCATAATGCAAATGCAATTACACTACTCCTAATGCTATTGCTATTACTATTACTGTGTTCATGTTTAGTTCCAATAATCAAGTTCTTTCTAGCTTAATCACTCCCATTACAGTCCTCGTCAGCCTCCAGTATTCTTATGGCAATCGCCAAAGGTTCGTCCCTTACCATACCGATGATTTACACAATCGCCACCTCATCAGTTGGCAGAGATTAAGTTCAAGCTGATTTTAGATTCTCAATTAACAATCGTTAAGTGATTACCTACTGAATTAGCTAAACCAGTTCCAATCGGCTTAGTTTAACATTGTTCCGTTACTATATGCAATCGCAACGCAGTAATTGAACTTAGATTTCAGAATTGCAACAGAGATCAGAAGTCAGAAAACACTTGTACTATTGGAAGCAAAATACAAACACAGGGCCTGCATTCGATGACTCCATCCTCCACAACAATCGCCATGGACGACGGTGATGATTCACCTCTACTAGCTAGGATGCTGAGGTTCAGATCCACCAGAGTGCGTTGGTGCTCCAATCGGTCTCCTCTGATAACCTTCGGCTTCTCAGTTCCTAGCCTGCATTTCCTCAATCGAGAGAAACGCTATTAACAGCATCGTGTACCACCGTGAGCGGAGGAGAAGAAAACGAGAGAGAATTTGGAAATTATGGACGCGGGAAGATTTGAATGCAAAAAGCCCCTATTCGTTTAGAGTTCTATCTATTTATACAAGAGTGGACACGGCTAACGATGCTAACATAATTACATGTACAATTCCTATTCTACCCTTGTTGTGACTTGCGTTGCAAGCTACTCCAGGTAGTGACGTGGAGCTGAGTTGGTCCCAAGGTGGCTCTGGTTGGTGACGTGGAGTTCCACCTGGATCTACCTGACTGGGCTCCCTACATGGGCCGAGAGGCTCTCGGCCTGGGCTTCTGATGGCGGGTTGAGCTTAACTGAATCTGCAATGAAGAGATAGTTAGCTAAAAACCTTGATTAAGCACAGATTGTGTTTTACTCAAGTTTTAGGCCATTAATCTGGATCTTAGCTAACAGTCATCTTTTAAGCTCGTGAGTTGTTCAATGGTACCCTTCTTAGGTCCACTTAAGATGTACATTTTATGACTCATCATCGTCTCAACGCGCATCAAATAACTAAAGCTAACTATAGTATAGTCAACCCTAGGTCGATTTTTGTCAAGGACACAGTGTGCTCGAATTGTGAAATAATGCAAAGTAAAATAAAGCAGAACCTAAGTTGCAAAGTATTGAATTGTCTCGGCATTGGCCGAGTCACTCTCGACAAAGACCGGTCCGACATGGTCTCGGTAGAGACTTATCCGACTCGTCTCGGCTAAGTGCTGATAGATGCTACAAAGTCGAACTAACTCTGTATCAGCCTAAAACACAGGAACAAGGGGATTTGATGCGAATAAAATGAAATGCAGTAAAGGCTAAGATGCGAATGCAACTACTAACTATTCTACTGCTACTGCTACTACTGTGTTCATGTTTCAGTCCAAGAATCAAGTCCTTTCTGGTTCATCCACCCAATCCACAGTCCATATCGACCTGTAATGTTCTTATGGCAATCGCGAAAGGTCCGTCCATTGTCATACTGAGGAATTACGCAATCGCTACCTCATCGGTTGACAGGGATTAAGTTCAGAGTTGATTTTAGGTTCTCAATTAGGTTCTCTAGTTGATTACCTACTGAATTAGTTAAACCAGTTTCGATCAGCTTAGTTTAACATCGTTCCCTTACCTTGTGCAATCACTACGCAGTAACGAAATTACAATTCAGGAATGCAATAGAGATCAGAATCAGCAATTACTTATATTATTAGAAAAGAAATACAAACACAGGGCCTGGATTCGGTGGTTCCATCTTTTACGACGATCACCATGGTCGACGGTGATGGTTCACCTCTACTAGCTAGGACGCTGAGGATCAAGTCTATCGGAGTACGTTGGTAATCCAATCAGTCCCCTCTGGCAACCTTCGGCTTCTCAGTTCCCAACCCGCACTTCCTCAATCGAGGGAAGCACCAATGACAGCACCGTGCACCACCGTGAGTGTAGCAGATGAGAGCAAGAGAATGGAAATAATGGAGATGGGAAAATATGAATTCCAAGGGCCCTGATTTATTCATAGTTGTGCCTATATATACAGGGCATGAAAGCTAACGTCCCTAATAGAATTTCAAGGTGAAATCCTTATTCTACCCCACTTGCACTACAAGCTACTTCCAAGGTGACGTGGTTGTTGAGCTGGAGCCGAGGTGGTCTTTGAGTGGATGGCTGACGTGGAATGTGCCATTGGGCTTCGCTTCTTATTGGGCCGCTCTGTTTATTGGGCCGAATCTCGGCCTAGCCGAGATGGAGTCAGCCAGGTCAAGGATACTCTCGGTTGGGCCTTCCTTGGATCGACTGAGAGTCTTGGCTGGACCTACAATGAAAGAATAGTTAGCTAATGCCTTTTGATTTAACACAGAATTGTGTTTTCTCTTTTTTAGGTTCCTAATATGAATCTTAGCTAACAATCATCTTTTAAGTACATGAGTTGCTTATTGACACTCTTCTTAGGTTCACCTACGGTGTATGATTTATGACTCATCACCGTCCTCCCAGGTCTTTGAAAGACTAGTACACAATTCTTCATCTGCCGGGTGAAGCGATAAGCACTTTGAAGTCTCAACTAGGATGAGATTTGATTGACCGAGTGGGTTTCAACTATTCAGGATATGCTCTGGAAGCCTTTGACATATGTGAGGGACGCATGATTGTGCTGATTTTGTGGGAGTTTCTTTTTTTCCATCTTTCGGGTTCTCTTGTTTAGAGTGTTCTCGCTAGGAGGGGATCTAAGGACCAACCACTCACAAGTCTTTGGTGCCCCAGACAGCCTTGACCGACTTGTCTCTAATAGGTCTTTTATGATCTTGCCTGTAGGGGATCTAATGACCGGGCGCTTGTAGGTCTTTGGTGCCCTGGATAGCCTTGACCGGCTTGTCTCTGACAGGTCTTTTATAATCTCTCCTAAGGGGATCTAATGACCAGCTCTCAGGTCTTTTGCCTTCATGCTTGGAGGGCATCTTAGCACCGTTCTCTCAGGTATTTTGTCTTCATGTCTAGAGGGGATCTTATGATCGTCCTTTTAAGTCTTTGTCTTCATGCTTGGAAGGGATCTTATGACTGTCCTCTCAAGGCTTTGTCTTCGTGCTTGGAGGGGATCTTATGATCGTCCTCTCAGGTCTTTGTCTTTGTGCTTGGAGGGGATCTTAGACCGTTCTCTCAGGTCTTTGTCTTTGTGCCTGGAGGGGATCTTATGACTGTCCTCTCAGGTCTTTGGTCTTCATGTCTAGAGGGGATCTTATGACCATCCTCTCAGGTCTTTGGTCTTCGTGCCTGGAGAGGATCTCATGATCGTCCTCTCAGGTCTTTTGTCTTCGTTCCTAGAGGGGATCTTATGACTGTCCTCTCAAGTCCTTGGTCTTCAGTTTTCTTTGCTGCAAATGCATTCTTATTATATTGGATTAGTAATATTTTTGATACATTTGAGATATACCTGGACTTAACTATAATACGATCGGAGGTTTAGCGCGTTCCATGTCCGAGGGATTCTCTTACCGTCGAGCTGCTCTAGGCAGTAGGCACCCTTGCCAACCTCCTCAGTTACTTTGAATGGGCCTTCCCAGATTGGGTTCAATTTGTTGTTGTCGACCATCCTGGTTATTTTCCTCAAGACGAGTGCCGGGGGGCTATCCTTCATCATTGGCGTCTGGCCGCTTTGGCTTTTGCTGTGTAATCCTTTATCTATGCTACTTTTCAAACCTCCTACAATAGATTGAAGTTTACTCTTAGCTCATCTTCATTCTTGACCGGTTGAAATAAAGAGGTTCAGGGTGACGGTTCTCCAATCTCGACCGAGATAACTGCTTTCGTGCCGAAAGTCAAGTGGAAAGGTGTTTCGTTGGTGGAGGAGTGGGGCATTGTGTGGTAAGACCAGAGCACTTGGGGAAGCTCCTCGGCCCACCTCCCTTTGGCCTCCTCGAGTCGCCTCCACAACCTCCTTAGGATGAACTTGTTGGCAGCCTCTACCTGTCCGTTCGACTGGGGTGCTCTACTGATGTGAACTGTTGTTTTATCTTTAACTGGGCACAAAAACTCGTGGTCGATTGAGATGCGAACTGAGTCCCATTGTCGGAGGCTATCTCGGCCGAAAGGCTAAAATGACATATTATTTTCTTCCAGTAGAAGCTCTTGATTTTTTCGGCCGATATTGTGGCCACTGGTTCAACTTCTATCCATTTGGTGAAGTAATCTATCGCCACTATCAGATACTTCACTTGGCCTGGAGCAGGTAGGAATGGTCCTAGGATGTCCACCCCCCATTTGTAAAAGGGCCAAGGTGAGGTGATGGAGTGGAGCTGCTTTGGGGGTGCTGTGGTTACTTCCACAAATCTTTGGCACCTATCACATCTTTGTACATACTCCATACAATCGTTCTTCAATGTCAGCCAATAGTAATCTGCCATGGCAATTTTGCTGGCCAGTGTCCAACCGCTTGTGTGTGTGCCGCATACCCCTTCTTGGACCTCCTTTACCACACACTGGACCTCTTCGCTCTCAACACAATGAAGTAGTGGGAAAGAGAAACCTTGCTTGTATAGCTCCCCACCAATGATAATGTACTTGGCTGCATCCCTAACTAGTTTCTTAGCTTCAGTCGGGTCACTTGGCAACTGCTCATCCTTTAAGTATGCCATCAAGGGGCTTATCCATGTTCTCCTCTCCTCCATGCAACAAATGATCGACTGTTCAATTGTTGGTCGACTTATGCTCTCATGGATGACCGAACTTTGCATTCCTCTCTTTTGGGTGGTGGCTAGCTTCGGTAATAGGTTAGCTCTCTTATTCTCCTCCCTAGGCACATAGTGGAGTGTGAATTTCTCGAAGGTGGCCACCATTTCAGTTGCTCTCTCGAGGTATTTTATCAACTAGGGGTTCTTGGTGTGGTACTCCCCATTCACGTGGCCTCTGATGAGCCTCGAGTCACTCTTGGTTGTCAGGGTCTTTGCCTCCAGCTCCTTTGCCAGTCTCATCCCCGACTAATAGTGCCTCATACTCGGCCTGGTTATTGCTAGCCTTGAACTCAAAATGGAGTGATTACTTGATTAATACTTCATTTGGCCTCTCTAGTATCACTCCCACTTTGCTCCTTGCTTGGTTGGATGCTCCATCCATTGATAAGAACCATCCATTATCTTCCTCTACTATCGGGCTGGCCGCTGCCATTTTTGTAATGAAGTTGGCCAATGCCTGGGCTTTTATATGGCCTCTGCTCTCATAAGATATGTCAAATACGGAGAGTTGGACGCTCCAAGTTACCATCCTCCTGGCCAGATCTGGTTTCCTTAGTACCTGTTTGATTGGCAGATCCGTTCGGACGATTATAGGGTATCCTTGGAAGTAAGGACGAAGTCTCCTAGAGGCAATTATGAGGGTGAGAGCTGCCTTCTCTATCCTTTGGTACCTCCTCTCAGCATCTTGGAGGACCTTGCTTATGAAGTATACTTGGTGTTGTTTCCCCCCTCTCTTGGACTATCGCTACGCTCACGGCTTCCTCTACTAATAAAATATAAACCAACAAAGGAATGCCAGGTGTTGACTTCGTCAAGATCAGGGGCGGGGGGGTGGCCAACAATGCTTTCAGCCTTAGAAAAGCTTCTTCACTCTCTACTGTCCACGCGAAGGTATCTCCCTTCCTGAGAGTTTTGAAAATGGGTATGACCGTCTCTACTGACCGGGAAAGGAATCGCGATAGCATTGTAACCCTTCTAGCTAGTTGTTGTACCTCCTTGACCGTCCATGAACTTCTCATATTAATAATTGCTTGGCATTTCTCCTTGTTGGCCTCGATCCCCCTCTAAGTCAGCATGAATCCAAGGTATTTTCCTGCTTGGACTCCAAAAGCGTATTTCTCGGGGTTTAACTCGAGTTGGTACCTCCTTAGCCCTTGGAAGACTCTTTGTAGGGCTTTACAATAATCTGTTGTCGTCGTGGAATTTACCACCATGTTGTCCACATACATTTCCACATCGGTGCCTATAATTTCCTCAAAGATCTTGTCCATCAAGTGTTGGTACGTTGCTTCGGCATAATTTTTATCCGAAGGGCATCGCCTTGTAACAGTAAGTTCCTGAGTCTGTTATGAAGGCGGTTTTTGCTTCGTCCCGAGGGTGCATTCTGATTTGGTTATAGCCTGAGTATGCATCCATGAAACTCAAGAGGGAGAAGCCCGATGCTCCGTCTACCAGCTGGTCAATATTAGGCAATGGGTATGGGTCCTTGGGGTAGGCTTTGTTTAGGTATGTGTAGTTAGTACACATGCACCACTTCCCGTTGGCCTTCTTTACCATAACTACATTCGCCAGCCACATGGGATATTGTATTTCTCTGATGAATTTGGTTGCCAATAACTTCTTAGTCTCATCTCGAGCTGCCTTTCGCTTCTCTTCTCCTAGCTTTCTTCGTCGTTGGGTGATTGGCAGGGAACCTGGGGAGATCGAGAGATGGTGGCATAGGAAATTAGGGTCAATCTTGGGCATATCGGCCGGGGACCATGCAAACACATCTCTATTCTCCCGTAGAAAGGAAATAAGACGACTTTCATCCTCTCGCTCCAAGGCCGTGCCTATCTTGGTTTTATGAGCCAGCTTGGGTCCTATGTTGACTTCCTTCAAGTCTTCTGCCGGGAGAGGCCTTTCATGTTCGTCGTCGCATCTAGGGTCTAGATCGAGGTCTAGTACGTTTACATCCAGTTCTTTTGTGTGTGAAGGTTGGGAGCCTATTCCCAAGCTGTCCTCGTAGCATCGTCTAGCAACCTGGTGGTCAGCCCATACTCTTCCAACCTCCTGCCCCATGGGATACTTCATGCATAGATGGAGGGTGGAGACTACGACTCCCAACTTATTCAGGGTCGGTCTTCCCATGATTATGTTATATGACGCATCCACGTCAACGACCGTGTACAACACTAGGATGGTGCTTGCATGGCCATGTTCTCCGAACGTGGTCTCCAACTCAATTACGCCTTTGATCGTTACCTGCTCGCCGGCAAAGTCATATAGTTTTCCTGTGCATGCCTCCAAATCGGTCGGCTGTAGACCCAATCTTTTATAAGTTGACCAGTATAGGATGTTGGCCGAACTTCCCTGGTTGATGAGGACCCTCTCCACTTTGTACTTGGCCATTACCACTGAATCACGATGGGTTCGTCTTGTCTGGATGGTTCATACCACATGTCTCTCTCGCTGAACGTGATCACTAGAGTTAGGGTTGTGTCGGCCTTCCCCCGCACTGCCAGTACATTTTAGGCTTTTCTCTTCTGACCTTCGCTTATCCCGGCGAAACTTGCGTCGCCGCTCGAAATATTTGTTATGACACCTCGGTGTCGGGTGTCCCTTCTTTGTGGTGATCTGCTCCTCTCCCTTCGTCTTTCCTCGCATCTAGCATCATCATTGGCTTCTTTGGACGATTTGTCTCCACCCACCTTTTGGGTTGCCTTCGGGCTAGTTGGGGTTTTCTCGTTCCCTCCTCGTATGTACTGGCTCAAATGTCTCTCCTAAATTAGCTTCACTATTTACTCTTGCAATGTGCGGTAGTCCTCCATCGAATGACCATAGGCCTTGTGGAATTCACACCACTCTTGTCTGTTGGCTCCCATCCTTTGGCCCTTCGCTTCTTTTGGATACTTTAGCAGGTGAGTGTGGTAAATGTCACACAATATTTGCGCTCTTTTCTCGCACAGGCGGGGTGAGCGTCAAGGGGTAATATTTCGGTTTGGGTGGATACTTATTTTCTCCTTTTTGACTGATTTGCTATGCTGGTCGTGTTTCGCGTGTACCTAATTGCCTCTCGGCCTCTAGTTGGTCAACTTGGTCCTCCTCCACTTTAATATGCTTTTCTGCTCGGGTCCTTATCTCCTCCATGCTTAGGGATTTCCTCAGTTCCAGAAAGTCGCTAAACTACCCAGCCCTCAATCCTTTTTGAAAAGCCTTCACGAAGAATTTCTTATTTGGGTCGTCTACCCAAACCATGGCATTATTGAACCGGGCAAGATGACTCTTGAGGGCTTCGCCTTTGGCTTGTCGGATGTCAAAGAGGTCGGTCACCTCCAAATGCTTCATCTTGTTGGCTGCAATTTAGGATGCGAAGGAGGTTGCTAGGTCACCAAAAGATCTTATGGATTAAGACGGAAGGGTGGCCAGCAAGTGCATGGCCACACCCCGTAGTGTTCCTGGGAATAGCTTGTAGCTCAGTTCGTCGTTGCCTTCGCTGATATACATCTGGGTTTGGAAGGCTTGAAGGTCGATATGGGGGTCTTGGGTCTTGTCAAACGATTCTATCACCACTTTACGGAAATTCGGGGGAATGGTTGTCCCGTCAATCTCCTCGTTGAACGGTTGGGCCCAAAAAGCTTGGGTATTAGGTGTGGCCAATAGTGGGCCACTCCTCCTGGCTTCTCCACTATCGCCTTCATTGTTGCCAACTAGCGACGAAGCTCCTCCTTGCGCTCCTCAACTGCCTTCAAGGCCTCTATCTGCTGCTCCTCCGCCAACTTGTGTCTCTCTTCAGTCTCCATCTGCGGCTGCTCCGCCTCTACACTCAGTCGAGACTGTTCCTCGCTACGAGCCTGCAAGGATGCTACTGCCTAGAGTAGTCTCTACAGAGTGTCTTCCTCGCCATCGTTAGTAGAACTAGCAACTTGATTGCGTGTTACTGGCATTGTCGCTCGTCTTCATCCTTCCCTGCTCTTGAGCTTCATGGTCCGTCTCTTAATCTTGAGGCATCGGGAAAAGTTTCACCGAGGCCCCATGGTGGGCGCCACTATTCTTGTCTAAGAGTACAAGTAGTTGAGTGTCGTTGGTAAGTTTCTGGATCAACCCCCATGCTTTGGGACTGACCTAGTATTTATGCAGGATGGAGTACATCCAGGGGGTTACTTGCTGGTCAAGCTATCTCCTAACTAACTTTGTAACTGATTAGGAACTACTTTAACGTCCCAATCATTGGGTCATGGTCTTGTGAAGGTGGGTTAGCCTATTGGGCTAGCCCAATAACGCGGTTTTGTGGCCATCGGGGTGTCCCTCCTTTCCTCTAGATCTTATTGGTTCGTGGTGCAAGTGAAATGGGCCTAGGCCGGATGGCTGGCCGGTACAGTAATAATGAGGTAAAAAATAAAGGCCATGTTTACATTTAGTATCAAAGCATAATTAGATAAATCATTATGAAATAGGAACAATAATTAAAGAAAATTCTTTTTAGTTTTTTATAACATCAAAGCAAAAAAAAAAAAGTACTTAAATCAAAGTAGCCCCAAACAATAACTCTTTATATATCATAGGCAATGGGTTACAAAGAGTCATAAAAAGTTATCACAATAAAGGGAAAAACAGAAATTAACATAAGATCTTAAGATGAGCATAAAAACATCAATTGGACTTCTAAGACAAGCGTACACAATCTTAATGATAAACTCTTGGTACTACTCCACTCAATTAAAGTAAAAGAGAAATAGACACAATTATTAGAGCACATAGGAATTATAAGAAACTTGTTAAAAACCTAAAAAAAGTAAATACTAGAAATAAAATGGAGAAACCAAAGAAATCTCACAAAAACAAACACATTACAAGGTTTAAATTGTGAACATGTCTAATTAGAGGCTTAGGTCCGTTAAAAAATAATTTCATCAATAATGTGTACTTATCTCTCTTTTCTCTAAAATGTTTAATGGTTTGATGTTAGGCACACCCATTTTCTTCTATACCAATGCCTTGCCAAAGATTTAAAGAGTAATCTAATCTCCTTTATTTATTTAATATGCATGCAAAAATGAAAAGATTTTTCTTTTTGGATGTAATGGAGTTGGAGAAATATAATTTGAAGGTAAGATATAGAAAGGAAATGGTATGAAAAAGGTTCATATTCATATATCATATTTCAAGTATTTTTTTAAATAATAAATGAGAAAGTGATGAGATCTTGACTAGCGTTAAAGAATAACTTCAAAGGGGACAAGGAGGACAAAGAACATGGACACCAAGACACCAAAGACTTAGGAGTTTAGAAGAGTCTACACCATATATATTTCTATATCTGGAGCTACAAACCTCCAAATTAAACAATCTTGGTGGTTCTAGAAAGGTAAAACAAATATCTAAAACTTTTCTCTTTCAGGTTCAACCTAGTTCAAACTTCTTCAGTGTCAAAAGCCCGCTTGAATGTTACGGCCTCTACACTCAACTCCTTAAAAATTAGTCTAGTTTTAGCTTGTTTGGTTAGCTAGCTTAGATGCTTCCTTGCATGGATAAGCATCCAATCCTTGTAACCAAACAACCCTAGTCTTATTAGGCCACCCAAACCATGAGGGAATCAAAGCCTATTTGAGGCACCCTTCAACTTGTGTGAAGATAACTTTGAAGTAAATGAAATTTTGTTACATTGCAACTTTGGGAGAATTCTCTCTATCTTGTTGTAAGCAAGAACCTCTAATTCTTATCAAGCCTTCAAGAGGCTTATCATGAATGTCATACATTCTTATCTTCCTCATTAACATGGGTAAGTGGCGAGCTTAGACCATTCCTTCTTTTCTCCATTTTACAAGTTTCCTTCTTCTTTGGTCTTTGTAAGTGCTTCTCGATTTTAAGTCTTTCTTGGAGTCTTGGAAAGAATTGTGATACAAGTGGATCCTTAGGGGTTATTAGAAAGTGGAGTCTTGCTTCTTTTTCTTTCCTATTTATTTTTCAATCTATTTTCTCCTTTATTTCTTTTTGCATCTTTTCTTCCTTCTTTCTTTTTACTTCTTTTCTTCCCTTCATAATTTTTCATTATAATAATTTTTTCTTCTTCACATATTTTTGCTACTTTTCTTCTCCCTTTTATTTTTCCTTTTCCTTTTCAGGGACTTCTCACAATATCAAACATAGAGTAATAATGTCATCACTTATTTATGGAATTATTAAAAAGGTACCATTAAAAAAGAAAGCAAGGGTACAAAGAAAATATTCATGTAATAGGCTCAAAATGAACAACTAAGGGGAGTGTTTTAATTAATATTGTCTAAGGTCAAGAAGGAAAAAACCAAAATTACTTATGCTAATTCTAGTTCTGATTTTGATTTTGATCCTGCTAATATTACATATGATCTAGAAATTGATTGTGATTCTAATAGTACAGATTCTTATATTGTTGATTTTGATCTTGGTAATTCTGGTTTTGGTTCTTGTTCTGATTTTGCTGTTGGTATATCCCTATTTAGTTTGGATAATATGGCTAACAATGATAGAACCTTAATAGAGTAGGCTACACCTGATATGATGTACCAACCTTGGTGTATTCAATATCCTGAATGGGAACACGCCCAATCATATGAGCATAAATATGGACTAACCCATTTGTTGCCTAAGTTTCATAGTCTTACAGGTAACACTCAACAATTTGGCATTAGGGGGTCTCTTCCATCCAAAGTAGTGAATGAGGTAGTTGTTGTTGATAATTAGAGATTAGAAAATAAGATAACTGAATTGACCTCTCTTGTTAGACAACTACCCATTGGACAACAACACAGTAGTCCACTAGTGAGAGTATGTGGCATGTGTGCTTCTATAGAACATCCAGCTAATGCCCGTCCCACTTTGCAAGAAATTGAACCTCAAAGATACCAACCATTACCTCCATTTAGACCACAACAACCCATGCAGCCTGTACAACAGAGTTCCTTAGAGGAGTTGGTCAAGTAGATGGCCATGAGCAACATGCAATTCTAGCATAATATGTCTATTACAATTCAGGATTTGCAAACACAGATTGGTCAATTGTCCACCACTGTGAATCAGTTGTAATCCAAGGGTTTTGGATAGATTCCTTCTCATACCATTCTCAGTCCACAAGCAAATATGCGTGATATAATCTTGAGGAGTGGCAAGGAACTACCACAACAACAATCAATAAATTTGCATTATGAATTCCTTGATTTTGATGATTTTAAAGACTGTGATTGCACTTGCACTGAGTTAACTGAGTGCCTTATTTGTGTAGAAATAAGTAATGCTATTAATGTAGATGTGGGTGCAGGAGTTACAAATATTTTAGAAGTTGTAGTAGTGCAACCTCCATTGCCATCCATAGTGCAACCATTGCAGCCCCTAGTAATTATAACCAACAAACTCCAAATTGAGCAAAAGGAAAGGTTGTCGCAAGACTTGAAGAATCTGGGAGATTTCTATGAGCACTTTGTCAAGAATTCAACTTTAAGGTTTTGTTGAGTAAGCCACGAAAGATGTGACATTGGAAGTGTTAAGATGGATGAGGAGGAGGCTCCCCTAAGCAACTACAAATAGGAGGAGGTTGAGTTGTGCTTGTAAAGAAATGCTTGAGAGTTCTTCTAATTAGAGCTTGTATGATTTTCAATTAATGAAGACTTTTTGAAAAAGACTTGGTAGTATATTTGTTAAACTCATTGAAAACACTTAGCCATTTTTTGTAAGCACCTAGGATCACTTGATTTGTAAAATATTTTTTTGTCTTGGATAGATAACAAGGATAACATGTATAAGAAGGTCCAATTTCAAGGATATTGTCTAAAATGTGTATTAGATGCTTAGTTATAGAGTTAGAAATAGATGCTTAGTTATAGAGTTAGAAATAGATGCTTAGTTTAGAACATATATTGCTTTAGATGAAATTAGTTTTTCACGAAAAACTTAGTTATTTTATGATGCAACCCTAAGATCTACAACCATAACCTAGTTTTAAGTAGTAACCGAAAATTAGTATAGAAGACATGACCAAAAATTGAAGAAGAAGAAAAAGATAAAATGGAGGGAGATTTGAAATGGCTCACCACTAATTCCTAAGAATTAGATAAGAGATTGTAGAGATTCACCACAAGCATCTTGGAAGCTTGATAAGAATTGGATTTCTTGTGCAAGACAAGAGTTAGAGAGAATTCTCTCAAAGTGGTAAGGCACAATTTCAAGTTCATCAAAAAGTTATTACACTAATTACATTCGAGGCTTATATAGACCTTCCTTAATCCTAATTAGAGGATCTTCATCTTAATTAAGGTAAAAAAATGAAAAGCCCAAGCCCAATAGCCCTAAAATGCAAGCTAGGTGTCTTATTGGATTTGCGACTGAATGGAGACGAGTTTTGCAACCAGTTTAGCGACGGAAAAATGACCAAATGAAAATAGTAAGGAAAATGCGTTTGAAAAGGGCTTTGGCCCAAAGTAAGCTATGCTACCGAAAATGACCCTAAAATACTATGAAAATACAAAGGAATAAGGTCACTCAAGCCCTAAACAATGACACCTTGGTAGCTAGAAAAATTATACAAGTTTGGTACGCATAGTGCTTCCTCTTCATCCTTAAGCATGGCCAACTTTTGGTGCACTTTCTCTTGGATCTTTTTGAGCTCATAGGGCCTTCAAATGGAGGGGTAGCTTCCTTGACCTCGTCCTCTTGGCCATGGTTTCCTATATATGCATCATCCTCCCCTTCTTGAAGGTAATTTAACCTCAAAATTGGTGCCAGGGTACCTACAACAAAAGGAGTTAGGTCAATAACATTAAATGAAGTACTTCTCCCAAACTCTTAGGGCATATAAACTTTGTAAGAATTATCATTTATTTTCTTTATAATCTTAAATGAGCCATCTTCTTTTGGAAGGTGCTTGGATTTCTTAAGATGAGGAAACTGTTCCTCTTCAAGTGCACCCACACAAAGTCTCCTTCTTTGAAGAGGACTTCCTTTCTCCCCTTGTTGGCATTCTTTGCATACTTTTTCCTTTCTTTTCCATGTGCAGCCAAGCCTTATCATGTAACGTTTGAACTAATTGGACTTTTGAAAGCCCTTCATCATTGACACAATTAGGCATAATAGGTAAAGGAATTAAGTCAAGTGGGAAGAAGGGATTAAAACCATAGGCCAATTCAAAAGGAGAGTAAAAAGTAGTAGAATTAAACACCCTATTCTAAGAAAACTCAACATGAGGTATCCAACCCTTCTAATCCCTCAAACTCTTCTTAACAAAGCATCTTAGAAGTTGACCTAAGGTTCTATTTACCACAGTTTGTCCATCCATTTGAGGATGATAAGTGGTAGAGTAGAGTAGCTCCAAGCCTAATCCATGAGGACTTCCAAAAATGTCCAAGAAACTTTGTGTCCTTATCCAAAACAATGGTCCTTGCGAGACCATGTAACCTTACCACATCCATAAAAAATAAATTGGCCACATGTGAAGCATCATCACTCTTGTGACATGGAATGAAATGAGCCATCTCGAAAAACCTATCAACCACTACAAAAGTAGAATCTTTACTTCTTTTAGACCTAGGCAAGCCAAGTATAAAGTCTATAGAGATATCAATCCAAGGAGAAGTAGGAATATGGAGTGGGGTATATAAACCATGAGGAGATACTCTAGACTTTTCGAATTTACAATTTAAACATTTCTCACAAATATTATGGACATCCCTCTTCGTATGAGGCTAATAAAAATGTTCTCTTAAAATGTCAAAAGTCTTAAGCTTTCCAAAGTGACCCATAAGGCCAACTTCAGGTGCCTCCTTCACTTGCAATTGCCTAATGGAGCTCATGGGCACACATAGCTTCTTTCCCTTAAATAAAAAGCCATCATGTTTAAAAAATTCATTAAAAGCCACATGGTCACTTACTCAAGATCTTTTCCATACAATTTCTTTATGCAATCAAGATCAAGCATTTTTATTTCATGCATAGCAATTAGGGTATGCCTCCTTGAGAGAGCATTCGCCATTACATTCATCTTGCCTTGCTTATGCTTAATTACATAAGGAGATTGCTCTAAAAATTCAACCAATTTTGCATGCCTTTTATTTAAATTACCTACCCTCTAAAATGCTTAAGAGTTTCATGATCATTATAGATCACAAACTCTTGGGGCAATAGATAATGTTGTCAATTTTGCAACACCCTCCTAGAGCATATAGCTTTTGATCATAGGTAGAATAATTTAGTTGGGCACCCTTTAGTTTTTTACTAAAGTAAACAATGGGGTGCCTTTCTTGGAGGATCACGACCCCTATACCAACACTAGAGGCATCACACTCCTACTTAAATGATTTTGAAAAATTAGGTAAAGAAAGAATTGGAGCTTGAGTGAGCGTTTCCTTAAAAGCTTGGAAGGCTCTCTCTAGGCTCTCTTCCTATTTAAACCCAATACTTTTTTTTACAATTTCATTTAGGGGGATGCAATTGTGCTAAAATCCTTGACCAACCTCCTATAGAAGCTTGTAAGGCCATGGAAGCTTCTCACTTCCCTTATAGTTTTAGGTGTTGTTCAATCTTGGATGGACTTCACCTTTTCCTCATCAACCTTGACTTCATGGGATCCAACAACAAAGCCAAGGAAAGTCAGCTCTTGGGTTCAAAACACACACTTATCTAAATTAGCAAATAAAATTTCTTGTCTAAAAATTTCTAAAACATTTTTCACATGAAAGAGGTGGTCAGTTAAGGAAGTAGAATAAATAAACATTTCATCAAACTACTTTACCACACACTTTCCCATTAGGCTTCTCAAGACATGGTTCATCAAACACATAAAAGTACTTTGGGGCATTGGTCAAGTCGAAAGGCATGATAAGCCACTCATAAAGTTCAAACTTTGTTTGAAAATTCGCTTTCCACTCGTCTCCCCTTCTCACCCTAATCTGATGGTATCCACCCCATAAAGCAAATTTTGAAAATATAATGGACACATGCAGTTCATTAAGTAAATCACCCAAACAAGGAATAGAGTGCCTATATCTAATAGTTATATTATTTTTAGGTCTACAATCTGTACACATTGATAGAGCATTTTTGAAGCACTTAATAATGACTTATCTTGGACATTTTTCATATCATTTTATGGTTAATATTGAAACCTTGATTTAGTTTTGGGTTATTGGTCTTAATTGGGTTTAGTTGCTACTCTTTGCTTATTTTTAGACATAATTTTCATTATGATGCTTCCATCTTGTGAAGATCTCCAAATTGGATAATGTTGGTAGCTATGGAAAGCTAAGACAAAGATCTACAACTTTTCTCTTTGAGGCATAACCCAGTTCGACCGTATTCAGTGTCAAAAGTATGCATGAAGTTATAGCCTCTACTCCCACTCTACTGAGCCTTTCTTTACATATTCTGGCCCAATTTTGGGACCTTTATTGGTGGGTCTTTGGGATGTGAATTCTTCTGGCCCAAACCACCTTCCTTGACATTTAGAGCATGTATAAATAGTAGTTGGCTTTTAGGGTAGAGAGACATTTTAAATTTTATACACTTAGATTTAGGAGGTTTCTTGGATTACAAGTTTCCTCTCTATTCTCTCTCCTCTCACCTCTTCTAGGGTTTCTTTGTGTTTTGTGCTGTGTTTTTTATAACGATTGCCATGGAAGGCTAACCTATTTTATCAATTCAAGGTTTCATGATTGTAGTTCGGTTTGGATTCTTGAATTCTTTCCTTATGTTAGGTTAGGATTGATTAATCCTAATCTAATCATGGTTAGGTAATAAGTTGATCACTTAAAAACAACCAATTATGTACTTGAATCCATTCTAATTAGGGACTATGATTGTGATCTCAATCTCTATGGATGAATTTTAGATGATTATCTAATGAATCTTTAGTTGATATGAATTTTCTATTTATTAGAACCATAATAAAAAGTTACATGATTGAACCCTTGGATTGATGTTTGATAAGCGGATTTTTAAGTCGTCTTACACGCCTCAAATAATTACTAAAGCTAACTATAGTATAGCTAACCTAGGTCGATTATCTCAAGGACACAGTGTGTTCAGATTGTGCTAAGTGTAAAAATCAGAGTTAATGCAAAAAAACCCTAATTGTTGTGAAATGTCGACTTACTACCGGTCGGCTTAGACAGACGCAACATAGTTGGACTTACTCAGTCTCAGACTCTAGACAGCAGTAACTAAGGGGGGCTTTGTGTTTAAGTGCAGAAAATAAACTAAGTGCTAAAAGTAAACTAAACTATGCTAAACTACTCTATACTAACTATTGTATCAATTCGGGAATCAAAACACGACAGTTTACTATTCTTACTTAGAATTGTATTCTGAATCAACCTTAGATTCTTACGACGACCGCCGAACGTTTGTCCACTGCCATACTGAGGATTTATACAACCACTACCTCATCAGTTGGCAAAGAGTATGCACTTGGTTGATTTTAGGTTCTCTACCTAATCAGATTGTTAAACTAGTTCCAATCGGTCCTAATCTAACGTGATCTACCCCTAATAGTGTGTCACGGCAAAGTTAAGAGTAGAATTAAAGCACAGGAATTATAAGAAAATTCAGAATTGCAAACCAGTTGTATTTATTGATATACCAAACCGAATATAAAGGTGAGAAATCAAAGTCTCCAAATAGTCTGCCTTCCATGACGACTGCCAATGGCAGAACGATAGTGATGCACCAATGGTGGCCAAACGTTGAGGTTTCCGTCCAATAGAGTGCGTCGGCTATACCGAGCGATCACCTCTGAAGGCTTCTAGCTTCCTAAATCCTGGTCCTGTACCTCCTCGACCGAGAGAGACACCATATTGAAGCTTCGTGTACCACTATACTAGCTTGGAGTGTCTGCGATTGCTGACGGCGCTAGCTCTAGATTCTGCTGAAAATTCCACACTTGAAGACGTGGCCTGGTGTGCTTATTTATACAGAAGCTGGATAAATCTAAATCTAATCCTAATAACAGAAATTCAAATCCTAAAGATTCCAATTCGAATTATAGATTACAATCTCCTCAATCTTAGAAGTTTCCCAGTTTCCTAATTTCTAGCAGAATCATATCTGCATTCCTAGTTACCCGAATTATAGATTCCTTGATCTTAGCAAATCATATCTGCATTACAGATTCCTTAATCTTAGCAAATTATATCTGCATTACAGATTCCTTGATCTTAGTAAATCATATCTGAATTATAGATTCCTTAATCTTAGCAAATCATATCTGCATTACAGATTCCTTAATCTTGACAAATCATATTTGCATTCTTGCCAGAGTGATTTTAGGCGAGATTTCCGTCACTGATGTCGACTTGATTGGGAGCATAGGACTGGCCGGGATGTTCCCGGCTTGGGCCAAGATGACTTGGGCCGAGATGGTCCTATTGGTCCTGTAAAACAAGTCTTAACCTTTTGTTAGTTAAAAAACCTCATTTTAGCACATATTTGTATTTCTCTTGTTTTTAGGCCCATAATTCCAATCTTGATTAAGACAAGACTTTTAATCATTATACATTCTTAACAACACCCATCTTAAGCCCTTGTGAGGTGTATAAAATATGACTCATCAGACCCCCACACTTACACTTTTGCACTCCTAGGCAAAATCAGATTCGAGTATTCAAGGAAATTGAAAGAGGAAATATGTTTTTCAAATAAACTCCTCAGGTTTAACAAAATAGCTTAAGCATGTATTCATCCCAGAATCCAGGTATTCAAACAATCTATGAAAGTTACTTTCTCCACATCCAAAAACAAATAAGAAACCTCCAAACATTAAGAGTAACCGAGAAGTGACTAAGCTCTCTCAGGACATATTCTCTTAGTCTCTCAAGTGTTTAGGTTTGTATATACAATCAAACATCCTATGTTAACTAGCACTGCCAAGCTTTGACTATCCTCTCCTTTCACACCTTCAAAAACATATGCATAAATGATCAATAGGACTTTTCGGGTTGTAACATGGCCAGGATAGGGTAGGATTATAGAATAATTAAGTGAGCTTTAATAACTAGAGAGACAGGAGGAGTAATGGGGAATGAATCTGTAAGCACGAAGATTATCTCCTTCGGACATTACCAGTTTCTTGAAAGCATCTTTGTTCATTGTCCTACTTTTCCATTTGTATTTTTCTCTTTCTTTTTCTCACTTTTCCTATCTTGCAGCTTTTGTGTTGCAATCTTTTCATTTTGTTTTCGCTACTTATTCTTTCTTTTCGTATCCTTTTACTTTTCTTTTCATCAATCCTTTTCTATTTTTCCAAATATACCACTCTCACAATGCCTCTAAGTGTCACCCCCACACTTATTCAAGATCTATTCCCTAAACAATTCCAAAGCTCCTCCTTTCCCTAAGGTTTGGGTTGATTATGGTTTTTCCGGCTTTAGGCTTGTAATGAGCTGTCATATCAAGAAACAGCTATAGGCTCAAAGGGGTAACCAAAGGAATTGTTCACAAGGTAGGCTTTATTTGGATAAGTAGCTATAAAGAAAGATGGCTTAGATCATATCATTCCTGCATGTGAAATGAGTTATATCCAGAGAATCAAGGCAAAACCTAGAGTAACCAGCAACATGGATGCGATAATCACACAAGAAATGAAAGAATGGCGAGATACAAAGCCATTCATGCAAGGCTCAAAAGTTCTCACACAGTTAATTGCTTTGCCACTAATGGTTCATCTTTTCAGTTTTTCACTTACTCACTGCCTATGGACGCCAAAATTTCACTCCCTGTCAGGTTTAAAAACCTCTCATCCAGGGTTATGCATTGCTTCATACTATTTCATTCAACTTAAAGAAGTCCATTCAAATTCTTTTTCAAAATCGTTTTCTCAGTAATTGGCAATCCGAAATCAAAAGTCAGTTAGGAAAAACAAAATAAAACGAAAACGAAAACAAAAATTGAACAAAAAATAGCAGAATCAGAATAAAAAGAAAAGAAACAAAATGAAATAGAACAGTAACGAAATAAAAATGAAATAACAAAACAAAAAACAAAACAAAACCAAACAAACTATCACCCTCCTATGGAACACCCCCCACACTTAAATAATGCATTGTCCTCAATGCAAAGCATACGTACACAAGGGAAGGGGTGAAATAGAAAGACTTCTTTGTTTAGGGTGGAAAGAATGTGAAAAATCTGATATCCAGTATTTTTGCTCCGCTCTTGTTGTCTACAGCTTGGTGGAGCTTTCTCCTCATCCATTTTGATAGTTTCAACATGATATCCTCCAGTAGCTTCTCTGAAATATTGCCTATAACTCCTGCACTAGGATTAGTGTCATTGCTGGTTTTCACACGCAGAGAAGATTTGGTTAATCCAGTATAGGTACATTCACAATTAACATAATTCTTGAAATCCATATTTCCAAAATATTCAGTGTTTAGTCAATTTAGAATTCAAATATACTAAGGCATGTAACGGTTGCGCTATGGATGACACTGGTATTGATTCTGCTGCCGGCGAGTGAAGTGAAGAAGGTTCATTCATGGATTCCTAACGCGGCTGCTAGGAATGGATTCGGCTTTTCGAATGTAGAGTCGGATGGTCGCATGTCATCTTAGTTGTCCACGTGTAGATATGGCTACTGGATATAGTCTCGGCATCTGTCAAGTTGCAGCATTGGCTACCAAGGACACATTTAGACTTTGCTTGATATCGGTGTCGACCACCTGAACCAGACGTGGCTATTGTCTGGTTGCTTGATTGGTCGGCTTGGCTTGGATTTGGCAAGTGGGGTGCCGAGTCGGTTTTCACCTTTGGTTGGTTCCAGCTCTGATTGCCTGAATCGAACTTGACTTTCTTCTGGTTACGGATTCGGAATTTAGGGTCCGACACGGATTTGGCTTGGTTGTGGTTTCGGCTTTGATTGCCCAAATCGACAAGTTTTGGTTCATGAGCCAAAAAATTATTAACAGAATCCGACACTTCAGTCCCAAAATGTAAAACTTTAGTTATATCGGCACTGTTAGAATTATCAACCATATTGGCAAAGTTGGACACTTTAGCCACAGAATCCGACATTTTAGGCATATCGGCAAAAGTAGAAATATTGACCTCAGAGTCAACAACCTCAATTATATTAGGAAGACTCGAAACCTCTGTCACAGAGTTGGAAACTTCTAATATATTGGCATGGTCCGACATAGAAACTACAGAGTCAGTCATTTTAGTCATATTAACATTGTCTGACTTGTCAACCAGAGAATCAGCATC
Source organism: Mucuna pruriens (assembly GCA_025330945.1). Classification (NCBI taxonomy): domain Eukaryota; kingdom Viridiplantae; phylum Streptophyta; class Magnoliopsida; order Fabales; family Fabaceae; genus Mucuna; species Mucuna pruriens. The sequence goes on from JAENHJ010000014.1 coordinate 1,671,635, forward strand.
CTTGGCCCTATGAGCAAAAGCATTATCAGCATTAACATATACTGGATCAACCATCTTGGCATCAACACACATGGGATTAATAGTGTCAACATCAGCACATGCGATATCAACTATCTCGACCCTAGTAACTTGGTCGGGAATCTCATCCAATGTCATATCAGTAAGATCAATAACAGTGGTCATAGAATTTGTAGTCCTAGCCACATCAGCTAGATCAGAAACAGTTGGCACGTAGTCGTCAATCTCAGTCATCTTAGTAGAGTTGGAAGCAACAAACATGGAGTTGGCAACACTACTGGAGTTGGCAACGTAAAGACTGACACAATGGTTGAATTCTCCGAATCTGGATTTCCAGAAAATCCATATTGCACTTTTAGTGATTTTTGTTGTGGTAGCTCCATGTCACTCCTTACGGTTATGTCACTTATATTCTCTTGTGGGCTGAGAATGGCTTGGGAAGGAACCTGTCCAGAATCTTCGAATTGCAACTGGTTTATTATGGTGGTCAATTGACCAATCTGTGCTTTCAACTCTTGCATTGTAGCATTCATATTTTGTAGAAACTACTTGTTGTTTTGTTGAAACTGTTGCACCAGATCTTCCAGAGAAGGTGAACTGTTAAGCTGCTGCACTGGTTGTTTTATGACAGACACATTCTTTTGGAATTGAATGTTATTCATGGCCAATTGCTTGATTAAATCCTCTAAGGAATTTTCTTGTATCGGTTGTGGTCTGAATGGAGGTGGTGGTTCTTGTAGAATGGGACAATCATTGAATGAATGTCCTACATAACCACACATGCCACATCCATCTATGTATCCCTCAAATCTCTGATTGTCAGTAGCAGCAATCTCATTCCTTCCTCTGGATGCCATGGATCCCCCATTGTCAAAATGGTGAGTGTTACCTACAAAATCATAAAACTCAGGAAGCACAATTGTTAGCTTAGATGGATAATTCTCGTATGACTAGGCTCCATCCCATTTAGGATATTGAGGATACCACGGTTGACACATCACAACAACAATGTATAGCTTATTCCATTCTCCATTGGACCCGAGGAGCAGAATGATCAAGATTAGAAGAATTAGGAACAATACTAGTATCAGAGTGCACAAGTGTTATTGACCAAATAAAGGAAAACAAAAGAGAAACAAGAAGCTAATCAATTGAAGAGAGAAAAAAATAATAGAAGTGAAACAGAAAAATAGAAAACAAATTTGCAGAAAAATAAAAGTTAGAGTCATATATGTAAGATATGTTAATGTCAGTTATGCAAAGAAGTTGAATGTTAGTTATGCAAGACAGAAAATCAGTTATGCAAAGAAGTTCAATGTTAGTATCAGAAAATTAGTTATGTAGACAAGATAAAATCAGTTATGTAGAGATTCAATGAACAGAAAACAGAAACAAACTTGGTCAAAAGAAAACAAATACAGACTCAACAAACTCGACAGACTCTATGACTCTATGAGTTAAACAGCAAACACAGCATTCCACAGACTCGGGATTCGGCTTAACTCAGTTTTGGCACGCAAAGACACAAAAGAACTTGTATCACCGACAACGAAGCCAATTTGATAAGCAGGTTTTGAAGTCGTCTTACACACCTCAAATAATTACTAAAGCTAACCATAGTATAGCTAACCTAGGTCGATTCTCTCAAGGACATAGTGTGTTTAGATTGTGCTAAGTGTAAAAATTAGAGTTAATGCAGAAAATGCTAATTGTTGTGAAATGTCGACTTACTGCCGGTCGACTTAGACAGACGCAACAGAGTCGGACTAACTCAGTCTCAGACTCTAGAAAGCAGTAAATTAGGGGTAGTTTTGTGTTTAAGTGCAGAAAATAAACTAAGTGCTAAAAGTAAACTAAACTATGCTAAACTACTCCATACTAACTATTGTATCAATTCGGGAATCAAAACACGACAGTTTACTATTCTTACTTAATTGTATTTCGAATCAACCTTAGATTCTTACGACGACCGCCGAACGTTTGTCCACTGCCATACCGAGGATTTACACAACCGCTACCTCATCAGTTGGCAAAGAGTATGCACTATGTTGATTTTAGGTTCTCTACCTAATCAGATTGTTAAACTAGTTCCAATCGGTCCTAATCTAACGTGATCTACCCCTAACAGTGTGTCACGGTAAAGTTAAGAGTAGAATTAAAGCACAGGAATTATAAGAAAATTCAGAATTGCAAACCAATTGTATTTATTGATATACCAAATTGAATACAAAGGTGAGAAATTAGAGTCTCCGGATAGTCCGCCTTCCACGACGACTGCCAATGGAAAAATAGCAGTGATGCACCAATGATGGCCAGATGTTGAGGTTTCCGTCCAATAGAGTGCATCGGCTATACCGAGCGATCACCTCTGAAGGCTTCTAGCTTCCCAAATCCTGGTCCTATACTTCCTTGACCGAGAGAGACACTGTATTGAAGCTTCGTGTACCACTATACTAGCTTGGAGTGTCTGCATGTTGACAGCACTAGCTCTAGATTCTGCTGAAAATTCCACACTTGAAGACGTGGCCTAGTGTGCTTATTTATACACAAGCTGGATAAATCTAAATCTAATCCTAATAACAGAAATTCAAATCCTAAAGATTCCAATTCAAATTACAGATTACAATCTCCTCAATCTTAGGAGTTTCCCAGTTTCCTAATTTCTAGCAGAATCATATCTGCATTCCTAGTTACCTGAATTACAGATTCCTTGATCTTAGCAAATCATATCTGCATTACAGATTCCTTAATCTTAGCAAATCATATCTGCATTACAGATTCCTTGATCTTAGTAAATCATATCTGCATTACAGATTCCTTAATCTTGACAAATCATATCTGCATTCTTGCTGGAGTGATTTTAGGCGAGATTTCCGTCACTGATGTCAGCTTGACCGAGAGTGTTGGACTAGCCGAGATGTTCCCGGCTTGGGCCGATATGGTTGGGCCGAGATTGTTCTATTGGTCCTGCAAAACAAGTCTTAACCTTTTGTTAGTTAAAAAACCACATTTTAGCACAAATTTGTATTTCTCCTATTTTTAGGCCTATAATTTGAAATCTCGATTAAGACAAGACTTTTAATCATTAAAAATTCTTAACAACACCCATCTTAAGCGCTTGTGAGGTGTATAAACTACCACTCATCAATGTTAGATAATTCTCTTTCCATTTTTTTTTTGTTTTCTGCATAATTCTATTTTTCGCATAATTGTATTTTACATACAAACCCTCTTTTACATTCAAATTTGGTTCCTATTCTACAAGATTAGGCATTACATGATTGTGTCCTTGAGATATTCGACCTGGGTTAGCCCATATTCTATGAAATTAAAGAAAATTTAGTGATTTTGATAGTGCTTCGACAATATTATCACACATTCTCCAAGTACCATCTTTTTTGGGTACCCAGATTACAGGCATGGCACACAGGCTCTTCTTTTTGTTATCCAACCTTTTTCCATTAATGTAAAAACCTATTTATGAATTTCTTTTGCCTCCTTAGGGTTCGTCTTATATAATGCCTTCTTTCGCAAAGAGGCTCTAAGTGTCAAGTCTATATAGTGTTCAATACCTCTCAAGGGTGGCAACTTGTGAGGTACATCTTCTTGAAAGACATCTTTGAACTCCTTAACTAACTTGTGCATACCTACAGGAAAAGCATTAATAAAAGGAGAAGCATGTAAAAACGTGTTAGTAGGTAAAGCAAACAAGGGTTCTCTTTTGGCCCAGAGGACCCTTTTCGACATCACTTTTGCTCTCAATTTTTCTCTCACTCTCCCTTTTTACTTTGATTTTCATTTGATCCTCATGTACCTCTCTTGGAGACAAAGGTTTAAGCATAACCCTTTGCTCCATGTGTATAAAGTGGAACCGGTTGGTGACTCCATCTTGGAGCTCTTTTTTATTAAATTGACAAGGTCTCCCTTGTAATAGGTGGGTGGCCTCCATACGAACCACATTATACACCACCCTATCTTCATAGGCTCCTAGGGTAAACACAACCTTAATCCCCTTTCTCACTAATAAGTCATATTTTATACACCCCACAAGGGCGTAAGATGGGTATTATTGAGACTATTTGGTAACTAAGAATCACCTCTTAGCTAGGATTCATATTATGGGCCTAAAAATAGGAAAAATATGAATCTGTGCTAAAACAACCAGGGACGTCTCAGCCTAAAAGAAGCGTCTTGGCCTAGGAGGAACCGTCCCAGCCAAACTCGTCCCTTCCTAGCCGAGCCCAACTTCATGGCCCAATCCACTCCAACAGAAGTGTATACCACACATAACCATTAGGGACATAATAAGGGTAATTCAGGAAGTGTAATTGTAATTCTGTTAGGGTTAGTTAGGACAAGGCGTGCATAGCAAGGAATAAAGCAATGCATAAAGTGATACGAGAGCTTATGAAAAGTTGTTGTTGAATTTAGAAATTAATCGTCACACTCACACTTCATCCTCTCGCTCTCGTCCATTCCATTCATGGTGCATGATGCTTCAGTACGGTGTCTCGTCGATCGAGGAGGTGTAGTGTGGGAAGCTGAAGGTTATTAGAGGAGATCGCTTAGTTTAGCTAACGTACTCTAGTGGAATGAATCCTCAGTGTTCTAGCCACCACTGGTGAACCATCACTGTTCTGCCATGTTGATCGTCATGGAAGGTAGAGTCATCGAATTTATACAATCATGTAACAATACTCTATTTTAATTAATTCGTTTGCATTTCCTTATTTCTTGATTGTGAATCCTATTATTAATCTGTTCTCACTGGTGTCATGATTGTGCATTTGTGAGTGTGGATCACGTTAGGTTAGGCCGATTTGAATCGATCTAGCAATTTAATTAGGTAATCGATAAGAGAACCTAAAATCAACCATGTGCATACTCCCTATCAACTGATGAGGTAGCGATTGTGTAAATCCTCAGTCGGCAATGGACAAACGTTTGACAATTGTTGTAAGACTCTAGGTTGATTTGGATTCATAATCTTGAGAGAAGAGATCCGTGCACCGATTGCTTATTGGAACTTTGTGTTGGTGCAATATACAGTTTAATTAGTTCTCATTTACTGTTATACTTAGTTTATTTTCTGTCTTACTTTACTTTTCTTGCACCACAAACCCTTGTTTAATGCTTTTGGTCTAAGTCTGAGTCAGTCCGATTCTAGTTCGAGTCGGAGATAGGGTCAGCATTTGAAACCGGTTCTATCCAAGTCCGAGTCAGCATTCCACATGTACTTAGTATTTTTCATGAAACTCTTATTTCCACATTAAGTCATAATTGAACATATTGTGTCCTTGAGAAGACTGACCTAGGGTTACGCTATTGTATAGTTAGCTCTAGTTTTATTTGATACTACCACCACGACTAAGCGATCATCACTCACTTAGCCATTGGAGCCTATACAGCCTAAGGGGAACCATGGTGGGAAGAGCTAGCTTCTTCACAAGCATCTCTCTAGATACATTTACACAACTTCCCCCATATATAATAATGGAACACAAGTTCCCCAAAATTAGATTCTTAGAATGTAAAATGTTCTCTCTTTGTGTCTCAGCCTCCTCTCCAATTTGGCTATTCATTAGCCTCCTAACCACATGCAAGTCACCCTCATAGTGAGAACCACCACTAGAGCATTTAGCTTCATTATAGGCACTTACTTCTCTAATGGAGCTCTCACTTTCTACCTCCCTATTCTCCTTCACAATTATCATCCTCTTATTAGGACATTGTGAAGCTATATGTCCCTTGCCTAGGCACATGAAGCACTTGATATTATTAGTCCTAGGGTCCATAGAAGTAGGGGTAGAATTGGTCTCCCTTCAACCACTAAGGGGTTCACTCCTCTTCTTAGGGTTTTTCTCCCTTCTAGCCCTTTCCTTCTTCTTATCTTTTCCCTTCCATCCACTAGTGCCACTATAGGTCTTCCAAGATGCATTCCTTTTCCTAATTTTCATCTCTACCTTAATAGCTTGATGGACAAATTCACCTAGGGTCCTATTGTATTGCAACTCCATAACATCTTGGATTTCCCTATTTTGGCTATGAAAAAATTGAGCCAAAGTGGATTCTTCACTTTCCCTAATTTGCATCCTTATCAAGTCCATTTCCATCTCCTTATGGTAATCTTTCACACTCCTAGATCATTGGTAAAGCCTTTGTAGTTTATTATGTAAGTCCCTAGTGTAAGAAGGAGGGACAAATCTATGTTTCACCCCTATCCTTATATCCTTCACCACTTAATTCCACTAGACTAAAGCATAATCACCAAACTCAATGGTGACAAGTCTCATTACCTTTTAGCCATGGAGGTTAAAATAGCTAAGGATTTGTTCTACCTTAAACTCCCAATCCATATACACCTATGGCTTGAAATTCCCCAAAATGGAGGGATTTTTCACCTGGACATGTCTAGGTCTTCCTCCCTAGGTTCCTCTCCTCTCCTCCCATGCCTTTCCGTTCTCTCTTCCCTCTTGTTCCTCTCCACTTTAGCATGTCTCTCATTCCTCTCTCACATAGAGGACTGTGAGCTCTTACCACTATCACTTGAGTTTTTCCTTTCTAAACTAAACTCCCTTCACTCTCATGCATAGATTCCATTTTAGGCCTCTCATTCTTCTCCCTACTTAAGGCCTTTACTTTTTCATTGACACTTTGAGTGTCCTTTTGAATTAAATCCAGCCCCTTGCTAAACTTATTAAGCTTCTCCCCAAGCTCATTAATGCAGCTCATCATGAACTTAGACTTTGGGGACAAATTTTCCCAATCTACACTAGGTCCTTCAATCTTTCTTTCTTCAATATTTTCTCCCAAACTGACCTCCTATCCTATTAAAAGCTATTGTAGTAAAGTAAACATAGAAACAACCAAGGAAGTAGCACTAATCTCACCACACTCCCTAAGTGTTTCACTCCTAAAGTTTATGGCTTTTCACTAGTGTGGTCTCTTACCTTTTACCTCTCAACTATCACTCAAAGATTGAATAATAAATCACTATCTAAAATAAAACAAGCCAGCTGCAAGTGAAAGCCAAGTAAATCTTATCAAGCTCTTAAAGGAATTCAAGCAAAGAAAACTCAGAATAAACTAGAGAAGCCAAAAAATTGACAAGTAAGAAAAGCTCACAAAAAGGAAGATAAACTCAAAAAGGAATTAAGGAAGACATAAAAGAAGACACATAATGATAAAAAACAAACATTAAATGCATGGGAAATAATTTCAAACATAAATTTTCATGGCATTTAACAACGTTCAATAATTAATGCACCAAAACTAGTTTACTAGTTTCCTAGAAGTCATGCGCAACTAGTGTTGCCATTGGACCTTGAAACAATATTTTCTTTCACATTTTTTAATTTTTTTTATGTGGCTATGTGATAATTCATATTTTAGACACCCAATAAGGTCTTAAGATGGGTAAAATAGACTCTATGTTGTAGCTAAGAATTGTGTATTAGCTAAGGTTCAGATTATCTGACCAAAAATAGGGAAAATATAAATCGATGCTAATTTGAGGATTTTAGCTAACAAAAAGTCTAAACTCATTTTACAGGTCGAAACTGGAGTTCCAAATGAAGTCATCTCAGCTGAGACCGAAGTTGTCCCATCCAGATGAAATCGTCCTGGCTAGACGAGTTCCTCTCCAAGCTGACTCCGACTCCGTCTCCGCATGTTGACTCTGTCTCTAGTAGTCGAGTCCAATCCATGTGCCAACTCCAGAAGCTAACTCCAGATGTCGAAGTCGTCCATCTATCTGGACTCATCACAACAATAAGATTGACTCTGCCCTAGTGATTTCGAACACATGATCATTTATGAAGTAGTTAGTTAATTAATTATGTTATTTCAGTTAGCTGTTAGTTAGTTACTTATTTTAGTTAAGTTAGTTAGGGTATGTTTAGAGAGTTAGTTAATCAAATGTGTATAAAAAGGGACACATAGCTCATTCATTGGCTACACATAGTGTCGCATCGACGCATCTACGCATTCGTACTCTATCCTACACACCTACACTCTCGCTCCATTAATTAGTGTTTCCATAGTTCTTCAGTATGGTGTCCAGTTGGTCGAGTGGATGTAGGTTCAGGGTCTGGGTAGCGGTTGGTTGCTAGAGAAGACTAACCAGGTATCTAGCACACTCTGGTGGACTAACCCCTCTGTACCTGATCATCTTCGGTGGAACACTACAACTCTGCCATGGCGGTCATTGTGGGAGGTTGAGTCCATAACTGCATGTATCCGCAATCCCCTATACGATAGTTAAGCAATGAAATCGGTTTGTATTTCTCTACTTTTCTATTTGTGATTCCTGTTTGTTTCTCTGTTCTTGCTTGTGTCATGATTATGCTTGTGTAAGAATAGACTACGTTAGGTTAGGGGCCGATTGGAACCAATCTAGCAACTTTATAGTCAATCGATAGAAAACCTAAATCAACCACAGGCATAATCCCTGCTAACTCAAGGTCGCGATTGTGTAAGTCCTCATTCAGCAATGGATGAATGTTAGGTGATCTCCTTAAGACTTAGGTTGGTTTGGAATTGCATGAATTATTAGGAACCAGAGCTGGAACCATTTACTTGCTGACTTTGGAATTGATGTGATAAATATATGTTTTGTTCATTACTTGTTTGCCTTTAATTCCGTAGCTAGTTAGTTTGCTTTCTACCTTTACTTTATAATTCCACAAACCCCCGTGCTTTTCTATTCGTTGTCCGAGTCTATATTCTGCACTTCCCATTCTACATGATTCTCATCCTTTTACACTAGACATCACAAGAATAAAGTGTCCTTGAGAGATTCGACCTAGGTTGCCCTTATGCTATATAAAACATAGGTAATCTAATTATTTTTGATAGTTGAATTGATGAATAAAAACAACTTATCAAAATTGGCACCGTTGCTGGGGACACACATTTTGTGGTGTCCTAATAGCCCAAGTATGAGTATTTTGCCAAATTCGAGTCAATAGAATGTCGCGTCTATGGTATACCGAGTCTGTGTTTTTTTTGTCTGCTGAGTCTATTTTTAGTTTTTCGCGTCTAAGTTTATCGCATGCCGAGTCTGTTTTAGGATGCCGAGTCTATGTCTAAGTATGTGGGTACCTAGTTTTTGTTTGTGTTTGTAATAAATCGTTGTATATGCCAAATTTGTATGTGTTGACTTTATTTGTGCCGAGTATGTATATGCCAAGTCTGTGCATGTGCCGAGTCTGTATGTGTTAAACCAGTATGTGTCATGTCTGCATGTATAGCTGAGTCTGTGTTTGAGTGTGTTTTGTGTAGCTGCGTAAGTGATTTCAATTTTTATGTATAATTTTTTTACTATATCTTGCATTTTTTGCATAATATTTTTCTGCATTGTAATCATTGCATTAGTTTTCTACATAATTCTTTTATGTAGTGCATGACTAGGAGTAGTTCTAACAATTTGCATAAATTTGACCCTGAAATAGATAGGACTTTGTATAGATTAAGAAAATTTAGAAGTACTAACGTAGGTGGTAGTAGTAGTTTTATTTCTATTCATGATTCTGTTAATAACACTTGTATAACTAACCATTTTGATTTTTGCTGAATCTAGTAGTTTTGATAATAATTCCAAGCCTAACATTTCTGATAACAAGTCCCACGAACTGGAATAGATGAAGAATAACAATAGAACCCTTAAAGAGTTGGCCACGCCAGATGTGTTGTACCATCCTTGGTGCATTCGGTATCCGCAGTTGGAGCTAGCTCAATCATATGAACTTAAATCTGGCCTAATTCACTTGTTGCCTAAGTTTCATGGTCTTCCAGGTTAAGAACTGCACAAACACCTGAAGGAATTTCACGTGGTATGTTCCACGATGAGGCCGTAGGGAATATCGGAGGACTACATCAAAATGAAGGCAATTCCTTTCTCCCTAGATGGAGCAACAAAGGACTGGCTATACTTACAGCCAATTCTGTTCAACACCTAGGGGGACATGAAGCGTATGTTTTTGGAGATGTTCTTCCCAGCTTCTAGAACCTTGACCATCTAGAAGGAGATTTTTTGGATTATGCAACATTTTGGAGAAACTTTGCACGAGTATTGGGAAAGATTCAATAAATTGTGTGCTACGTGTCCACACCATCAGATCAACGAGCAGTTATTAATTGAATGCTTTTATGAAGGACTGATGATGATGGACCGAAATATGATTGATGCTGCAAGCAGTGGAGCATTATTGGACAAGACTCCAATAACAACGAGACACCTGATCTTAAATATGGCAAGCAACACATAACAATTCAGGACTAAAGGAGTCGTTACATCTCGAGTGGTGAATGAAGTTGGCATGATTGACAACCTGAGGTTAGAAATCAACTAACTAAGTTAACATCACTAGTGAGGCAGCTCGTTGTCAGGCAGTATCAGCCAAGTGCACAAGTAAAAGTTTGTGGCATATCTACCTTTGTGAAGCACCCAACAGATATGTGCCCCACATATTAGGAAACTGAGTCGGACAATGCTGAGTACGTTGGAGCTATAGGTGGATATCGATATGGTAGGAAACTATATCCGAGTTGGTAGTATGATAGTCAACAGTTTCGAAGGCAGCAGTACCAGCCGAGTTCGAGTCAAGGGCAGTATATAACCCAAAGATTCGAATCCATGCAAAGCATGCTGGTTCCAAACAAGAACAACTATCAGTAGCCGGTTTCGAAATACCAAGCACCACCATTTTGACCACAACAACAACAAGTTGTATGGTAGGATAATTCACCTTCAATGGAAGAGTGAATGAATTGAATGAATGTGAATAATATGCAATTTCAACAAAATTTTAAATGCCACGATTCAAGATCTAAAAATACAGGTAGGATAATTAGCCAACACTATGAGTCAGATGCAATCGGCTGGTTTCGAAAATATTCCCTTTCCAACAATTCCAAATCTGAAAGGGGGAGTGATCGTTGTAACACTATGAACTGGTAGAGAATTACCACAACAGTCCACACCACAACCAAAGTTGAGATCGGTCAATGCTGAGTCTGAACTGGAAGCCAACTTTCGAGTGTAGCAATAAGCTAGAGTCGTCCCATTACCCTCTTTTGCTCGGACAGTCCCAGCAAGGAAATCCGAGACTGATGAGGACTTGCTGAAGGTGTTCTAGAGGGTAAAGATCAACATCCCACTCCTAGATGCCATCAAACAAATTCCAAAGTAAGAAAAATTCCTCAAGGAGTTATGCATGCACAAAAGGAAGAAGCTGAAAGGAGGAGTCGAAATGGGAGTCATCTTAGTGTTAATAAAAAATGAAGAAGTCACTGCCGGATCATAACAAGTCTTGCCAAATAAGTGTTGAGACCCCGATATTTTCTCTATTCCATGCACCATTGGTGACTATACCTTCGTAGATGCCATGCCGGACATAGGTGCAACAATCAATGTCATGCCATCATCAATGTACAAGTCTTTGAACTTTGGTGTTCTAGAGCCTACATGAATGGTTATCTAGTTAGCCAACAGAAGTGTTGTGCAACCCTTAGGTATTCTCGAAGATGTTTTAGTCCAAGTCAACGAGTTGATTTTTTCGGGCGACTTCTATGTGCTGGACATGGAGGACGAAACATCTGGGAAAAGATCCACTTTGATTATGGGATGACTGTTTTTGATGACTACGAGGACAAAGATAGACGTACATGCTAGGACCCTTTCAATGGAATTTAGTGACAACTTGGTGCAGTTCAATATCTTTGAAGCGATGAAGCACCCTACCGAAGACCATTCACTCTTTAGTATCAACATCATCGATGAACTTGTTGAGGAGTACATGCAATTAGGCACTAGCAGTGTCGAATTCTCTAATTCTATTGAAATACCTGATGTAATGGACTATTTCAATTTCGTGGAGGATGTATCTGACTTCGTTAACATGCCTTACATACAGGATCTTTTCGATTCCATGGATAATATTGTTGACCTTGCTGACTTGGTCCATATGTTTGAAATTTTCTGATTTAACTAACCTTGTATGCAGGTGGGATAAAGACCCAGAGTGTTCTAGTTGCGCAAAACTTTGAATTGTTGACATCAAAAGACCAGTTCAAGTAGCAACAATAGTGGACGCTGAGTCTGATTCAGGCTACCGTTTCTGAAAGTTGATGAAAGTTGAGATCGACTCCAATAAATTGGAGGAAGCTAAGTTTGACTCCAACAATCCGGAGGAAGCAAAGACAGACTCCAAAGGTCAACCAGATGCCGGATTCGATTCTGGTAAACCAGAGTGCAAGCAAACAGAGGCCGAGTTTGACTCCGAAGAACCAATTCCCCATTCGGACAAAGTCAGCCAAACGATTATGAGATCAACAAATAAATTTTCTCCACCTCATTCACCACCCACTAAGCTAAAGCCATTGCCAAATCATTTGATGTATGCCTACCTGGATGACCACCTGCACTTCCCAATTATAATAGCTAACAACCTTTACTGGAAGCAAGAGGAGAAGTTGCTGAATGTCTTAAGGAAGCATACAAAGGAAATTGTGTAGATGTTATCAGACCTTCTTGGGATCAACCCCTCCATATGTATGCATAAAATCTTATTGGAGGAAGAAACCCGACCAATAAGGTAGTAGTAGAGACGACTGAATCCGACTATCCTAGATGTAGTCAAGAAAGAGGTGACAAGACTACTTGTAGCAAGGATCATCTATCCCATCTCGGACAGCCAATGGGTCAATCTGGTACAAGTAGTTCCAAAGAAGTCTGGGATAACAGTAAGGAAAAATCGACATGAAGAGATGGTGCTGACTCGGATTTAGAATCGATGGCGAGTCTGTATCAACTACCAGAAGCTGAATCAGGCGACTCACAAGGATCATTTTCCTTTACCTTTTATTGACCAAGTGCTAGAAAGATTTGCCAAAAGGTCCTATTATTTTTTTCTGGATGGATTTTCTGGGTACATGAAAATTCATATCGCGCTAGTGGATCAACATATGACTACCTTCATGTGCCCATTCAAAACATTCGCTTACACTCGAATGCCGTTTGGCATGTGCAACACTCTGAGTACATTCTAGAGATGTATGATGAGCATCTTCTCGGATCTGTTGGAGGATTGCATGGAAATCTTCATGGATGACTTCATCGTATATGTCGTGTCCTTTGAAGCATATTTGGAAAACATCTCCCCAGTGTTAACTAGATGCATGGAAACAAACCTCGTGCTTAATTTTGAAAATTTTCATTTTATGGTTACCGAGGGAATTATATTGGGACATCTCGTATCCAGTAGAGGGATTGAAGTCGACAAAGCTAAAGTCGACATTATTACTTCTCTTCCTAACCTCACCTTTGTGTGAGAGGTTCGCTCATTTCTTGGACATGTAGGTTTCTATAGGCATTTCATCAAGAATTTTAGCAAGATCGCTCTGCCCTTGTCCAAGTTGCTTCAGAAAGATGTGGATTTCATCTTTGACCAGTGATAAGCTCATTTTAAGTCGTCTTAACGCGCATCAAATAACTAAAGCTAACTATAGCATAGTCAATCCTAGGTCGATTTTTCTCAAGGACACAGTGTGCTCAATTGTGATTCGGTGCGAAGTGAGATGACGTAGAACCTAAGGTATGGAGTACTGACTCGTCTCAGCACTGGCCGAGTCGCTCTCAGAAGAAACTAAGCTGATATAGTCTCGGTAGAGACCTATCCGACTAGGTTTCGGCTAAGTGCGGAACTAACGCTACAGAGATGGACTATCTCTGCGTCGGACTCGGGAAGCAATAAACAGGGAGTTTTAAATGCGGAAATGAAAGAGAGTAAATGAATGCAAAAATATAAGTGCAAATGCAAGGATGCTACTGACACGAAACAACTACTATTGCTACTATGATGTAACTGTGTTCATGTTCCATTCCATTAATTCAAGTCCAGTCCAGATTCCTTACTCCAGTTCTTGGTCCAGGTCAGCCTTGGGAGTGCTTCTGGCGATCGCCATAGGTTTGTCCATTACCATACTGAGGAATTACGCAATCGTTACCTCATCGATTTGTAGGGATTAAGTTCAGAGCTGATTTTAGGTTCTCTATTAACGATCATTAAATGATTATCTACTGAATTAGCTAAACCAGTTCCAATCGGCTTAGTTTAACCTTGTTCATGTTCAATTGCAATCACTGATTAAATCATGAATTGAAGAAGAGGGGAAGAACAGAGGCAAGAAATGCAGAACGGAATTGATTAATAGAAAATAGAATACAAACGCATTGGTTCGAATTCAGATGGATCCATCTCCCACGATGATAACCATGGTTGATGGTGGTGGTTCACTTCTTGTAGCCTGCGCGTTGAGGATCAGATCCACCAGAGTGTGTTGGAATCCCAAGCAGTCCCTTCTAACAGACTTCGGCTTCTCAGTCTCAGACTTGTACTTCCTCGATCAAGAGAAACACTATTGAGCACCGTGCACCACTGTAACGAGGAGAGCGAGAGCGAGATAATGTATACAATGAGAATGTGTAGTGAATGAATTCAAAGACCCCTAAATTGTACATGACTACTCCTATTTATACATGAATGCGCAAATCTTGATGTCTCACAGAATTACAAAAGTAGATTTCCTAATCTGCCCTTGCAAATCGCACTAAAAAGAACTTGGTTGCTCCAGGAGTGACGTGGCTTCCATGCTGGTGCTGAGGTGGCCCCTGGGTTGGATGGCTGATGTGGAAGATGCAACTGGGCCGCTCCTCATTGGGCTTCTGTCCGGTGAGTTGCTGGCAATTGGGCGTGGCCAAGATGGAGTCGGCCTGGGTCCTCCGCTGGACCTAAGAGCCTTGGCTGGTCCTCCATTAAAAGGGAAATCAGCTAAGATCCTTGAAATAGCACGATTTTGTATTTTCTCTATTTTTCAGTTCCTAATCTGAATCCCAGCCAATATTAATTCCTTAAGTGCCAAATGTGCTTGCAATGATCCTTCTTAGGTCTAAAATAAGTGTATAGTTCGTGACTCATCAACTAGCCCTACATGGAAGCTTTCCAGGAGTTGAAGAAGTGACTTACATCCACACCGATTCTCTAGGCACCAAACTGGGAGTATCCGTTCGAGCTGATGTATGATGCATCCAACTCTACACTAGGAGCTGTCCTAGGCCAAAGAGTCGGCAAGCAGCCACATGTCATAGCATATGCATCTCGAACCATGGATCCGACCCATATTAACTACACCACTATTGAGAAGGAGTTGTTGGTAATTGTGTTTTCCTTAGAGAAATTTCATTCATATTGTTTGGCTCAAAAATCATCATTTTCTCTAACCATGTAACATTGAAGTTTTTGTTGAAGAAGTCGGATGTGAAGCCAAAACTGATTCGGTGGATGTTTCTCCTTCAGGAATTTGACTTGGAGATAAGAGACAAGAAAGATGTAGAGAATGCAGTAGTAGACCATCTAAGCCAACTTGAAAGAGGAGTTGACCCATTACCAATCATGATGAATTTCCTGACGAGTAAATATTGTAGCTAGAAAACGTAAAACCATGGTATGTAGATATCTGTAATTTCCTCGTAGCGTCTACGTTTCAATAAGGAGCATCGAGAGCATAAAAAGAAAAACTTGAAAGTGATGCTAAATACAACATATGGGATGATCCGTATCTTTGAAGACTCTACAATGACCAAATAATTCGTAGGTGCATTCTAGATCTCGAGATCTAGTCGATCTTCCATTTCTGTCATTCAGCATCCAAAAGCAGCCATTGTGGATCGAGTCAAATAGCCTAAAAAGTCCTAGGCTGTGGGTTTTATTGGCCCACCATTTTTCGAGACGCTCACGAATTTTTCTCGACCTGCGAACAATATTAGCGAGTAGGAATAGCCATTAGCCAAAGGCATGAAATGCCCCAACAGCCGATTCTATTCTGTGAAGTTTTTGACGTGTGGGGTACTGATTTCATGGACCATTCCCTATCTCCTATGGGTGGAGGCTAAAGCCACAAATACTAACGATGCTAAAGTTGTTGTGGATTTTGTAAAATCTAATTTTTTTGCAAGTTTGGTGTGCCGAAAGTGCTTATTAGTGACCAAGGGAGTCACTTCTGTAATCGTGCAATGTCCACCTTACACGAGAAATATGGTGTAGTGCACCGAGTTGCCACTCTTTATCATCCCTAGAGCAACGACCAAGCTGAGGTGTTCAATAGGGAAATTAAGAAACTTTTGCAAAAGATGGCGAATCCCAGCTGTAACGATTGGAGCCAACTCCTAAAGGATGGTTTTTGGGCCCACAAGACAACTTACCGGTCTTTGTTGGGAATGTCTCCCTACCGGATCATCTTTGGTAAAGCTTACCACTTTCCAGTTGAGATAGAACATCGAGCTTACTTCGAAATCAAGAAGTGCAATATGGCCTATGACCAAGCCGACAAAGAAAGGAAACTTTAGTTGCAAGAACTAGAGGAGCTATGCTTTGAAGCATACGAAAACTCCCACATCTACACGAAAAAGGTAAAACAATTCCATGATAACAAGATCCTTAGAAAGGAGTTTAGAGTCGGCCAAAAGATACTCTCTTGTGTAATTCCTGATTAAAGCTCATAGCCGATAAGCTTCGTTTTAGATGGGACAGACCATTTCTTATTACTGATGTTTTTCCCTATCATTAAGAAACGAAGCTAATAACAGGAATTTCAAGGTTAACGGGTACCAGATCTATCCTTATCATGAAGGTCGGACACTGATGATGTGCGTTTTTACAGTCGTTTACGCGCTTATCAAATAACTAAAGCTAACTATAGTATAGCTAACCCTAGGTCATTCTTCTCAAGGACACAGTGTGCTCAATTGTGATTTAGTGTCAAGTTAAACAATGCAGAATCTGAAATGTGAAGTGTTGACTCTCCTCGGTTGTAGCCGAGTCATACTCGGCAGAGACTAAACAGAGATGGTCTCGGCAGAGACTATCCGGCTTGGTCTCGGCTGAGTGCAGACAGACGCTACAGAGAGGGACTACCTCTGTCTCAACCAGAAAACAGTAAAGAAAGCAGTAAACGGGGGAGTTGGGATGCGAGTAATGCAGAAAATAAACTAAGACTATGAATGCAGTAAATGTATACTACTGTTACTAATTATCTATTAGTATTATATAACTGTATTCAGATTCAGTTCCATTAATTAAGTCCAGTCCAGGTTCCAATCTCCAGTTCATAGTCCATATCAGCCTTGCAGGTAGTCATATGGCAATCGCCAAAGGTTCGTCCATTGTCATACCGAGGATTTATGCAATCATTTACCTCATCGGTTGTGAGGGATTAAGTTCAGAGCTGATTTTAGGTTCTCATTCAACAATCGTTAAGTGATTACCTACTGAATTAGTTAAACCGGTTCAATCGGCTTAGCTTAACATTGTTCACAGTTAAATTGCAATCGCGGATTCAACGTGAATTAAAGTAGAGGAAGGAGAACAGAGACATGAAATGCAGAACGAAATCAATTAACAGAAATAAAATACAAATACAGTGGTCCTGAGTTCGGATGGTTCCATCTTCCTCAACGATCGCCAAGGTTGATGGTGGTGGTTCACCTCCGTTAGCCTAAGCGGCCGAGGATCAGTTCCACAGAGAGTGCGTCAAGTAGTCTGATCGGTCCCCCTAAACGCGTCCAGCTTCAGTCTTAGACCTGCACTTCCTCAATCGAGAGAAGCACCAATGCAGCGCCGTGCACCACCGTGAAAATGGAGAGAGCAGGAGCGAGAAAATGTATATAGTGAGTGTGGAATTAAAGTGAATTCAAAGGCGTCTAAACAAAGTGCACAGCTCCTCCTATATATACACGAGCTATGATTAGCTAATCCTAACGAATCCTAACAGAATTACAGTGAATGTCCGATTCTACCCCTATGCAGATCTTTTCACGTGACATGGCAGATTTCCTAGGAGTGACATGGCGGATGAATTGGCATTGAGGTGGCCTCCAAGCTGGATAGCTGATGTGGCCAATACATTTGGGCCACTCACTTCGGGCTGCTTGGGCTACAAGTCAACGGCCGTAGCCGAGACGACTCTTGCTTGGCCGAGATTGAGTCGGTCTGGTCGGGACGACTTCATCTCATTTGAGACATACGTTGACCTTGGTCAACTCAAACTTGACCTGCAGGAAGAAGGAGTGATACTTTTATTAGCTAAGAAGTCTGAATTAGCACAGATTTGTATTTTCTCTATATTCGAGCTCATAAACTGAATCTTAGCTAATAGTCTATCCTTAATCACATAATAGTCTTGCAAACCTCCTTCTTAGGTGTCTAAAAGATGTATAACTTTTGACTCATCACACCCCCACACTTACCCTTTTGCACTCCTGGGCAAAATAAAATGAAAATCAACAAGGGGAAATTTTTAAAGATAGAAAGAATTTTTCATTTGGCTTCCTTCAGTTCGACCGAGACAGAGTCGGCACTCATTCATTCTGAGCTTGAGGTGCTCTATCAATATGAAATTACTCCTTCTACGCTCTAGGCAAATTAATGTCCTGCAACAGGAAAAGATAACCAAGAGTGACAGAGCTTTTTGGGCAAATCATTCCCTCATTTCTCTCGTGCTTGGGCTTGTATTTACACTCAACATTCATGGAACTGAAATTACCACACTTTGACAAAGCTCTCTTCTTACACCTGCAAAAACACGCACAGTTATGATCACTAGGACTTCTTTTTGGCTTGTAGCGAGGCTGGGTCATGGGGTGGATAATATATGGGAAAAACTGGTTTCAAGACCCTTTAGGGGGAGAGGAGCAATGGGGAGTAAGTTTAAATCAGCCTGAGGGTTACTCAGGTTGCTGCCAATTTCTCCTTCTTGCTGCCACCAGCTCATTTTCTTTTCTTTTTCTTATACAATACATTTATGCAGCTGCTTTCTTTCTTTATTTGCTTCAGCTCAGATTTTTAGCTGCTGCTTTCCACTTTTCTTTTTCTTCCTTTTGCTCGCTTTTATTCCTTTATTGCTCTTTGAGCTTGGGAGAGTGTTGAACAATGTTTTGCTTCCTGGAGTTTCCCCCACACTTGATCATGACTTACTCCCACAACAATTCCAAAGCTCCTCTGCTCCCATAGGGTAAGGTTAATTCATGGTTTTTCTGGCCTTGGCTTGTAGTGAGCTGTCAAAAAGAAGAATGGTTAGTTAGGCTCAAATGGGGAAACAACAGATACATTTGTTCAGGTAGGCTTTATTTGGCTCAGGGCTCATGAGAAACATGGCCTAGATCATGTCATTCCTGCATGTGAAAACAGTTGTATCTAGAGAGTTGAGGCAAAATGCAGAATATACAGTTATCATGAATGCAAAAATTACACTAAAGAACAAGAAGAGAATGGCAAGATGCGAGCCATCCATATTTATAAGGCTCAAAATCTCACACAGGTTGTATCAGCTCTGACTCAAGGTTTTTCTTTTCAATTTTTCAGTCGATTACTGCCTAGAACACAAAAGTTTCATTCTCTTGAACTAGAGAATTCTCTTGTCAAAGTTGCAGATATGCTTTCACTGACTTTATTCAAACTTTCAGAAACCAATTCAAAACTCTTTTCGTGACATTCTTGTTATTGACAATCCACTTGGAATTCTTGTTCAGGAGGGAAAAATTCTGAAAAACGAGAGATTGAAAAACCAGAAAAAAATGAAAAAACGAGAGATTGAAAAACCAGAAAAAATGAAATACGCAAAGAAATAACAAGTAGTTTAAACTAGCAGACTTAAAACTAACAAAGAATTAGAACTGGCAGAGTTCAGGATGAAGGGAATGAAAAGAGAAAAATTGGAATTCTTGGATCATCCCCCACCCCCACACTTAAAATTTGCATTGTCCTCAATGCAAGGGAGGGTCATCTGGAGCTGTTGGTTCCATCAATGATATGTCCTCCATTTTCGGAATGATTGACATTGGGCCTTCATGGAATGGCTTAATTTGGTGCCCATTGACCTGGAAGGTGCTGTTGTTGTGTTCGTCTTTTAGCTGTACTGCACCATGGGGAAATACATTAGTGATAACAAAAGGCCCATCCCATCTAGAACGTAGTTTACCTGCAATGAGTTTAAGGCGTGAGTTAAACAGGAGGACTTTCTGGCCAACTCGGAATTCTTTTCTCAGGATCTGCTGGTCATGGAATCGCTTGATTTTCTGCTTGTAGATCCTGGAGTTTTCATATGCTTCCAAGCGGAGTTCATCTAGCTCTTGTAGCTGAAATTTTCTCTGCTCCCCTGCTTGGTCATAGGCCAGATTGCACTGCTTAACAGCCCAGTATGCTCTGTGTTCTAGTTCCACAGGAAGGTGACAGGCTTTGCCGAAAACAATCCTGTAAGGAGACATCCCTAAAGGTGTCCGGTATGCGGTTCTATGTGCCCAGAGAGCATCCTCAAGGAGGCGGCTCCAGTCCTTCCTGCTGGGATTGGTCATCTTTTGCAGTGTTTTCTTGATTTCCCTGTTGAACACTTCTGCTTGGCCATTGGTTTGCGGGTGGTAGGCAGTAGCAATTCTGTGTGCTACTCCATATTTTTGAAGAAGGGAAGCCATAGCTCTGTTACAGAAGTGACTGCCTTGGTCACTTATGATTGCTTTTGGCACACCGAACCGGCAGAAGATGTTGGACTTCAGGAAGTCCGCTACTACTCGAGCATCGTTGGTTCTGGTGGCAATGGCTTCTACCCACCTTGATACATAATCTACGGCCAGCAGAATGTATGAATAGCCATTGGAGACTGGGAATGGTCCCATGAAATCTATTCCCCAAACATCAAAGATTTCACAGAATTGGATGGGTTGTTGGGGCATTTCATGCCTCTACATTCATGGCCATTCCTGCTTTTGGCAGTTCTTGCAGGTGGAGACAATTCATCTTGCGTCTCTGAAGATGGTTGGCCAGTAGAGACCACAGATCTAGCACTTTCCCGGCAGTCCGAAAGTGGATCCATAATGGCCGCCTCCAGGTGCCGAGTGGCAGAACTGGAGGACCGAATTGAACTCGGCTTCAGGAATGCACCTGCGGATGACTTTGTCACAGCACAGTCTCCAAAGGTAGGGATCATCCCAAATGTAGTACTTGGCATCGCTTCGGATTTTATCCTTGTACAGCCGAGATGCCTCTGGTGGGAACTGAGATGTTGCCACAAAATTACAAATGTCAGCAAACCATGGTGAAGACGTTTTTATGTGCAGAAGGTGCTCATCTGGAAATTCATCTCGGATAGGCATCGGTTCACTTTCTTTTTGGATTCTGCTTAGGTGGTCTGCTACAGAGTTCTCCGCACCTCTTTTATCTCTGATTTCAATGTTGAATTCTTGAAGGAGAAGCATCCACCGAATCAGTCTCGGCTTGGCATCCGGCTTCTTCAACAAGTATCTCAAGGCTGCATGATCGAGGAGAACACAATTATTCTAGTGCCGAGAAGGTATGGGCGGAACTTGTCCAGGGCAAACACAATTGCCAACAGTTCCTTCTCGGTTGTTGTGTAATTCCGCTGGGCCGAGTCCATAGTTCGTGATGCATAAGCAATTACCCCCTTGGGAGGCCGACTCCGGCTCTTTGGCCGAGAACAGCTCCTAATGCCGAGTTGGATGCATCACACATTAATTCGAATGGCAGGTCCCAGTTTGGTGCTTGCAGAATGGGAGCGGACGTGAGTCTGGTCTTCAATTCTGAAATGCTTCGATACAGTGTTGATCAAAGTTGAATTCCACGTCCTTCTGCAGCAGCTTGGGCTTGAGGCAAGGCAAGTTTCTTTGAAGTTTTTTATGAATCTTCAGTAGAAGCCTGCGTGTCCTAAAAATGAGCGAACCTCCCTCACAGAAGAGGGGTTTGGAAGGGAATATATGATGTCTATCTTGGCTTTATCTACTTCGATGCCTCTATTGGATACCAGATGGCCCAATACTATTCCTTCAGTCACCATGAAGTGACATTTTTCAAAATTGAGCACGAGGTTTGTGTCAATACATCTTTTCAACACCCTTGACAGATTATTCAGGCATGCATCAAATGAGTCAGCATATACGGTAAAATCATCCATGAAGACCTCCATGCAGTCCTGTAGCAAGTCCGAGAAGATACTCATCATGCAACGTTGGAATGTACTCGGCGCATTGCACAGGCCGAATGGCATGCGTGTATACGCAAAGGTACCAAATGGGCAGGTAAAGGTCGTCTTATGCTGATCTTCAGGTGCAATATGTATCTGCATGTAGCCCGAGAATCCATCAAGAAAACAGATAATGGGATCTCCCTGCCAATTTTTTCAAGCATTTGATCAATGAAAGGCAGAGGAAGTGATCCTTGCGAGTTGCTTGGTTTAATCTTCTATAATCAATGCACACTCGCCGGTTGTTCTGAATCCTTGTTGGTACCAGCTCATTCTGCTGGTTTTTCGTGACAGTTAGCCGGACTTCTTTGGCACCACTTGCACAGGGGCTCACCCATTGGCTATCCGAGATGGGGTAGATGATCCCCTGCTGCAAGGAGCTTTGTAACTTCTTTCTTAACCACGTCCAGGAGTGTTGGATTCAGTCTTCTTTGCTGCTGCCTTATGGGCTTAATCTCCTCCTCCATTAGTATTCTATGCATGCATATGGAGGGGTTTATGCCAGGAAGGTCAGAAAGTTTCCACCCTATTGCCTTCTTATGCTGCCTTAGGACCTCCAACAACTTTTCTTCGTGCTCTTGGTTGAGATTGCTAGCAATAATAACCGGGAGTTGCTGTTCTATGTCCAAGTAGGTGTATTTTAAGTGACTCGGCAATGGTTTTATTTCTATGGGTGGTGGTGGCAATGGAGATTTGTCAATATCTGAATTTGGATCCGACTGGCCGACTTGGTCTTGATTCGGCACCAGGTGTGCCGACATGATTCGACTTTGTGATTGCTTTGACCGGCTTGACTTCATGGGCTCGGTTAACGTGGGAGTGGAGTCGGCCTTGGCTTCGAGTTGTCCTTCTCCGAGTCGGATCTGGATGGAACATCGGTGTTTTCCACAAGTGTGAGTTGAGTCTTCTTTGGCCGAAATGATCTCGGTGGGTTTGTCGGCCTTGGTTTCTTTGGCCGAGTTGACTATGGCTCCTTCATTGACTCGGCCTTCTCTGGCCGACTCACAATTCTTGACTGAAAAGGTTGTTGCCAATTTGTGCAAATAAGTATTGGTTAGTTTCGGCAACTTCAGCCTCTTCACTTTACGAGCACTCCGGGTTTGTCGATTGCATGCTTGGTTCATTGTTTTGAATAATTCGGCTTTGAATTCCAAGTCAGCGATGTCATCATATTCGATCCCCTGAATTTGGAGAGGGTATGTACTTCTTTCTTGTCGGCTTCTTCATAGATTCCTAAGCAACTGATAATATCAGTAAAGTCTTCCATGCTTCCACTGCAGCTGTCTAGTTGAAGATATTCTTCAACCAGTTCTTCAATAAGGTCAACGCCAAAGAGGAATGGTCTTTGGTGGGGTGCTTCATAGCTTCGAAAATATTGAATTGCACTGCAGTGTCACGAATTCCATTGAGAGAGTCCTGTGAGTATACATCAATCTTTGTTCGTGCCGTCATCATCAAGAATGGTCTTCCCAGAATTAAAGTTGATTCCTTTCAGGGTTGTCTCATCCTCCATGTCAAGAACATAAAAGTCAGCTGGAAAAATTAGCTCATTAACTTGGACGAGAACATCCTCAAGAACACCCTGGGGCTGGACAATACTCCTGTTAGCAAGTTGAATGGTCATCCCTGTTGGTTCTAAATCTCGAAATTCAGGGACCTGTAGATTGATGCCGGCATGACATTGATTGAGGCTCCCAAATCCAGCATGGCATCGGCAAAAGTGCATTCACCAATGGTGCATGGAACAGAAAAAGATTCCAGGATCTCTGCATTTTTTGGCAGTGTTGCTGTCCCCGTGGTGGAAGTTTCGTTCTTAGTTAAGGCCGACACCACACCTCCAACTTCCACACTTCCTTTTATCTTCTTCCGCTTGTGCACACAGAGTTCCTTGAGGAACTTTGCGTATTGGGAACTTGCTTGATGGCATCAAGGAGTGGAATGTTGATTTCCACCTTACGGAACATCTTCAAACAACTCGTCATCCGACTCTAGCTTTCTTGCTGAAGTGGGCCGAGATGGAAATGGCAATGGAACAGCTTTTTTTCTGGCCGAGACTGTAGGTCGGCATTATGCTCGAGTCGGCTTCTAGTGATCTCGGCTTCTGCTGCAGTGTAGGTTGAGGTAGTTCTTTTCCACTTCGGAGAGTGACTACTAATTGGCGTTACCTCTCGGATTTGGAATGCTTTGAGGGGAGATTGCTAGATCCTGCCGACTGAAGTTGGCTCACTGTGTTAGCTAGCTGACCAATTTGCGTTTTTAGGTCTTGGATGGTGGCGGTCATATTTTCCTGAAACTGCATGTTCTTTGGAGCTCACAGATTGCTGGAACTCCAGATTATTGGTTGCAAGTTGCTTCATTAGGTCCTCCAGAGATTGAGAGTTGCCTTGAGTAGGCACTCTCTGCTGTTGTTGTTGTTCTTTGAAAAGGTGGTGCTGGGTATTGCTGAAGCGGGTTGTTGATAACCTGCTTGCCGCTGATAAGTGTTCGGTGCGGATCCGAATTGTTGGGTTGCATATGGCCCTTGATTCGGTCCTGGCCGAAATGGTTGTCTCCCATGCTGCTGGTTATCAAACGCCCGATTCTGATACGGTTGTTTTCGCACTGAAATCCACCTATGGCTCCAACATTTTCTGGCTGGTATTCCGACTCGGTTTCTTGGAGAGTGGGGCACATATCGTGGGGTGCTCCACGAATACATATGCCACATAATTTTGCTGCCATTGCGGGTTGGTGTTGTCCAATAGCAAGCTGTCTCACCAATGATGTCAACTCGGTCAGCTGATTCTCCAGCCTTTGATTGGAAGCTGTACCGATTTCATTCACCATCAAGGGATTGACTCGGCCTCCGATTCGAACTGCTGTGTATTACCAGCCATGTTGGAAATCAGGTGCCTTGCTGCTGCTGGTGTCTTGTCCATCAAAGCTCCACCACTAGCTGCATCTATCATACTCCTGTCCATTAGAGATAGTCCTTCATAGAAATATTGGATCAGCAGCTGTTCGCTGATCTGATGATGTGGACAGGTGGCGCAGAGTTTATTAAACCTCTCCCAGTATTCATGTAATATTTCACCTGTATGCTGCCTTATCCCACATATCTCTTTTCTGATGGTCGTAGTTCTGGATGCCGGAAAGAACTTCTCCAGGAATGCACGCTTCATGTCTCCCCAGGTGTTGAAAAGGGCCTATTTGAAGGTACAGCCAATCCTTTGCTGCCCCATCAGGGGAGAATGGGAATGCCTTCATCTTGATATAGTCCTCCGATATCCCCTGCGGCCTCATGGTAGAGCAGACCACATGGAATTCTTTAAGGTGCTTGTGAGGGTCTTCTCCCCAAGGCAAGACCGTGAAATTTGGGCAACAGGTGTATAAGACCAGATTTCAACTCATATGTTTGAGCTGGCTCCAGTTGTGGATATTGGATGCACCAGGGTTGATACACCACATCTGGAGTAGCTAGTTCCTTCAGCGTCCTGTTATTATTCTCCATATGTCCTGGTTCTGCAAGAATGTTAGAACTAGAAACAAGATTGTCAGTATAAAGATGGTTAGATTCAGCTACAGATTCTATATTAGCACTATTATTTACTACAGTGTTCCTAATTTTACGTAATCTACGTAAGGTTAATTCTATTTCTGGGTCAAAAACAGTCAATGGATCAGTACTACTCCTAGTCATGCATCATGCAGATTATGCAGAAAAGAAAGATGCAGTAATATATGCAAACAAAATGCTACCTCTAAGTACTACAAAAAGGTTTTACACAGAAAAATTATTGATATAGGGCATGCTTTTTATTCAGGATCCAGAAACAACAGAAAAACATAGACAAATTCAAAATACTCAAGACTGACTTACACTTCACAGACTCGGGATTCGACCTCACTTAGCTTGGCACACGAAAACACAAAAGAACTTGTGTCCCCGGCAACGGCGCCAATTTGATGATGTGCGTTTTTACAGTCGTTTACGCGCTTATCAAATAACTAAAGCTAACTATAGTATAGCTAACCCTAGGTCATTCTTCTCAAGGACACAGTGTGCTCAATTGTGATTTAGTGTCAAGTTAAACAATGCAGAATCTGAAATGTGAAGTGTTGACTCTCCTCGGTTGTAGCCGAGTCATACTCGGCAGAGACTAAACAGAGATGGTCTCGGCGGAGACTATCCGGCTTGGTCTCTACTGAGTGCAGATGCACGCTACTGAGCTGAGAGGGACTACCTCCTGTCTCAACCAGAAAACAAGAAAGAAAGCAAGAAACGGGGGAGTTGGGATGCGAGTAATGCAGAAAATAAACTAAGACTATGAATGCAGTAAATGTATACTACTGTTACTAATTATCTATTAGTATTATATAACTGTATTCAGATTCAGTTCCATTAATTAAGTCCAGTCCAGGTTCCAATCTCCAGTTCATAGTCCATATCAGCCTTGGGTAGTCATATGGCAATCGCCAAAGGTTCGTCCATTGTCATACCGAGGATTTATGCAATCGCTACCTCATCAGTTGAGAGGGATTAAGTTCAGAGCTGATTTTAGGTTCTCATTCAACAATCGTTAAGTGATTACCTACTGAATTAGTTAAACCAGTTCCAATCGGCTTAGCTTAACATTGTTCACAGTTAAATTGCAATCGCGGATTCAACGTGAATTAAAGTAGAGGAAGGAGAACAGAGACATGAAATGCAGAACGAAATCAATTAACAGAAATAAAATACAAATACAGTGGTCCTGAGTTCGGATGGTTCCATCTTCCTCAACGATCGCCAAGGTTGATGGTGGTGGTTCACCTCCGTTAGCCTAAGCGCACGAGGATCGTTCCACCCGAGTGCGTCAGTAGTCTGATCGGTCCCCTCTGGTAAACGTCCAGCTTCCCAGTCTTAGACCTGCACTTCCTCAATCGAGAGAAGCACCAATGCAGCGCCGTGCACCACCGTGAAAATGGAGAGAGCAGGAGCGAGAAAATGTATATAGTGAGTGTGGAATTAAAGTGAATTCAAAGACGTCTAAACAGTGCACAGCTCCTCCTATATATACACGAGCTATGATTAGCTAATCCTAACGAATCCTAACAGAATTACAGTGAATGTCCGATTCTACCCCTATGCAGATCTTTTCACGTGACATGGCAGATTTCCTAGAGTGACATGGCGGATGAATTGGCATTGAGGTGGCCTCCAATTTGGATAGCTGATGTGGCCAATACATTTGGGCCACTCACTTCCGGGCTGCTGGGCTGCAAGTCAACGGGCCGGCCGAGACGACTCTTGCTTGGCCGAGATTGAGTCGGTCTGGTCAGGACGACTTCATCTCGGCCGAGACACTTCTGTTGACCTTGGTCAACTTTCGGCTTGACCTGCAGGAAGAAGGAGTGATACTTTTATTAGCTAAGAAGTCTGAATTAGCACAGATTTGTATTTTCTCTATATTCGAGCTCATAAACTGAATCTTAGCTAATAGTCCATCCTTAATCACATAATAGTCTTGCAAACCTCCTTCTTAGGTGTCTAAAAGATGTATAACTTGTGACTCATCAGACACCAATGGTGGGCGAGGTGGAAAGCATCTCGCTGATGGAACCGGCCCTCTCGGAAGACACACCGTGAAGAAATTTCCCCATCGCCATATGTTCATATGCATTGAGGACAATGCATCATTTATGTTTTTTTGTGTTGTTTTTGTTTTTGTTTTTCGTTTTCTATGTTTTTGTTTTTCTGTTCTTTCTATTTTTCGTTTTTTGTTTCCTTTTTCTATTTCTTTGTTTTTTCTGTTTTCCGATTGGTGAGAAAATGATTTAAAAAATTTAAATGAATTTCTTAAGGTTGAATAAAACATGAAGAGGTAGTGCATAATCCTAGATAAGAGGTTTTTCAACTTGACATGGAAGGAAATTTTTTCATCTTTAGGTAATAAGTGACTGAAAAATTAAAAGTTGAAACCATTAGTGATGGAGCATTTAAACCAGGTGAGAATTTGAGCCTTATATATAATAATGGCTTTCATCTTACCATTCTCTTCTTTTCTTGTGTGATTTTGCACCTATGTTGATAGATTACTCTAGGTTTTGCCTTGACTCTCTTTTATACTTCTCTCACATGCATAAATGACATGATCTAGGCCTTATTTCTTATAAGTTACTAATCAAATAAGACCTACCTTGCAATGAATCCCTTGTTTACCCTCTTTGAGGCTATAAAACTATCTTTTTTGATTTGGTAGCTTATTACAAGCCCCAAAAGCCGAAAAACCATGATCCACCTCAACCTTAGGGGTCAAAGAAGCTTTGGAATTGTTTTGGGAGTAGGTTCCACATAAGTGTGGGGGTGATACTCCAAGGCATTACGAGTAAGAGGTACTCCAAAGTAGTTGTACCATGTGATGCTTGTATGTTAAGAAAAAAGGTTGTTGAAAAAGAAAGAAAAAGAGTGTGAAAAGAAAATGGTGTGTGAAAAAGAAAAAAGGTGGCAAAAAGCAAAAAGGTTGCAAGAAAAATGCTGCACAAGGCTGCAAAAGTACAAAAGGAAAATACAAAAGTGAGAAAATAAAGAAAAATACAAAGGAAAAAGTAGAGCATTGGAAGTATATTTAAAATAAAAGACTTGTAGTATCTTGGAGTTAGTCTCCATACTTATAAAACTTATTCCCCATTGCTCCTTTCTCCCCTTTGGTTATTGAAAGCTCACTTTACTTTCTTATATTGCATGTGTGTTCAAGTTGTAAAAATTTAGAGGCTAGTCAAAACTTGGTAATTCTAGTTAGCATAGGGTGCTTGAGTGTAAACACAACCGTAAACACTTGAGAGATTGAGAGAACACACCTTGTGAGAGCTCTATTATTTTTGGTTGCTTTTTAAGTTTTTGTTGTTTGCTTGTTCACTTTGGATGTTGAGAATGCCACTTCCATAGATTATTTGGATATCTTGATTTTGGGGTGAATGTATACTTAGTTTGTTTATCAACTTAATGATTTCATTTGAAAATACAGCTTCTTCTCGCAATCAATTGTTTTCATTTTTCCTTGATGATTTCTTTCAATTTTACCTAGGAGTGTAAAAGTGTAAGTTTGAGGGTTTGATAATTCATATTTTAAACATTCAATATGGTCTTAAGATGGCTAAAATAGACTCTGTGTTATAGCTAAGAATTGCGTACTAGCTATGATTCAAATTATCGGACCAACAACATGGAAAATAAAAATCTATGCTAATTTAAGGATTTTAGCTAACAAAAAGTCTAAACTCATTTTGCAGGTTGAAATTGGAGTTCCAAATGAAGTTATCCTAGTTAAGACCGAAGTTGTCCCGCCAAAACGAGTTCTTGTCCAAGCCGACTCTGACTCCGTCTTCGCATGCCGATTCCGTCTCCAATAGTCTAGTTCAATTCGTGTGCCAACTCTAGTAGCTAACTCCAGATGCCAAAGTTGTCCCATCTATCCAGACTCATCCTGGTAGCAAGACCGATTCTGCCCCAGCGATTTTGAGCACGTGATCATTGAGGAAGTAGTTAGTTAGTAAACTTTGTTATTTCAGTTAGCTGTTAGTTAGTTATTTTAGTTAAATCAATTAGGGTACGGTTAGAGAGTTAGTTAATCAAACATGTAGAAAAACGGACCCATAGCTTGTTCATTGGCTACTAATAGGCTCGTTTTCAGTCGTTTTAATGCACATCAAATAACTAAAGCAAAGCCCAATAAAATAAAAAATAAGAAAAGAAAAAGAAGCTAGTACTTGGTCCAAAAAGAAGATTGATAAACCAAAGCCTCTAGAGTTCAACTTGCAAGTTTTTTTACTTTTGAGTGTCATTTTCTTTGTTCTTTTCCACATAGCCAAATGCATAATATACCTTGTGTTTTGTATAGTTCCTATTCTTTTTTTATTGTACTTGTCTTATCATTATTCCATTTGTGGTAGAAATTTGTTGCTATTTCACAAGTGAGTAATTGCTTGTTTAGTATATTGTTATTTTGATTACAAGGCTTAGAGTGAGATTAGAAGTAAAAGGCTAGAGTGAACATTAGAGATTGCCTTAATTTCTTGCTTTTGGTTTTGTTTAGATACTTTATGTTTAGGTGAAGTTGTGGTAGGACTTATGAAGGAGAAAAATAAAGGAGTTTCTAGTGAAGAAATGAAGAGTTACTCCTTTAAAACTAAGATAATCATAAAATAGATGAAGAAGCTAAAAGCAAGGCTAGAGTTGGGCTTAGACCAAATGGGTAAGGAGTGTAAGGAGGACTTCAATTCAGTAAAGAGAGACACACAAAGTGTCAATACGAAGGTTGAGGCCTTGAGTAGGGATAAGGAAAAGTAGAAAGGCCCCTCAATGCATGAAAGTGAAGAAAGCTATGGAGATAAAGGAAATGTTAATGTCCATTCTAAGTCCACTAGAGGTGAGAGGCATAGAGGGAAGAAAGAGGTTGCTATGAGAGGTAAAATGGATGGAGTTAAAGTGAAGATACCTCTGTTTGTAGGTGACCAATCATGATGCTTATTTGGATTGGGAGATGAAAGTGGCACAAGTGTTTGGGTGTTTTGATTTCAATAACTAAATGAAGGCAACACTTGTAACACCCTAGCTTTTATTCTATTTTATTATTGATTGTAAATATTGTATTTTAATAAGTGGTTTAATTGTTATATAACTAAATAAATTATATTTTGTGAGAAATATATGTTGGGTTTTAATTAATTAAATTAAGAAAATAGGTATTTAAATATGGTAAAAACATAAGTCCCACATCGAGCAACATAAGCTCATGCATCACCTCTTTTCCCTATATAAGGAGTAGGATAGCACAAGTCCCACATCAAGCAATAAGAGCTCATGCATTATCTCCTTTTCCTATATAAAGAGTTGGATACCAAGTTTTTCTATATAAAGAGTTGGATACCAAGTGATAGGGAAGGCAAGAGAGCCTTTGAATAAGTTGGGTTTGATTCTAAGAAACGAACTCATGATAGATTAATCTTTCTCATCTCTTAGAGCTTCCTCGAGAGATATGGGGACCATTTGTTTGGGTTTCACATGTTTGTTAGAGGGAGTTGTAAGGCCCATTTTGTGGCTATATAAAGGAGTGACCAGAGGAATCGTAAAGACCTTTGTTGTTGAGTTAATTTTTCTAACCAAGTGATTTCAAACTAGATAGTTGAGGAATGAGAAACTCTAGAGGAAACCCCTAACGAATAAGAAGAACAACCCTAAGGAACATGTTTTCTATGTCTATGATTCTCTAGGTAAGGGGGAGTGAGAAACCTCGCACAAAGGTATGGGTATGACTCTAGATAGAGAGGTTGGCCTTATGCCTTTGTTAATTGATAAAGTGTTTAGTTGTTTTTCCACTTGGTGTCTATGTTTGATTGTCTTTATTAATCGATAGTGTTTGGTCATTTTCCTACATGTTTGGCTGCTTTTGTCAATTGATGGGGTGTTTAGTTGTTTGTCCGTTGGTTGCTTGTGTTTGATTGTCTTTGTCAATTAATAAAATGTTTTTTTTTTCTATTTAACTATCCTTTGATTGATAATGATTAGTTGTTTGTTATTTTTTGTTTGTGTTCGACTGTCCTATGATTGACAAAGTATTTAGTTGTTTGCTTATTAGCTGTTGTGTTTGACTATCCTATGATTGAAAAGATGCTTAGTTGTTTTCCTATTGGTTGTTTGTGTTTGACTGTCCTATGATTCACCAAGTGTTTGGATGTTTTCTTGTTGATTGCATCTGTTTGACTATCTCTATGATTGGTATAGTGTTTGGTTGTTTGTTTGTAGTTTCTTGTCTCTGTCACTTTATATAGTACAAGGCTTGGTGAATTGTGGGTTTGCCTTGGTTCATTGAAAGAGGAATCAATTTAATTATTTTTACCTACTATTAAAGATTGCATGTCTTGGTTTCCTTATGGGAGAACCCACTTAAATGCTTATATTTGAAATTGTATGAAACTATGAGATATGTTTGTGTATGTCATGATACGTCGAATTCAAAACATAATGAGTCATGATACATATTATAATAATAATTGAGAACAATTGAATGTGATATGAAAATGAGTAATGAGGATAAATGTCCTTGAAGGTTGACCTAGTATGTGAGAGACAAGCATGAGCCCAATGCATATTTGTCTAGTGAGTGAACTAGCCTGTAAGAGACAAGAATGGTCTTTATCAACCCAATCTTGAAAGTGGAATAATGACTAAATTGAACTATATTTCATGTATCATTTACTGAAACGAGTGTGTAAGGAAGTAGACACAAACCTAAGTGGTAAGGTCACTAAACCTCCTGGGGATAATCAGTACGAAAGTCCTAATGGTTGTTTGTGATTGGTCCTAGGAGCTAGGATAGATGATGCAATCCGAGTAGTACCTTATGTGTTACCAAAGGACGCCATGCTATTGTTGGACGACCAACAAAGAAGTTGAATTGCGTGCCCCTAGTCTAATTTCCTAGATTATAGTTGGTACCACATGGCATATGGAGCAGTACTACAAGTGAATTATTATGATTCATGTGCATATATGGATTGTTTATTTTCTATCTTGTAATTAATTGTGTAATTTTGTGCTACTTACATTATGCTCATACCATGAGCTTAAATGGGGTATATTTTTCACTCTCTTCCATCATATTGTTTATGTTTAGGCTTAATGCCATCTTGTAGGTGATAAGGAGCAAAGGTGCGAGGATTGACCTAGGCTCCTCATTTTACTACTTTTCTTCTAGTTTCATGTATTTTTGGATTTGATGCTCTGATAGGACACGTGACATCAAAACAGTAGTAATTAATTATGATAGTATGTTTTGGTTTATATTTTGACTCCTAAAATGTTAGAAATTGGCCCTTTTGGAGTGCTAGTAGGAAAATACATTTGCTTAAAATTACAATACATGAGAAAGTAAAGTAAAATCCTTTACCAATTGATGTATGTTAGGAATTTGAATTTCTTTTAAGTTTATTTATTATAATTATATAACATTGGGGGGTAAAGGGTGTCACAAGGCTAGTCACACTTAAGTTTAGTGGCTATGCTCTTATATGATGGAATCAGATACTCAATGATGTTACTAGACATAGAAAACATATTATAGATACTTGGGCTAAATTGAAAAAGGAGTCGAGGGAGAGATTTATTCCCATATACTACACTAGAGAGCTATATAATAAACTTCAAAGATTGTACCAAGAATCTAAGTGTGTGGAGGAGCATTACAAGAATATGGAAATGACTCTCATGAGAGATCAAGTCCTAGAATCCCAAGAATCTATTATAGCTAAAATTCCTTCATGGTCTTAATAGGGAAATGCAAGACATAGTTGAGTTACACCATTACACTTCCCTAAAGAACTCAGTCCACCAAGCAACTAAGGTGGAGCTGCAATCGAAGAGAAAGCAAGTGTCTAGAAAATTGTATCCTAGTTCTAACTTATTACTTAAAATACTTGCAATCACCTTGATTACAAGTAACCTTTAGTTTCTTTATCACTTAGACTATTTAAGCTATAACATAAACAAAGCTTTTACAAAGATGTTTAACTTATTAAGTGAGCATACTACTTCTAAAAAATAGAGCTAAACCTTTGTTGAGACAAAGGAGATACACTTTAATATTAGAGCTATATAATAATGGTGTCGAAACACTATCAAAACCACTAGATTTCCCTTAGTTTTGCAATGTAAGGACTAACCTATGTTGAATCTCTCAATGGAACAATCATGTAATGCCTAATCTTGTTGAATAGGAACCAAATTAGAATCTAAAATGGGGGTTTGTATGTAAAACAAAATCATGCAGAAAACTAAAATTATGCATAACAAAATTATGAGGTTGGGAAATGCATAACAGAAATAGAATGAAATTGAATTATGTAACACCAATTTAAGGATCCAATCATGCAGTTCATTATCATGATTCTAATATGGAACCAAATTGATAGCAACCCACGATTTATTAGATAATCATATAATATTCATCCATATAAATTGAGATAACAATCAATTACCTAACATAACACAATTTAAAAATTCAAGCGAAATCATAATAATGAAAACATGTGAAGAATTGGAAAGAAAAGAGAGGCATAGAAGAATTTGCTTAAGGAAAATTCAAGTCAAACCTAATTGCAATCATGAAACCTTGAATTGACAAAAAAGCCTAGCCTTCCATAGAAATTGTCACAGAAAAATGAAACAAAATACAAAGCAAAAATGAAAATGAGAAGAGAGGAAATTTTAAGAGAGGAAATTTTGAGACAAGAAAGTCTCCTCAACTTTCAAAAGTGTCTAACTAACCAAAAAGTAACTCTAACTAACCATAACTAACTTTTGCATGATTTAAATATTAAGGAATATGGTCTAGGCCAAAGGAATTCGTAGCCCAAAGGCCCAGGAACCAAAGTCCCAAAATTGGGCCAAAATATATAAAGAAAGGCCCAAAAAAGTGGGTGGAGAGGTTGCAAATTCACGTGAAACTTTGACACTAAAGAGGGTTGAACTAGGTTAAGTCTAAAAGAGAAGTGTTTTAGATCTTTGTCTTATCTTTCCAAAGCTATGATGATTGACCTTTTTGGAGGTTTGTAGCTCTAGATATGATCTGCACTAGACAATAACATCGTAATAAGAATTAAATCTGAAAATAAGCAAAGATTAGCAACTAAGCGCAATTAAGTCTAATAACCTAAGACTAAATAAATGTGTGAATATTAACCATAAAATGATATCAAATATGTCCAACATAAATCACTATTAAGTTCCTCAAAAGTGCTTTATCAAATTCCCCCACACTTGAACTTTTGCATTTTGAGCAAAATAAAAAATTTGAAACAAAAGAAATTATGCAAATGAACTAAAAGTAAGTACAAATAAAGTGTAGCATTTTTCAATGAAGCCTTAAGTTAATAAAAGGAATAAGAGTACAGGCATCCTAGAATCAAGGTACCTAACAATCTATGAATTTACTTCTAACTTCTAAAGCCAACAAAAGAGCAATAAAACTTAATGAATGACCTACAAATGATAGTACCCTCTCAGGATACATACTCTCAATCTCCCAAGTGTTTGTGTTTACGCTCAAGTACCCTATGCTAACAAGCACTAGCAAACTTTGACTAACCTTTAATTTGTACAACTTGAAAAATATGTGCAAATGATCAAAAGGGCTTTTATTAAGGTTGTAATGTGGCCAAGGACAAGGTGGAATATGTGAAGTAATTTATGCTTACACAACCAAAGAGGGAAAAGGAGCAACGAGGAATAAGTCAATAAGTATGAAGACAATCCCCAAAACAATATAAGACACAATAAACAATGCAAGATAAGTAAAGTCCACTTTGTCTCCTTTTGTATTTTCTTTTCTTTCTATGTCAATTTCACTTCTCTTTTTGTTTTTGTTTTTTGCACCACTACAACCTTTTGTTCCATTTTTTTTCAACCTTTTTGTTTCCTTTTCTTTCTTTGATGCAGTTTTTTTCCTATACATTTTTTTCAAAAACAAATCAACACAATACAACAATTTTAATTTGCAAAAGCCAAATTATCAAGGTACCACTTGCAAAACCTTGGGGAATCATCCCCACAATTATTTAAAACCCATTGCCAAAACAATTCCAAAGTTCCTTTAACCCCTAAGGCCAGGGTGATCATAGTTTTCCACTTTAACGCTTCTAATAAGCTATAATATTAGAGAAATGGGTTAGATAGGCTTAAAAGGGGTACACAAGGGATTTAATGCAAATAAGTCCATTTGGCTAATGGCTATAAAGGAAAGCCTAAATCATATCACCAATGCATGTGAGATAAGAAGCATAAAAGAGAGTCAAGATAAAACTTAGAGTAACTAAAAACACATGTGCAAATCACACAAGAAAGAAGAGAATGGAAAGATGCAAGCCATCAACATACAAGGTTCAAATTCTCACAAGGATAAATGATTTATCACTAATGATTCAAACTTTAATTTTTATGTCACCCATTACACCAAAGATGCATAAATAATTCCATATTAAGTTGTGAAACCTCTCAATCAAGAATGATACAACTATTCACAATTTATACAACCTAGAAATTCACCAAAAAAAACGTATAAAACTGCAAAGTAATTATTTTTCCTTTTTTAAGCAAAAATAAAATTGACAGCATTAGTAAAATTAGAAAAAGCAAAAAATCAATAAAAGCCACAAAAAATATAAAAATAGTAAAAACAAAAAATGTAATTAGAAATAAAATGGAAACAGAAAGTAGAAAACAAAATTATTACATAAACAACATAAAATAGAAACAGAAAATATAATTATTACAACAACAACAGGAAATGGAATTATTACAACAACAAAAAACAAATATAGAAAACAAAAAACTAAAAGAGGAAAGAACATTTTTATAACAACAATAGAAAACATAATTAGAAATAGAAAATAGAAAGATAATACAAAAAAAAAACTATTTACAACAACAACAAAAATAATAGAACAGAACAGTAGCAGAATTATTGCAAAAATAGAAAAACAACAAAATAGTAAAACAATAAAACAAAAACAGAAATATAGCAGCATAATTTTTACAAAAAAGAAAAAATAGGAAATCAGCAACAGAAACAACAAACAGAAAAAGAAATATAGTGGCAAAATTATTACATAGTAGTAAAAAATAGAAATAGAAAACAAAAAAGAAAATAGGACACAAAAGAATTATTATGGAAACGGTTGCAACAACAGATTATTATAGAAACAATAAAAACAATAGTAGAAACAACAAAACAACAAAACAACAAATAGTAAAACACCCCCCACACTTAAGAATAGCATTACCCTCAATGTAAGTGTAGAGCAACACAACACAAAGAGAACACATGAAGCAATAACAACGAATGAAGGGGGTGAAATAAAAAACTCCTCTGAAGGTGGAAAAAATGTGCAAAATTTTGCATACAAAATCTTTGCTCTGCTCCTATCTATAGTTGCTTGGGGGAGCCACATCTATTTTAACAATTTGAGTGCCACATCCTCTATTAGCTTCGCCAACAAGAACCTCAAAGTTGAATGCTTAACAAGGTGCTCATAGAAATCTCTCAGCTTCTTTAAGTCTAGCAACAACCTCTCCTTTTGCTCATGCTTAGAGTTTGTTGGCTGTGATTACTGGGGGCTATAATGGCTACACAATGGATGACAATGGAGGTTGAACATCTATAACCACTACAACTCCTGCAATATTCACACATGCAATATTTATGATTCCTACACTTGCATTAATAACATTACTAATTTCTATGCAAATACAACACTTATTTTACCTAGCACAGGTACAATCATAGTCAATAAAATCATTAAAATAAGGAAATTTAGAATGCAAATTTATGTAATTATCACCCAATAGGTCAATCACATCCAAATAGAAAACTGAATAGTTCTTTATGAGATGTTTCATGGCCTTAAAGATGTTATACTCTATCCTACGGTCACAAATCTCCAAAGAAAATGTTCTAGCACAAAAATAGTGGAAACTACTGACACGAAAATCTATATATCAAACATGTAAAAAAATATCACAAGATTACAAATACAATAGCTTGTGTCCTTGGTAACGATGCCAATTTGATAATGGTGTTGAAACATTATAAAAACCACTACATTTCCATTAATTTTGTAGTGTAGGGACTAACCTAGATCGAATCTTTCAACGACACAATCATGTAATGCCTAATCTTCTTGAATAGGAACCGAATTAGAATGTAAAAGGGAGTTGTATATAAATCAAAATCATGCAAAAAACTGAAATTATGCAAAACATAATTATGAGGTTGTGAAATGCAAAACAAAAAATAGAATGAAATTGAATTATGTAATGCTAATCTAAGGGTCCAATCATGTAGTTTGTTCTCATGGTTCTAATAAGGGTATAAATTTATATCAACCAAACATTCATTTGATAATCATCTAACATTCATCCATATAAATTGAGATAACAATCACAACCCCTAACAAGCATGGATTCAAGTACATAATTAGTTGATTTAGATGATCAATCAATTACTTAACACAGCATAATCCAAAACTCCAAATGTAAACATAATCATGAAAACATGTCAAGAATTGGAAAGAAAAGAAAGGAATTGAAGAATTTGGATAAGGAAAATTCAAGAACTCAAACCTAACCACAATCATGAAACATCAAATTGAAAAAAGATTCTATCCTTCCATGACAATTGTCACAAAAAATGCAGCAAGATATAGAGAAAAAAAAAACTAAGAAGAGAGGAAACTTATGATACAAGAAAACATCCTCAACTCCTAAAAGTGTCTAACTTAATTCTAGGTAACCAAAAATTAAGTCTAACTAACTCTTACATGCTCTAAATGCTAAGTAAGATGGTTTTGGTCAAAGAAATTCGCAACCCAAAGGCCCACCAACCAAAGTTCCAAAATTAGAAGAGAATATAGAAAGAATGACCTAATAAAGTGGGTGCAGAGGCCACAACTTCATGTGGTCTTTTGTCACTGGAGATGGTGGAACTGGATTTAATAGTTGTACATCTTTGTCTTAGCTTTCCATAACCACCAAGATTATCTAGTTTGGAGGTATGTAGCTCTAGATATGGTTTGGACAAGACAATAATATCATAATGAGAATTAAATCCGAAAATAAGAAAAAATTAGTAACTACGCCTAATTAAGTCCAATAACCCAAGACTCAATAAATTTGTCAATATTAACCATAAAATGATGTCAAATATATCCAACATAAGTTACTATTAAGTGCATCAAAAGTACTCTATCTTGTTTCCAAAAAACATCATCTAAATGCGTTGAGAACTTGTTTTTCTTTTTCTATCTTATTTCTTGGTTCTTCAATCTTCAATCTTCATAGCAGGATATATATAATTGTGGATAAGAAAATCGTTGATCTTTCTTAGAGAGAGAAGTATTTTGTATTAAATGCGAACAATAGTCTTTTTGTAGAGTTGTTTCAAACTTTTCTCTTCTTTTAAGGATAGAGAAGATGTATAGGATAGAATAGAAAAAGCTATTTCTCCTTTTTCCTTAAATGTACTTCATTCCTCTAATATGAAAAAACATATCATGCTTGTTCCCATTCTTGTAGAAGCTCTGATCAAAACACTTCTTTATTAGAGTTGACTTGTTTCTTAAGAGCTTAAAAAGGAAAACATTCTTATCTGAAAAATAAAGCACAACAACAACAAACATATAGCAATAAGTGAACATTTAAAAATTTTTCAAAGTGAAATGTATATGTTCAAATTATACGAAATATCAAATCTACAAGTTAAAGTGTAAGTTACAAGATATTACCAATGTTTAAAGAATTTTGTCCTTTTCTCATGTTTGGATGAAGTCTTTCATTCAATAATATGGTAGTCTGAATGACATTAATAAACTTTGTTCATAACGAATTCTTTTGGACATATATACCTTTTGTTTATGTTGTGATGACATGTTGTACTTCTAAAAAGATTAATTATTTATACAAATTATCAACCATAAAAACTCATATATTATATAAGTGCATATTTCTCTTCATACATTATCTTCTTCTTTTTTCATCAGACAAAAAGTAAGCAATAAAAACATCAGTCTTAAAAGAAAAGTAAATATAAAATTGTAAAGAAAACTAAAAATAGAAAAGATTAAATTGCAGGCAGAAGAGGTGGTGCTGGTCTTGCACCAAAGAAGTGCGATAACATTCCAATGACCATAGTTTCCAATTGATGAATGTAAGCTTTGTATGCTTCCAAAACTTGTTAGGTGATACCATGAAAAGGTTAAGAAGAGGGGTAACTAGTAAATAGTGAGGGCTTGAGAAGAGGAGTAGGTATGGGTAGGTGTGGAATGGTGAGAAGGTAGTGACTTAAGTGGTGAAGAAGGTAGAGGTGTAGGAGGTGCTGGCAGGGCCAAGATAGGTAAAGGAAATTAAAAGTCCATGGGCATAGAGTCTCTATAGAAATGGAATAACTTCTCCCAAGGATATGGCTTCTCTAAATCCAAATGGTCAACTTCTAAAAGAGTGGCAACTATAGCATAAATAATGATGGTCTTAGTACCCAACAACTCAATTTCCTCAAGGTAATCTTTCCTTAGAGGGTTAGTGAGCTAATAATTGAAATGATAAACTAGAATCTCCTTAAGCATGGTTGCATAATCTTTGGATGTAGTATGAATCTCCAACTTCATTTATCTATCAAGTGACTTATCGATGCCTGGTGAATGTGAATCCAGTGTGGTTGCTTCCATATCATACTTGCTTAATATTCCTCAAGGGTTCCATTTATCAAATTCTCCTAAAAAAGTTCACTTTTTGTAGTTGAGAAGCTTGTGATCTCAAGAGGGTTGTTTTAAGGTCTAACAACAACCATAGTCCTCTTATTCTCCTCCTTGTACCTATTGAAATCCAACATTGGTAGCCTAGGGTAGATCCTACTAGGTTGGATTAGGACATCAGTAGTGGATTTGGTGAAGTGAGATAAAGGCACGTAATGTTGATTTAAAAGCTCAGAGTTAGCATAGATGAGCCTACTCATCAAATAGTCTTCTACGGTAGGATAAAAAGTTACTGTAAGAGCATCCATGGTATTAAACTTCAAGTCCTTGGGGAAGATCAAAAATTACATAAAGTGAAGTTTCTTGCTCCTAGTCATGGAATCCCTTTTAGATTTGATATGGATAACACGTTATTAAATTCCAGGATGGTGGTTCTGGATGGCTCTAGACTTGAATAAGTTTTGATAGATTTTTTTGTGTTTGCTTGTGGGGAAAATAGACATAAAAAAGGCCATATTGCTTTGACATCTAGCTAGGTGGGAGAGGTGTATTTCGTGGAGGGTTTTATATGGCTAGATGAGGGTGTGTAGGTGTTCATACTCATGCAGGTAAGGGGTAGTATGGTATGAGGATAAGTGTTTCAAGATTAGGGTGTTTTACGAAAAGAATAGGCCATTGTTTTCTCACTTGTTATTCAGACATAAATTGGATAACGATACTAGTTTCACTACATATTTGGTTTGGACAATAATGATGTTTATGATATTAGGGTTCTTTCTTCGGTTGAAAGGGATGTAGGATTTTGAAGTGTTAAAGAAATGTAGTTCAAGTGGTGTGAAGCCATGTTCACTAGGTAGGATAATGGAGGTGTCCAAAACAGGGGTGTGGACATGGTCAGGTTTTGGTAAGGCTAAGATTTTAGGTTGAAATACTAAATTTAGATTTAAGTCTAAGGTTAGAGTTTGGGGTTCATAGGGTGAAGAAGTTAGAATTGTTGGTTAAGTATAAAAGTTTATAAAAAAGGCATGAGATGGTGAGGGTTCAAATGGTTTGGACAAAGATGTGTCAAGGATGGTAATTACTTTAAGTTTAATGTTTGGTTTGGATGATGGGATTTTTGGGTGTATAGAAGAGATAAGCTTAGGTTGAGAGGAAGGTGATTGCTTTTTTTATGCTTATTTGATATAAGGTTATGATGCGCTTACCTTTAGGTATAAGTGGGAAAACTATTGGATTGTTAAGAATGGAAATTTGGTTTTCAATAGGTGGAGCTTTCCTCTTATACATCCTTGTAATGAGAGGAGTATCATCATCACCATCATCATCATTTTCTTCTTTTGCTTTTAATTCTTGAAGAATCAACTGCCTTTGTTTCTTAGCAACACCTTTTGTTATTCTAATAGATGGAGTTTTGTGATAGACACAACCTTTTTGGATGCCTTAGTAGTGAGGTTTATAGAGAATTTTTAAGTAACTTAATAGTGACTTAGGCTAGACATATTTGATATCATTTTATGGTTAATATTGACAGCTTGGTCGATTCTTGGGTTATTAGACTTAATTGGGTTTAGTTGCTAATCTTTGCTTATTTTCGGACTTAATTTTCATTATGATATTGATATCTTGTGCAGGCCATATATGGAGTTACAGACCTCTAAATTGGACAATCTTGGTGGCTTTGGAAATCTTAAACAAAGATCTACAAATTCTCTATTTCAGGCTAAATCCAGTTTGACCATCTTCACTATCAAAAGTCCACATGATATTACATCTTTACACCTACTCTATTGGTCCTTTCTTTGTATTTTATGGCCTAATTATGAGACCATGGTTGGTGGGCCTTTGAGGTGCGAATTCCTATGGCATAGACCACCTTCCTTGGCACTTAGAGCATGCAATAAATAGTAGTTGGTTAGTAGGGTTAGGGAGAGACATTTTTAGATTTTACACACTTGGATTTTGGAGGCTTCTTGGATCACAAGTTTCCTCTCTATTCTCTCTCCTTTCTCTTCTTCTACGCTTTCTTTGTGTTTTCTGCTGCATTCTCTATGATGATTAGCATGGAAGGATAAGCTCGTTTGTCAATTTAAGGTTCCATGATTATGTTTAACAGGTTTAGGCATTGCATGATTGTATCCTTGAGAGATTCGACCTAGGTTATTCCCTACATTGCAAATAAAAGGAAAATCTAGTAGTTTTGATAGTGGTTCGACAACATTATCAAACCGGCGTCGTTGTTGGGAACACAAGTTGTTGTGTTTGAATCTTATGATATTTTGACTCGTTTAGTGTATAGATTGTTAATGTGATTGATTTCCACTTTCTTTTGAGTTTCAATATTGCCTAGAGGCAAAGTACTAATATAAATGACTAGTAGGCAGAAAAAGTGAGTATCTCAAAATTGGCTGAAAATTGGTTACATGATAGAAAAAGTTCATACATCAAGGGCACTATAAAAGGTATGAACACGATGGGTGAGGGCCTCTTTTTACTAAATTCAATCATTTAGATCACTTTTTCAATTTTTTTATTTTCATGATTTTCAAAAATCACCCAAAAATTCGAGAAAATCATTAATATAATGTCACTATGGTGTTATAAATTTCTTTTTAAAATTATTTGGTATCATTTTATCCCTCATAAACCTTTCCTGACAAGTGTTTACTATATAGTAAGGGCATTTATGTTATTTTATTATTTCTATCTTTGTTTCTGTGGTATATGTCTAGGAGTAATCCTTGTAAATTGCATGCTTATGATCCAGAAATAAATAGGACATTGCATAGGTTGATAAGAAGTTCTAGGAACAGTGAAATAGCTAATAATAGTTATAATTATATGGTTTTTGCATCTGATTCTACTGTTGTCAAATCTGGTAATGCTGATTTTGATTCGGATATTAGTGTTTGCATATCCAGATTTAGTCTAGATAATATCGCTGACAACAATAGGATCTTGAAGGAGTTGGTTTTACATAATATTATGTGTGATAACTAAAGCTAACTATAGTATAGTCAACCCTAGGTCAAATTATCTCATGGACATAATGTGTTCTATTATGGCTTAGTGGGGAAAACATAGTAATGCAGAAAATGCTAAATGTAGAATGCTGACTTGTTCTCGGCAAAGACTGATCTGACCCGGTCTTGGCAGATACAGATCCTACACGGTCTCAGCTAAGCACATACTTTTGACGTAACAAAATCGGACTGACTTGGTTTAGGATAGACGCGATGAAGTCAGACTATACTCGATTTGGGACTGAAATGCAGGAAATAGGGGGGTTTTGGTTGCATAGAAAGTAAAGACATGAATTACACTAAGTACAAAAGTAAATGCAATCTATGTTACGCTACTTAACTACTATATTAACACAGAGATTCAATTAGCAATCAGTTATCAGTTCTTTCCTTAAGCCTGTGATTCTAAATCAACCTAGAGTCTTACGACGACCGCTAAAGATTTGTCCATTGCCATACAGAGGATTTACACAACCGCTACCTCATCAGTTGGTAGGGAGTATACACGTGGTTGATTTTAGGTTCTCTAATTGATTACCTAATTAAGTTGTTAAACTGGTTCCA
Organism: Mucuna pruriens; assembly: GCA_025330945.1. Lineage (NCBI taxonomy): Eukaryota > Viridiplantae > Streptophyta > Magnoliopsida > Fabales > Fabaceae > Mucuna > Mucuna pruriens. The sequence continues at coordinate 1,715,584 of JAENHJ010000014.1, forward strand.
ACTGGCCTAGTCTAATGTTGGTTTACTTTTATGGATGTGCAACCATGACAGTGCGAAAGCAGATTAAAAGCTGGATTCCCAATCATGAGATAAGAAACACAAACCAATTATATTATTGAAAATAGAGTGCAAATACAAGGTGTGAATTCAATGGTTCCGCCTTCCACAACAATCGCCATGGAAGAGCGGTGATGGTTCACCATTAATAGTCAAGACACTGAGGATTGGGTCCATTGGAGTGTGTTGGCTAACCAATCGGTCCTCTTTGACAACCTTCGGCTTCCCAATTCTTAACTTGCATCTCCTCGACCAAGAGAGACGCCTCTGAAGAACCGTGCACCACCAATGGAGCGAGAACCAAAAGTTGGAGCATAAACATGTATGGATACAAGTTTGAATTCAACCCCTAAAACGTGCCTAGCATACCCTATATATACATGAGTTGGGCAGCTTATGACGTACGCTAAACCTAACGAACTTCCCTAACAGAATTACAACTCTGAATTGCCTATTCTACCTTTCTAATGATCAACCTTGCACTGCAAGCTTCTTCTAGGAGTGACGTGGTAGCTGAGTTGGATACGAATAAGGTGGCACTATAATCGGATCGCTCAACTTGGTTGGGCCGCTTTGCTCCCTTAGGTTGTTGGGCTATAGAGACGGCCGGTCTAGGAAGGAGCTAGTTTGGTCGGGATGGCTTCTCCTAGACCAAGACTCTTCTTGATGGGCTGAGATGTCCATCGCTTGGCCTGTAAAATGAATACAATCTTTTATTAGCTAAGATTCCCAAATTAGCATAGATTTATACTTTCCCTATTTTTAGGTTCATAATCTGAATCCTAGCTAAGATGTGATTCTTAACTACCAAATGATCTCAAAAGTACCCATCTTAAGCCTTTGTAAGGTGTATAAAATATGACTCATCAATGTGCCAACCTTGGTGTATTCGATATCTTGAATTAGAATAAGCTCAATCATATGAGCTTAAGTATGGACTAATCCATTTGTTGCCTAAGTTTCATGGAATTGTAGGTGAAGATCCTCATAAGCATCTTAAGGAGTTCTGTGATGATAGAAATTTAATTTCCGATATGGCAGGTAACACTCGACAATTTGGTGATAGAGGGTTTGCTGCATCAAGAGTAGTGAAATCGATAGTTGTTGTTGACAATCAGATATTGGAAAATAAGATAACTAAATTGATCTCTCTTTTTAGACAAGTAGCCATTGGACAACACCATATTAGTCCAATAGTGAGAGTGTGTAGTGTTTATGCTTTTGTAAAACATCCGACTGATGTGTGCCCCACTTTGCAAGAAACTAAACTGAATAGTGCTGAACTTGCTGCAATGATAGGTGGTCAGCAATATAGGTAGCCTCATGATTAGTACTCAAACTGGAGATATGGTTCTCACCTTACGCAAAATGTACCTCATAATTACTAGATATATCAACCAACACATCCATTTAGGCAATAGCAGCATATGTACCTTGTACAGTAGAATTTATTGGAAGATTCAGTCAAGTAGATGGTTAGAAGAAACATTCAGCTTTCATAAAATATGATTGCTACAATTCAAGACTTGCAAACATAGATTGGACAATTGCCCACGACTTTGAATTAACTACAGTCCAAAGGTTCTAGGCAAATTCCCTCTCAAACCATTCTTAGTCCAAAAGCAAATATGAGTGCCATAACCTTGAGGAGTGGAAGGAGCTACAACAACAGCAAACAATAAATCTACATTCTAAATTCCTTGATATTGATCATTTTAATGATTGTGATTATACCTATACTAGATTAATTGAGTGCCTTATTTCCACAGAAATAAGTAGTGCTATTAATGCAGGTGCAAGAGTTATGATATTACAGGTGAAAATATTGTAGAAGTTGTGGAGGTTGTAATAGTTGAACCTCCATTGTCATCCATTGTGCAGCCATTACAATCACAACCAAGAAACTTTAAGTTGAGCAAAAGGAGAGGTTGTTGCAAGACTTGAAGAAGCTGGAAGATTTCCACAAGCACCTTGTCAAGCATTCAACTTTGAGGCTCTTGTTGAAGAAGCCACAAGAGGATGTTGCATTAGAATTGTTAAGATGGATGAGCCTCCCCTAAGCAACTATAGATAAGAGTGGAGCAAAGATTGTTGATGCAAAATTTTGCATATATTTTCCACCTTGAGAGTGGAGTTTATTTTTATTTTATTTTCACCCCTCCCTTTATTGTTATTACTTCATGTTTTCTCTTTGTGTTGTGTTCCTATATCCTTACATTGAGGAGAATGATCGTTTTAAGTGAAGGGATGTTTTACTGTTTGCTATTTTACTTTGTTGTTTTGCTATTTTTCTATTATTTTTTGTTTTTACTGGTTGTGTTGTTTTTTATTTTTATTGATTTTGTTGTTTTCTATTTTGACTAGTTTTACTGTTTTCTATTTTTACTATTTTTTCTGTTTTTCCACTGTTTTCTTTTTCTATTTTTTTGTTTGCTATCAAATTCGTTTTTGGTAAGAAAATGGAGAAAAAATATTTAGCAGTTTGAGCACTTTGTAGTGGATTTCTAGGTTGTATAAATTGTGAATAGTTACATCATTGTAGATTGAGAGGTTTCACAACTTGATACGGAACCACTTTCGCATCTTTAGTGTAATGAGTGACTTGAAAATTAAAGTTTGAATTGTTAATATAGAGCATTTATCCTTACGAGATTTTGAGTCTTGTATGTTGATGGCTTACATCTTGCCATTCTCTTCCTTCTTGTGTGATTTTCACATGTATTGCTAGTTACTTTAGGTTTTGCCTTGACTATCTTTTATGCATCTTGTCTCGCATGCATTAGTGATATGATTTAGGCCTTCTTTCTTTATAGCCACTAGCCAAATGAACTTGCCTTGCATGAACTCCCTTTCTTACCCATTTTGAGCCTATCTAATCCTTTCTTTGATATTATAGCTCATTATAAGTCTAAAAGTGAAAAACCATTATCACCCTAAGCTTAGGGGTTAAAGGACCTTTGGAATTGTTTTGGGAATGAGTTCTAAATATGTGTGGGGGTGATACCCTAAGGCTTTGCAAGTGGTACCTTGATAATTTTGGCTTTTACAATTTGTGGTGTTAGGTTGATTTTATTTTGAAAAAAAGGAAAAAAAAGTACATCATTGAAAAAAATGCAACAAAAAGTTGTAGTGGTGCAAAAAGTGAAGTGAAATTGAAATAGGAAAAGAGTATATAAAAATAAAAATAAGAGAAAAAGAGACAAAGTGGATCTTACTTGTCTTGTATTGTTTTTTATTTTTTGCATTGTTTTTTATTTCTTGTATTGTTTTGGGGATTATCTTCATGCTTATTGCCTTATTCCTTATTACTCCTCTTCTCTCTTTGGTTGTGTAAGCTTAAATTACTTCTTATATCTTACCTTGTCCATGGCCACATTACAACCTTAGTAAAAAGCCCTTTTGATCATTTGTGCATGTGTTTCAAGTTATAGAAATTAGAGGCTAGTGAAAAATTGGTAGTGCTAGTTAGCGTAGGACGCTTGAGTGTAAACACAAACCTAAACACTTCAGAGATTGAGAGCATGTATATTAAGAGGGTTCTATCATTTATGGCTCATTCTTTAAGTTTTATTACTCTCTTGTTTGCTTTAGATGTTAGAAGTAAATTCATAGATTGTTTGATACTTTGATTGTAGGATGCTTGTACTTTTATTCCTTTTATTAACTTAAGGATTCATTGGAAAGTACTGCACTTTATTTGTACTTACTTTACTTCATTTGCTTCATTTCCTTTTACTTTATATTTTATTTATTTATTTGATTTTCCTTAGAGTGCAAAAGTTCAAGTATGGGGGAATTTGATAGAACATTTTTAAGGAACTTAATAGTGACTTATGCTAAATATATTTGACATCATTTTATGGTTAATATTGACACATTAGTTGATTATTGGGTTAGTAAACTTAATTGGATTTAGTTGCTAATCTTTGCTTATTTGGGACTTCATTTTCATTATGTTGTTAGTATCTTGTGTAGGCCATATTTGGAGTTACAAACCTTCAAATTGGACAATCTTGGTGGCTTTGGAAATCTAAGACAAAGATCTACAATGTCTCTTTTTTATGCGTAACCCATTTCAACCATCTTCATTTTTAAAAGTCTGCGTGATGTTGCGGCCTTTACACCTACTTTATTGGCCCTTTCTCTGCATGTTTTGGCCCAATTTTGGGTCCTTGGTTGCTAGGCTTTTGAGCTATGAATTCCTCTGGGCTAAACCACCTTCCTTGGCACTCAGAGAATAAATAGTAGTTGGTTAGTAAGGTTAGGGAGAGACATTTTTAGATTTTACACACTTAGATTTTGCAGGTTTCTTGGATCACAAGTTTCCTCTCTATTCTCTCTCCTCTTTTGTCTTCTAGGTTTTCTTTGTGTTTTGTATTGCATTTTCTACAATGAGTGCCATGGAAGGCTAAGCTCTCTTATCAATTTAAGGTTCCATGATTGTGGTTAGGTTTGAGTTATTGAAATCTTTACTAGGCAAATTCTGTTATGCCTTTCTTTTCTGTACAATTCTTGACCCGTTTTCATTATTATGATTTTGCTTAAGATTTTGGATTATGTTAGGTTAGGATTGATTAGTCCCAATCTAATCATGGTTAGGTAATCAATTGATCACCTAAAATCAACCAATTATGTACTTGAATCCATGCTAATTAGGGACTGTGATTATGATCTCAATATGTATGGACGAATGATTGATGATTATCTAATGAATCTTGAGTTTATATGAATTTTCACCCTTATGTGAATTGTAATTACAAAACTGGATGAATGGATCCTTGGATTGGTGTTACATAATTCTATTTTCAATTTTGCTTTAGTTTCTGCATAATTTTATTTTCTACATAATTATGTTCTACATACAAACCATCCCTTTTGCATTCAAATTGGTTTCTGTTCAACGAGGTTAGGAATTACATGATTATGTCCTTGAGCAATTTGACCTAGGTTAGTCGTTACACTACAAATAAAAGGAAAATCTAGTAGTTTTAGTAATGCTTCAACAACATTAGCAAAGGTCAAGATCTGCTTGTGAGGGCTTCACACACTTGGTAGGGTGACGTGAATGGTGTCCAACCTCATGGGATAAATATTATTCTTCCCAAAGCAATGTTGTCAAAGAAAAGAGAATATTTCTCCTATTTTTCCATAAGAAGAGCAAAGAATGTAGAGAATACTTTAAAAGACTCATCCTTATGGGTGAGTGATAGAGTGCATTTGAGGCACTAAATGGTGACTCACGTTAGACATATTTGACATATCTTTATGGTTAATATTGACATATTTGTTTAGTCTTGGGTTATTGAACCTAATCCGAATTAGTTGCTAATTTGTTCTTATTTTTGAATTTACTTCTCATCCTGATGTTGCTGCCTTGTGTAGGCCATATCTAGAGGTACAAATTTCCAAATTGGACAATCTAGGTGGCTCTAGAAATATTAGACAAAGATTGGCAACGTTCCTCTCATGCTCAACCCAATTCGATCTCTTTCATTGTCAAAATTTTGATTGAAGTTGTGGCCTCTACACCCTCTATATTAGACCTTCCTTTGTAGATTCTAGCCCAATTTTGAAACTCTTATTGGTGGGTCTTTTGGCCATGGAAGTCTGTAATCTAGAGAAACTTTGTTAGCATTATGAGCATGTATTATTTATTTTAGTTAGTTAGAAAATAGTGAGACACTTTACACTTTTCTTTTTGGAGATTTCTTGGATCACAATCTTTCTCCCTTTTTCTCTCTTTTCGCTCCTACAATTTTCTATACACTTTTGGTTTTGCACTTTTGTGGTGATTGCCTTGGAAGGCTAAAATCTCCTACCAATTCAAGGTTCCATGATTGCAGTTAGTTTTGAGTTCCCAATTCTCTCTATTGCAAATTCTGTTATATGCCTCGTTTTCTTTCCAATTCTTGTTTTGTTTTTATGATTATGATTTTGATTAAGGTTTTGGATTTTGTTGGATTAGGATTGATTAATCAAATGTAGTTGAGCTTAGGTAATCAATTGATCAACTATATCAACCAATTACTTGTGCTTGAATCCATGCTAATTATGGACTACGATTGTAATCATAATTTGTGTGGACAAATGTTAGATGATTGTCTAATGCATTTTGAGTTGATATGATTTTGCATCTTTATTGGAACCGTGATAATTCAACTGTATGATTAGACCCTTTAATTGGTTTTTCACAATCCTATTTTCTCAATTATATTTTTTTACATTTATTATGTACAATTTAGTTCTGTAATTTTGTTTTTAATCTTGTTCTATGCATACAATCCCTTTTCTTATTCATTTTGATTTCTGTTCAATAGGATTAGGCAATATGAGATTGTGTCCATGAGAGATTCAACCTAGGCTAATCCTTACACTACAAATCTAAGGAAATCTAGCGGTTTTGGTAGTGCCTCGACAACATTATCAATGAGAAGCATAACCCATGTCCATCTAGAATAGTCATTAACCCTTACGAGTCAATAACATTTTCCACTCATTGAGGCAATTCTGGTTGGACTAAATAAATCAATGTCTAGCAACTCCAAAGGTTTAGATGTTGAAACAATGTTTTTGGATTCAAATGATCCTCTAACTTGCTTTCCTTTCTAACACGCATCACATAATAAATCTTCCTTGTACACAAGTCTTGGAAGACCTCTTACGAGGTTATATTGTTTTAGCTTTGAGATAAGTCTCAAGCTTACATGTCGAAGATTCTTATACCAAGTCCATTGATAAATATTTATGGACACCAGACAAATTACACTTTGAGTTGTTAGGTCTGTCAAATTAATCTTATACAAATAATTTTGTCTCTTAGCAAAAAATAGTAATGACCTATTTGGATTTTTTACTATGCATTCTATTTTGTTAAAGGAAACATCATATCCACTATTGATAACGCATATTTGAAGCACCTAATAGGGACTTAGATTGGACATAGTTGACATTATTTTGTGGTTAATAATCACAAACTGGTTGTGTGTTAGGTTATTGAGCTAAATTGGAGATAATTCTAAATCCTTCATTATTCTTGAATTTAAATGCTCACTAAGAGGTTACTATCTTGTTCAGGCCTTATTTGGAGAGACCAAGTCCTCTCACATAGCCAAGACCGAGTCCTCTCGCCCAATCGAGACTGAGTCCCCACTTCGCTAGTAAAGACCGAGTCCTCTTGCCCAACTGAGATCGAGTCCTCTTGCCCAACTAAGACCGAGTCCTCTCACCCAGCCAAGACTGAGTCCCCACTCCATCAGTCGAGTCCATCTCGGCTAGCTGAAGTCATCCCAGCTAGTTGAGTTTGTTTTGGCACTGTTATTCACAAGACATTACGCTATTGAAGTTTCAGCTCAAGCCCATTCTCCTTGGAAAATTCGACCATGTGATCAGTTAGTAAGGAATTAGGAAGTTAAAGAGTTAGTTAGGAAGTTAAAAAGTTAGTTAGTCAATTTTGCTAGTTATAAAAAGCCTAGAGACTTTTAGTAAGAAGAGTTGGAAGTTGTTGCTTAGAGATAGGTTTTTTTCGTTCGTTCCACACCAATTTTTCTTTGCTGCATTTTCTTTTCTGCAACTTCTCTGTTTTTCTTCTTTTCTTTGAATGTTGCAAAGTCTCCCATGTTGATGAACATGGAAGGCTAACTTCGTTATCAATTCAGAATTCATGATTGCAACTGGTTTGAGCTCCTAATTCCTCACTTCCTTTATGCAATTTTTGTTGTTGTGTTTTCCAATTCTCATTCTGAGTTCATGATTATGATCTTGTTGTGTTTTGGATTACATTAGCAATAGGTAATCGATTGATAACCTGCATTCAACCAATACACTCTTGAATATATGTTAATTAGGGACCACGATTGCAAACTCAATATGCATAGACGAATGTTAGGTGATTACCTAATTTCTTAGGTTGGTTGATATGAAATTGCATAATTTCTTAGGAGAGCCATGATAATGAATGCATGAGTGAATTCCTGAATTGGTGCTTCTTACTTTGTTTAAATTCCCTTTCCTTTTGTCAATTTTCACTACAATTTCTATGCTAAACAAAACCCCCCGTTTTCTTTATTGTTTCAGTTTCTGAATTTCTATGTAACTCTCTACATAAAATTTGATTTCAGCTATACATTATTAGTGGTGATAAGAATGTATCATTGTGAGAAACGACCTAGGTTAGCCCCTACACTATGAAAATCAAGGGAAAAATCTAGTACTTTGATAATGTGTTAACAACATTATCAACTATCACATAATTGACTTATGCTAAGTAGATTGTGTTTAAACCTTCAAGAAATAGCACATTATCTATATAAGAGAACGGATGCTTACCAATTCCAGCTATTTTACCTTTTCTGGTTACCTTCAAAAGTAACCCATCCTCTTGACTTGGACTTAAGGTCTTGGAACATAGTTTTTTCTCTCGTCATGTAACATGAGTAGCCACTATGTAGGTACCATGATTGGTATCTCCTTGTTGTTGTCAAGCAAATCTGCAACAAGAACAATTGTTCTTAGGTACCAAGATTATCTTGGGTTTTTTCTTGTTAGCCTTGGATGGTTTGGATGACCCTTTTGGATGATCCTTGTAATCATAAGACAAATGTCCAAACCTCCTTGGAGTTTGTTAATTGAGGCATTCCTTCAGAAGCTAGAGTCAAGGTGTTCCATATCTTTTTTGAGGATTTGTAGCTATGAACTTTTTCATACTCTGCTTCTATTAAGGCACACATAAGAATTTTTCTAGCTTTAGAGTTTAGTAAGTACCTTGTTTTTTTCTATTCATTCCAAAATGATATAGGAATCTTTCTTCCATCTTTAGTGGGAATATAGTTTTCATTTTCTACAACATCCTAAATTTTTATGTGATAATCATCAAAGAATACAATCATTCTTTGATTCTAGTACTCATGATTTTGTCTTTTGAACAGAGGAGGTTTGTAGACAACATGTTCTTCATTTTCCACAACTATCAAGAGTTCATGTAGCTTGAAAAGGAACCCTTTGTTACTCTAAAAAATGAGGCATAGTCGTATATAGAATATGAACATTATATGAAGCTATAAAAAAAGTCATGTTGAATCAAGAGCATATAAGTTAAATAGTGAGTTACAAGATATAATAATCACATAAAACAAGAAAACTTTACGCTTAAAAAACTAAATTCTTTATTGGACAAAGTTTCTCTTTTAGACAAAATTTTCTATGGACGATGGAATGTTTGGAAGCAGATAGATAACCTTGTTAAGAGAACAAGTTCTTTTTATATGGACAAAATCCATAATTCCATACCGTGATGACTTTGTTTCCTAAAAACTGAGTATAGAACCAAGACATTAATCATGACTCTTTAGTCATTATGTTTGTTATCATTAAAACATTTGGGTCATTTTGGATGCATATAAAATATGTTCCAATAGTAATCAAGCTCTAGATGCCAATTGATGAATCCATGGATCAACAAACAAAAAATAGTCAAATATGATTAAAAAAATTGGGGATAACTTTCAAGAACATAAAAGTTGATAGAATAAATTTAAAATGTGGATAAAGAAAGAAGAGAAATTCACCACTAGCTTCAAGAAATTAGATAAGAATGGTAGAAATTTGCCACAAGTTCCTTTAGAGCATGATGAGAATGAGTTCTTGTTCAAGACAAGAGAGGAAATGCTCTCAACAATGCTTGCAATACAAGTTTTTATTTCTCAAAAAACTAGTTAGTGTTAATTACAAAAGCCTTATATAGGCTGATGCACCCTAGGATCCACTACCATGACCTAGTTTCAAGTAATTGCCGAAATTAGTGATAAACATAATGACCAAAAATTTAGAAAAAGAAAAAGGAGAAAATGGATAAAGATTAGAAAGGGCTCGCCACTAATTCCTAAGAATTAGATAAGAGATTGTAGAGATTTGCCACAAGCATCTTGGAATCTTGTAAGAATTGGATTTCTTGTCAGGAAAAGAGTAGAGAGAATGCTTTCAAAAGTGCTAAGGCACAATTTCAATTTCATCAAAAAGTGATTAGGCTAATTATAATGGAAGCTTATATAACCCTTCCTAAATCCTTATTAGAGTCTCTTAATCCTAATTAACTAAAGCCTAAGGTAAACTAGCCCAAAACGCAAGGCTAACAAACCTCACAGATTAGTGATAGAATTAGCGAGGACGTAGGAGACTAACCTAGCGATGGAAATTTGATAGCAAGGGAAAAAGAAGGAAAACATGACCTAAAATGGGTTTTTGCCCATGGCTAAGCTAACCTACCAAAAATTTCCTTAAAGAAGCATGAAAATACGAAGGGAATAAGGTCACTCCAGCCTAAACAATGCCACCTTGGAAACTAAAAATATTATACAAAATCGGTGTGCTTAATGCCTTTTCTTGGCCTTTGAAAATGGCCAACTCTTGGTGCACTTCCTCTTAGATGCTTTTAAGCCTACCCTTAGTCATTGAGCCTTCAAGCACAAGGGTAGTTATCTCATTCTCACCTTCTTAGAAGTGGCTTCGCATATATGCATCATAGGATATCCTAATCACACTTAACTAATCTAATTCCTACTTAGGAATATGCAAAGGAACAAGTCCAATAGCCTAAAAAGGTAGCTAAAAAATAGAAGTCATCATAAAACTAGATAGCATTTTTAGTGACTAAAAATTCAACCACTAAGTCGAGAGTGTAGCTTTAGGCCCCTTGGCCCAATTACAAGCAAACCAAAAACAAAATTACATATAAAATTAACTCAACTAAAGTAGCTTAAGGTCTAATAAAAGTTTACACAAGGCCAAAATAGCACTCTATAAATGAATACAAAAGTAGACAAGTGTTGGACTCTCCTTGGCCTATAAAAAGACCCATCTCTTCTTGGACTTCCTCTGAAAGTCTTCTAAATCTCCCTCTAGTCATTGAACCCTCCATGCCTTAGGTCTCTATGTTCTTCAAGCTTTTTTGATGGTCTTTGTCTTCCTTGTCCATTTATTAGTGTATTTAAAAAACCTTCACTAGTTCAAATTCTTGTTGAACGACAAACAGACTAACCACTCACACATACCTAAACACTGAACCTGAAATAGAAACCTTTAAACCAAAGCCATCAGAAAACATCCAATAGTCTTTTGGACTTTTCTTTTATTTTACCATAAAAAGCAGGATTTATAACTTCTGAACTACCTTTGTTTGACACCTCTAACTCCTACATCCCTTTAAACCATAGGAGAATCCTTATGTGATTAATATCACATTTGCAAAGTAGAGATATAAGGTGAAAGTTGTTCTTATTCACACCCTTGGACCAAAAGAGAAACTCAAAAAAACATTGGTCTATTTTGTTTCTCAAATACCCTAAACTTGAGCCCAACATACTTAGACTAGACTACCTATTATGTGTCCTTGAGTATAAACCACCTTATACATCATCCTACCTTCACCTAGTTGCATACACTCCACCTCCAAATGCCCCTATACCACCTAGTCAGATAACAAACACGTAAAGACCGTTATGTGTTTCCTTGCCTTTAAAGCACACACCTAGAAAGATTCAACAAAGTCCACCCTAGTGTGAAGTAACATGTGATTCCAGCCAAATTTAAAAGTGAATCAATGTCCAAAAGTAAAGTTCCAAAATTTTTCAAGTGCTTATCTTTCCTATTTACTTGAAATTCAAGCCACTGGATGCTACAACTAAAGGGTTTTGCTAATTTTGTAAGAAAATTTGATGAGTAGGCCAATCTATGTTAGCAACGAGATGAAGGATCTAAATTTCATACCTATTTCCAAATTCATTAGACCTACCACAATATAAGGAAGAGAATACTAAAAGGGTTTAGAGACACTTAGCTTCTCAATGTCCCAATAGGCATGGCACATGGGCTCATGCTCTCTCTTACCCAAAGTAAAACAACCTCCACCACCTACACCTATGGTTCCAAGGACTTGTGTTATTAAGTGTTTCAAGTGCCTAGGCAAGGGACACAAAGCTTTTCAATGTCCCAATAGGAGATTCATGATTATGAAAGATGATGGGGAGATACAATGTGAGAGTTCACTTGGAGAGTTGAGTTCTTCTAGTGAGACAAAGAGTCTTAGTGATAGTTCTCACTGTGAGGTAGACTTGCTTGTAGTGAGGAGGTTGACAAATAGCCTTGTGGGAGAAGAGGCCAAGAAACAAAGAGAGAATACTTTCCATTCTAGGTGTCTTATCTTGGGTAACTTATGCTCTATGATCATAGATGGGGGAGTTGTGTGAATGTATTTATTGAGGGACTTGTGAAGAAACTAGCTCCATCCACCTTTGTGCACTAAAGGCCATATAAGCTTCAATGTGGATAGTGAGAGACTTGTGACCATCACCCTAGGTGGATATAAGGATAAGGTGGTTTATGATGTGGTTCCCATGGAGGCTACATATCTCTTACTAAGCAGGACTTGACAATATTACACTAGGGTGATTCACGATGGAGTCACCAATAGGTTCACATTTGTATATTTGAGGCAAAGGGTTATGCTTAAACCTTTGTCTCTAAGAGAGATTCACAAGGATAAAAGAATGAAAGTTAAAAGATAGGTTGAGAGAAAAACTGAGAGCAAGTTGAAGAAAAAAAAAGGATAGTGAAGTCGAAACGAGAAACGGGAAGAGGGAAAGAAATTGTATGAGAGAACAAGAATAAAAAATAAGAAAAATTATAGGTCAAAGGAACCAACTATGATGGAAAGAGAAAAAAAAAAAGAGGAAAAAAGAAAGGAATCTTTGCTAGTTAGCCCTAGGGAGGTTTGGAGAGTCCTTTTGACCAAGAGGGAACCCTTATTTGGTTTGGCTCCTAACATGCTTTTGAAAGCTTCTCATTGTTTGAATGCTTTGTTTGTAGGTATGCAAGATTTGTTAGAGGAGTTCTAAGATGTGTTCCCACAGGATATACTTCATGGGTTGCCATCCTTGAGAGGTATAGAACATTACATAAACTTGACACTTGGATCTACTTTGCCAAATAGAGCAGCGTATAGGGCGAATCCTAAGGAGGCCAAAGAGATTAAAAACAAGTTGATAAATTGATAGAAAAAGGTTGGGTAAGAGAGGACATGAGCCCATATGCCATGCCTATGATTTTGGTGCCAAAGAAAGATGGAACTTGGAGAATGTGCATTGATTGTAGGCTAATAAATATTATCAATATTAGATATAGGCACCCAATTTCCCATTTAGATGACTTGCTTGATGAATTACATGGTTCTTATATTTTTTCTAAATTTGATTTGAGAAGTCGATACCATCAAATTAAGGTAAACAAGAGGGATGAATGGAAAGTGACTTTTAAGACTAAGTTTGGGCTTTATGAGTTGCTTGTCATGCATTTTGGCTTGACTAATGCCCCTAGTACTTTTATAAGATTGATGAACCATGTCAAGAGAAGCCTAATAGGCAAGTGTGTGGTTGTTTATTTTGATGATATTTTGATTTATTCTACTTGCTTGGATGACTACCTCTTGCATGTGAAAAGTGTGCTTGAAATTTTGAGAAAAGAAACTTTGTTTGCTTATTTAGAAAATTGTGTGTTTTGTACCCATGAGGTAACCTTCCTCAGTTTTGTTGTTGGCTCCTATGGAGTCAAGTTTGATGAGGAAAAGGTGAAGGCCATCTAAGATTGGCCAACTCCTAAGATCGTGGGGTAAGTAAGAAGCTTCCATGGGCTTGAAAGATTTTATAGGAGATTTGTAAAAGATTTTAGTACACTTGTAACCCCTTTGAATGAAATTTTGAAAAAGGTTGTTGGACTTAAATAGGAGGAGAGCCAAGAGAGGGTCTTCCAAGCTTTGAAGGAAAGGCTCACTAAAGCTCCAATTCCTGCTTTGCCTAATTTTTCAAAATCTTTTGACTTAGAGTGTGATACCTTTAGTGTTGGTATAGGGATCATGATCCTCTAAGAAGGGAACCCAATTACTTACTTTAGTGAAAAACTAAAGGGTTCCCAACTAAATTATTCAACCTATGATCGAGAGTTGTATGCTCTTGTGAGGGCCTTGCAAACTTGGCAACATTATTTATTGCCCAAGGAGTTTGTGATCTATAGTGATCATCAAGCTCTTAAGCATTTGAAAGGGAAAGGTAAGTTAAATAAGAGCATGCTAAATGACTTGAATTTTTGGAGCAATTTCCTTATGTATTTAAGCATAAGCAAGGCCAAATGAATGTGGTGGTGGATGCTTCCTCAAGGATACATGCCTTAATTGCCATGCTTGGAACAAAGATGCTTGGACTTGGTTGCATAAAGTAATTGTATGAAAAAGATCTTGATTTTAGTAATCCTTTTTCCATGTGTGCCCATTCTGCATTCCATGATTTCTTTATACATGATGGCTTTTTATTTAAGGGAATGACACTATGTACGCCAATGAGCTCAATTTGGCAATTGCTAATGAAGAAGGCACATGAAGGTGGCCTTATGGGTCACTTTGAAGAACTTAAGACTTAAAATTTTGAATGAGCGTTTCTATTGGCCTTACATGAGGAAGGATGTCAATAACATTTATGATAAATGCTTAACTTGTAAATTAGCTAAGTCTAAAGTTTCCTTATGGTTTATATACCCCACTCCCTATTCCCACTATTCCTTGGATTGATATCTCTATAGACTTTATACATGGTTTTCCTAGGTCTAAAAGAGGTAAAGGTTGTATTTTTGCTGTGGTTGATAGATTTTCAAAAATGACCCATTTCATTCCATGTCACAAGAGTGATAATGTGTCACATGTGGTCAATCTTTTTGTTTAGGGATATGGTGAGATTGTATGGTCTCCCAAGGATTATTGTTTTGGATAGGGACACAAAATTCCTTGGACATTTTTGGAGGTCCCCTTGTAGTAGGCTTGGGACAAAGATACTTTTCTCCACTACTTGCCATCGACAAACGGCGGATAAACCAAGGTGGTAAATACAACTCTAGGTCAACTTCTAAGATGTTTTGTTAAAAATAGTTTGAGGGATTTGGTGGATTGGATACCCCATGTTGAATTTGCTTATAATAGGGTGTTTAATTCTACTACTTTTTACTCTCCTTTTGATTTGGCTTATGGTTTCAATCCCTTCTCTTTATTTGATTTGTTTCCTTTACATATCTTGCCTAATTGTGTTAATGATGAAGGGCTTTCCAAAGTCCAATTTGTTAAAAGGTTACATGATAAGGCATGGGTGGACATGGAAAAGAAAGGAGAAAAGTATGCAAAAAATGAAAACAAAGGGAAGAAGGAAGTCTTCTTTAAGGAGGGAGACTTGGTGTGGATACACTTGAGGAAGGAGTGGTTTCCTCACCTTAGGGAGTCTATACTCCTTCCAAGAGGAGATGACCCATTTAAAATTTTGAAGAGAATAAATAATAATGCTTATAAAGTTTATATGCCCCAAGAAGTTGGGGGAAGCACTACCTTTAATGTTAATGATTTGACCCCTTGTGATATAGGTACTGAAGCACCAAATTTAAGGCCAATTTCCCTTCAAGAAGGGGAGGATGATGCATATATGGGAAGCCACACTCAAGGAACATGAGGGCGAGAATGAGGTGGCCACCCCTGCACTTGAAGGCCCATGACTAGGGGAAGATTCAAGAGGAATTGCAACGTGATTTGGCTGTAGTGAATGGCCAAGAAGGGGCCCAAGAATGTCAAGTTTTGTACCATGTATCTAGCAACCATTTTGGCCATGCTTAGAGCAGGAAGTACTTTATTGTCCTTGTACTTTCTAAGTATTTTTAGGTGCCTTATATATAGGATAGCATAGCCTTATGCCACAGTCCTTATTTGGATTGTTTTCCTTGCTATTTTCATTTTTCTGAAAACCTGTTGCTAATCTAACAGCTAACACAGGCCTAATTCATCGCTAAGTTCATTGCTAGTCCGAGAAGGGAGTTGGCTTACATTTTGTACCCTTTAATTTTGGCATGGATTTTCAATCTTACCTCATAATTAGGATTAGATAAGGTTAATATGGACTTAATCAAAGGGTATATAAGACCCCATTATAATTAGGATAATCACTTTTGAATAAACTTGATTGTGCATTGCACTTTTGTGAGAGTTTCTTTTTTACTATTGTCTTGAACAAGGAACTCATTCTTATTAAGCTTCCATGATGCTTCTGGCATATCTCACTTCTCTTATCTAATTTTCCATGAATTATTGGTGAGCTTCATCCATTTCCTTCTCTAGATTTTCATTTTCTTCTTCTTCTAAGTTTCAATTTCCATTTCCACAACTAACTTTGTTTGTACTTGAAGCTAGGTTTTGATTGTGGATCCAAGAGTTCATCATTGTACCTTCACCTCAACAATTCTCCTCCTCATCCTACAATATCTTTATCACACCATAATTTTATTGTGCCACTTTAACCACTAACTATCTCTACACCCCCTAAACATCCTAGATGCAATAAAAGGCAACATTGATCAATAGATGTATCAAGTAGAAGAGATTATCAAACACATGTTTGAATTGGAGTAAAAATAGGATATACACAAAATGAGGTTAAATTGTGTGTAGTTTTAAGTCATTTTAACCTTTTCTCACAATAGATATAAGTTCGTAAAGAGAAACTTTAAAAGATTGCCCAAAAATATTTTGAGAATGTCCAAAAAAATTTTTGACATCGTCCAAATAAATGTGATAATAGAAAGCAAAAATGAAGGATAGAGATATCAACATAAGATGTTTTAACTAATTTTGTAACAAAAGCTACATTTAATCTCTTCAACTTGAAGGACTTTCCACTAAGTCACTCTTGACTTATAAACACTAAGTATTCCTAGCCTCTCCAGACTTTTACACACTTGTAATCAACAACCATGATTACATGCAAACAAGTATTCTTTGTCACTCAGTGATACAATCTAAACATGTCTTGAAGAAGAACCTCAAGAAGACAAAGAGAACATGGACACCAAAGCACTCTAAGCCCCCGTGAAAAGGGGTAGGATGAGAAGATTGCAATAGGAAGTTCTTTAAAAGATAAGTCTTCTCAAGAGTCTAAAAGAGCCTACCCAAAGCCCAACCATATATTATGTATGGGCTTGTACCATGAGTCCATAATGGGTTTGTAACTCTTTAGCATAGCTTCCTATGAACACCTTTACTTTGGGCTCTATTAAAGCCTTAAATACTAGAGATAGGATTTATAGGAAGATCCTTGATTAGTTTATTAATAACTTGTTTGGTTGGCTAGTTTAGATGCTTCCTTGCATGGATAAGCATGATAGCCTCTTATCCAACCACCCTAAGCTCTTTTAGCTTCCCAAATTGTGAGGGATCCTTGGCTATCTATAGCTCCCTTCACCTTTTGTAATCATGTGTTTGATTGAACGAAAATATTGTGTTGCTTTCCAACTTTAGAGAGGATTCTCTATCTTGTCTAGAGCAAGAGCCTACAATTCTTATCAAGTTTCCAAGAGGCTTTTGATGAATCTAATTTCTCTTATCTTCCCATCAATTTTGGAAAGTGGTGAGCTGAATCATTTCTTTCCTTATCCATTTTACACTTTTCTTCTTCCTTGCTCCTTGTTCCTTGTTCTTGTTCATGGGTTCAACCTTTCTTAGAGCTTCTTGAAATCTTTGTGAGAAAGTGGATCTGAGAGTGCATCAATTGGTATTAAAAGCTTTCTTGTCTCATATTGGCATGGTTCCAAGGAGTTTTGAAGCTTCATTGATGGTCAAGGTAGCACCAAAACCTCTTGGTACACAAGTAAGTGCACTCCAAAATTCGCATGCCTTGTATAACTTCAAATGATATGCGTTTTGAAATTTTCTTGTTGGGTTTTTCTCACCATGGTTCTACGTTTCTATGGTGTTCTTTTCCATAATTGAGTCTTGAATCTTGTTCTTGAAAGTATTTTTATAAGGTGTTTGTCGAAATGTTATGAACAAACGTTGAATTCTTGATGAGTTTTTGTTGAAATCTTGCAATGGGTTTGTATGTTGCATGTTGCACCCAAGGTTTCTTGCATTTTTTAGTTGAGTTTTGTATGTTACAATGGCACTGCAGTGGTTTTGTGATGTTGTGCATACAAAATGCTTGTAGAAAAGTTCACACATGAATGTTCATAAAGTGCTTGAACGAAAATGTGGTAACTTTCGGTGTTTGTGTGAAAAATTTGTGTAACTTGTGGACCAAGAAAGGAGTTTTGCTAAAGTGGAAAAAAATTGGTTGGTGGCATTTGAAAAGAGATAAAAATAGTGATTATCCACTAAAAAAAGTGTAAGAAAATATGATGCAATGGTCCAAGAAAAGGAGTTGTAAACACACCAAAATTACGAGTATGCATGTGCACTAGTTTTTTGCGTCTAGTTTTTTTTTATTCTTGTAGAGTTTTTCATGATGACTAGATTCTATACTTATTTTAATATAATTCCATGTATGTTCTTGATTCTTATTCCTTTCATGAGTCTTCTTATTGTCTTTGAAAATTCCATTTGAGTTTAGCTTTCATTTTGTGCTCTTTTCGTTGTCATTTATTGGCCTCTAGTTTTGCCTTTGGAGTTTTCTTTTCTTGGAATTCTTAGAGTCTTGAAATTTTATGTATTTTACTTGCAACTAGAAACTTGATTAAAGAATTTAGACTCTTAGCTCAAGCCAGAGATAGTGAAAAGAGTGGTAAAAGACAATAGTGTATATTAGAGAAAAAGCCCAAAAGTGTGCATACATGAGAGTAAAGTGTAAACACTAAGGAGTGATGAGTTTTTCCTTATTGTTTTGTTTTAGTGTTTGTGTAGTAGTTGGAGGTTTAGTTACAACCTTTAGTTGAGTGTTATGGGGGAAAAAAGTGAGTAAAAAGAATGGGTAGTTCTAGTGTGTATTTGGAGAACCTTTCTCCAAAATCCAAGATAATGGAGTATGTGAAAAAGTTGGAAGAAAAAATGAGTAGTTAAGAGGTGGATTGAAGTTCGTGAGACTAGACACTCAAAGTATCAATGCCAAAGTTAATTCTTAAGTAATGGAAAAGATAAGGAAAAACATACATTTAGGAGGAAGAGTGAAGGTAACCATGATGCAGGCTATGAAAGTCATCTTGGTAAATCTTCTAGGTCCCAAAGAAGTAAAAGGATTAGGAGGCATGAAAGGCTTAGGGGTGAGCATAAAAGAATTTCAATTGAACTTATAAAAGGTAAAATACCAGTTTTCCTTGGTGATAGAGGACCTAATGCTTACTATGATTGGGAAATGAAAGTGGAACAAAATCTTGAATGCTTTGATTGTGATGATATGGTGAAAGTCAAGTTAATTTTTCTCTTTTGGAGGTTATGCTTTGATATGATGGAATTAAATTGCTATTAATATTATACGTATGAGAAGAGCTTCTATTGGATCTTTAGATGAGTTAAAAAGATAAATGCATGAAAGATTTGTACCTTCATGTTACAATAGAGATCTTTTTGTTAAATTGCAAAGAATACATCAAGGGTCTAAAAGTGTTGAAGAATGTTTTAAAAAATGGAGGTGTCTTTAATAACAGCCCAAGTGGTAAAATCACAATAAGCCACCATGGATAGATTTTTACATGGCCTTAATAGTGAAATTTAAGATATTGTTTAGTTACATGTTTATAACTCTTTGTCTACATTGGTTCACCAAGGCTCAAAGGTTGAATTTCAACTAAAAAGGCATGGTAGAAGATGTTACCCTAACACAAGTTCTAGTTGAAAGGGTAAGGGAAAAAGAGAAGACAAGTCGACAAAAACCCTAAGATTGGAGTGCATCCTCACAAGGCCGAATAGAAGAGCTAACTATTTCTACACCTAACACTTATAAATCTAGTAACATTATATGTTTCAATGTTTTAGGTAACTGATACATAGCTTCTCAATGCCCAAACTAAAGGACAATGATCTTAAGGTACAATGGAAAAATGGGGAGTGAGAGCTCTCAAAATGATACATCAAGTAGTGAAAGTGAATTATGAAGTGAAGAGGCATCCTCATTGGAGATGACCAATCTTAAAGAGAAAATATATTTTATTCTAGATGTTTAATTCAAGGAAAATGTTGTTCTTTAATAGTTGATGGTGGTAGTAGTGTAAATGTTTCTAGCCTTAAGCTAGTGAACAAACCATCAATTCCTACTTTACCTCATCCTAAGCCTTATGAACTTCAATGGTTAAGTGAACAAGGGAAAATGATTATTGATAAACAAGTATAATTGTCCATAACATTGGGTAAGTACAATAATAAAATTCTATGTGATGTGGTCCCAATGGAAGCAACCTATATACTTTTGGGAAGAGCTTGGCAATATGATAGAAAAGTGACTTATGACGAAGTTACTAACCAAATTTCCTTTGTGAACATGGGTCATAAAGTAACTCTTAAACCTTTATCTCTCAAAGAAGTATTGGATGATCAAATACAAGTTAAACAAAATAGAGATGAAGAAAGAAAGCAAAAAGAAAATGAGAGAAAATTAAGAGAGAAAAAAATGAGAAAATATAAAGAGAAAAAAGAGAAGAAAAATAATAGTGAACATGGGAGTTTACTTGTTAATAGAAAATCTTTAAAGAAAGTGCTTCTAAATAAAAATGAACCTCTATTTCTCTTACCTACTAACATGTGTTTTGTGATAAATTCTCCTTTAACTTACAAACCCAAAGATTTTGAGAAGATGTTTGAAGGGTTCAAGATCATTTTCCCAAAGGAAATTCCACATGGATTAACCCCTATAAGAGGGATTGAACACCAAATAGACTTTGTACTTGGTGCTTCATTCCCAAATCGTCTAGCTTATAGGGAAAACCCAAAAGAATCAAAGGAGATCCAAAAGTAAGTCACACAACTCTTGGACAAAGGATTTCTAAGGGAGAGTATGAGTCCCTATGCTGTCTAATTTATCCTTGTACCAAAAAAGGATGATAATTGTCATATGTGTATGGACTGTAGACCTATAAATGCAATCACGACTAGATATAGACACCCAATCCCACGCTTAGATGATTTGCTTTATGAATTGCATGGTGCTTGTGTGTTTTCTAAAATTAACTTACAAAGTGAGTACCATTAAATTCGCGTGAAAGAAAGGGATGAGCGGCAAACTACTTCTAAAACTAAACTTGGTCTATATGAGTGGTTGGTTATGCCCTTTAGGTTAACAAATGCTTCAAGTACTTTTGTAAGGCTCATGAACCATGTGTTTAGAAGTCTCATAAGCAAATGTTTTGTGGTTTATTTTAATGATATACTTGTCTATTCTAAGTGTGTGAATGACTATGTGTTGAATGTGAAAAATGTGTTTTTATTGCTTCAAGAGTGATCTTTGTATATGAACTTTGAAAAATTTACCTTTTGTACAAGTGAGGTCATATTGTTAGGCTACGTTGTTAGCTCCCAAGGAGTCAAAGTGGATGAACAGAAGGTGAAGACCATCCAAAGTTGGCCAACACCAAAGTCAGTGAGTATCGTTAGGATTTTCCATGGGTTAGCAAGTTTCTATAGATACTTTATAAAAGATTTTAGTACCCTTGCTGCCCCTTAATGAAATAGTAAAAAAATATAAGTGGGAAGACAGTCAAGGAAAAGCTTTCCAAGCTTTAAAAGAGAGACTCACCAATGTCCCTATCTTAGCACTCCTAAACTTCAATAAATCTTTTAAGCTTGAGTGTGATATTTCCAATGTGGGAGTAAGGGTTGTGTGATAAGTCATTTTTATACACCTCACAAGGACTTAAGATGGGTATTTTTGAGATTATTTGGTACTTAAGAATCGTGTCTTAGCTAAGATTCTTATTATGGACCTAGAAATAGGGAAAATATAAATCTGTGTTAATTTGAGAATTTTAGCTAATAAAAGATTGGATTCATTTCATGCTACCATTCAATATTATAGTAATTTTGTAGCTAATTATTTTTACTATAAATTAGCTATAAAATAACTATTGATTTTAAAATTAACCACAAAATTATTTTGTAGCAAATTTTAAATTTTCTAGTAGTGTTTGATACAATCTTGAAAAGCCTTAAAGAATAACCTCAAGAGGACAAGGAGAACATGGACACGGAAGCACTCCATGGCCCCATGACAAGGGGTTGGATGAGAAGATTGCAAAAGGAAGTGCTTCAAAATATGGGCTTTCTCAAAAGTCTAGAAGAGCTTGCCTAAAGACCAACCATATATTCTATATGGGCTTGTACGTTGACTCTATAATGATTTTGTAACTCTTTAGCAGAACTTCCTTTGAACAAGTTTACTTTGGGCTTCATTAAAGTCATAAATACGAGAAATAGGATTTATAGGAAAATCCTTTATTAGTTTAGTAATAGGTAGTTTAGTTGGCTAGTTTGGATGCTCCCTTGCATGGATAGGCATCATAGCATTTTATCCAAACATCCCAAGCTTCTTTAGCTTCCCAAACCATGTGGGATCCTTGGCTATATAGCCACCTTCACCTTTTGTAAACATTTATTTGATTGAATGAAAATATTGTGTTGCTTTGAAACTTTGGAGAGAATTCTCTATCTTGTCTTGATCAAGAGCCTACAATTCTTATCAAGTTTCCAAGAGGCTTGTGGAAAATCTCATTTCTCATATCTTCCCATCCCTTTGGGTTAGCAACGACCTGCATCATTTCTTCAATTATCCATTTTAAACTTTTATTCTTCCTTGTTCCTTGTTCTTGTTCATGGTTTCACCCATTCTTGGAGCTTCTTGAATTCTTTGTGAGAAAGTGGATCTGGGAGTGCATCAGTTAGCCTCTTCCGGTTATTACAATAAAACAAAAGGTTTTAGAAAGATGACTCATAGAGTGAACATATAAGATGAAGATCAAAGCTTCTGATTTTGTAAATGCAAAGCTTCAAAAATACAATAAAATAAGAGTTACAAAAAACTAGCTTAATAAAAAACTGAAAGACTTTTCTAAAAGAGGTCATGCAAAAGGACTTGTAATAAAAAAAACAGCATAATCTGAATATAGTGCTTTTTCAAAATTTTTTATCTTTCCTTTTCTTTATTTGTATGCTTCTTTTCAATTGTTTTTTCTTGCACACAATTATTCTTTTCAATTTTCTTTATCTTTAGAAGCTCTTTTTCTAATACTTTCTTTTGCAAAGACATCACTTGTTCATGTATAGCATTATTCTACTTCTATGTACATCTTTGTTTTCTTATTATCTTCATGAAGGGTACATGATAGGTAAAAGGATGAAGTCACACCATGTGACTCATGCTGCCCTACTAATAAAGATCTGCTGGGAACAGAAGATTTTAGAGAGATTCATTGCTCTACTTGTGGCAAAACAAGAGAAATATTTTTCTCGCTACAAGAAAAAACTGCTTTGATAAGAATAATATTCCTCCTATGAGGCTAGCAACCATTCACCTTACTCTGCCCAAAGTTGCTAAAGCAGACATGGAAGATGTGAAGCATTCACAAGCACACCTTGATCTCACTACAATGCATATATGGAGGGTCATAGTCATTTTCCTCATGAATGCTTCAAGGAAGAGGAAACCACTACACTTGAAGGTCAAATGACTAGGGAAAGACTTAAGAAGCTTCAAAGAAAGGTGTAACAAGAATTGGCCATCCTTGAGGGACATAGAGAGGCCAAAGGGGGACATATTTGTATAACTTGTCTAGTTGTCAAATTGGCCTTATGTAACCTTTTGTATAGTATTTTCCCTCTATTTTCATGTTAGAATAGATGTATTTTTATTGTATAGCTTAGCTTTAGGCTGAAAGCCCAATTCATACCCATTTTTCCAGTACTCAATTTTTGTCTCTAAAGTCGTCTCCAAAGGCATAGCTAAATTCGTCACTAGTTACTAGAAGGCCTTTTAGGCTATTTTAGGCTTGGCTAGTCTATAGCCTTCGTTTTATTTCCTTAATTAGGATTATGAAACCCTTTAATTAGGACTAGGGAGGACAATAAAAGTCCAAAATGTAATTACCTTAATCACTTTTGAATGAAATTAGAATTGTGCATTGCACTCTTTAGGAAACTTTCTCTCTTCTCTTGTTTTGAATAAGAAGACTAATTATCATCAAGCCTTCAAGATGATTGTGGAAAATCTTCACAATCTCTTATGTAATTCAATGAATTAGTGGCAAGTCACCTTCTTCCTCCATCCATTTTCCCATTTCTTCTTACTTTTTCAGTAGCATGTTTTGCAAGAGATTTTTTGGTTCCTTTGAGTTTATGTCATGATTGTTGATCCAAGGTTTCATCAAGTGGTAATCAGAGCTTTTAATCATCACCTAATTGCTGAATTCAATCAAGAAATGAAGGATTTCCATAGAAACATGAAGGTTTTGGGCGAACCTTCTGAAGTAAGTTCACCTTGCCATTTCTAGCATCACACCTCGTTATTTTGCTTCCTACTTGTTAGGTTTTTTTCAACTAACATTCCTCTAGATTCTCATGATTCAGATTTGAAAAATTCCTAATCTATCTATTGATTTCAATTTTTAGGGTTCATGCATGAAGAGTTTGGGGATTTTGAATTTACAAGTGATATGATGCTAACTAGTTGAATGTTGTGTTGTATACTAGACCAATACTTCTTGCCCTTGGTGTAGGAACTTATATTCAATTAGTTTGTGTGATTTTCTTATGAGATAAGCTATTGTTCTGAATGTGTATGAAATTGACTAAGTGTTTGATGAATTGCTTTGATGAATTACGTATGAATTTGTGCTAGAATTGTTGTAGTGCTGTAAAAATAAAATTAAAGACCAAAGTGCTTGTGTAAAAGTTCTAAAAGAGAAAGAAAAATAGTGATTAAGTGGCATTAAAGTGTAGAAAAAAATGTATAGACACAAAAGACAAGTGAAAAGAAGCAAAAGACAGAAATGGTGGAAGGTTCTAAGCAAAAACAAAGATACATCTAATTTCTAGAATACTAGTTCACTAGGTTTTGTGCCAAGTTAGTGTTATATTGTGAAATGTTATGGACAACTATGTATGATTCCATTTCCCCTGTATTTTTGTGTCTTTTTCTTAATCATTGAGTTTTCTTAATTGTCTCTTTAAATTTCTTTTGAGTTTGGCTTCTTTTTAGCTTCCTTTCTTGAGCTTTTCTTGCTTGTCTTCTTTGAATTCCTAAATTTGTCTTAAGTTTTCTTTTACTTGAACTTCTTAAGAGATTTTTGAGATTTGCTTATCTTTCACTTGCAGCTAGTTGTTTGATTAACAACATTTGACTTGTGCAAAGCTTAGAGGTAGAGATAGAAGGAAAAATGCAAGAGAGCACACTAGAGAGAAAGCCACAAAAAAGTGAAACACGAGTGAGAGTGGAAATACTTTGAGAGTGGTGAGTTATTTTATGTTTATGTCTCAGTTTTGCTGCAGGCTTTTAGGAAGCTTAGGAGGTGTTAGAGTGAAAGGAAGTTAGGGAAAAAGTGGGAGAGTCTAGCCAAGATTGGGATAACCTTTCCCCAAAGTCCAAAAACATGATGAACTTTATGAAGGAGATGGGAGAGAAATTGGAGAAGGTTGGGAGAGGGCTGGATTCGGTCCAAAGAGACACTCCAAGTGTCAATGCTAAGGTAGAAACCCTTAGTAGAGACAAGGGGAGAAGCCTAGAGTGGCATCATAATGCATATATGGAAAGGGTGTTCTGAACCTTGTCATGAGGCTTAGGCATGACTAGTCAAGTCCACTTAGTCACTAATCATATTATAAAAGGACCACTATGGGACCCTAAATCTGTCCGGTCCAATAGACAGCTCCACAGGAAACCACGAGTATAAAGAGGACTTAAGCTCAAAGGGCTAGGAAGAGACTCATTAGGAAGGTTAGCCAACTTGCCTACATCCGAGAGGAAGAGCACAACATACTTGATGTCAGCCAGTGAGACAAGACCGGCAAGAACGTACACGACCCGACCTACGACTCAAGAGGGCCAACATCTAACCTCTCTCCAGGACGAACGTAGGAAAATGTCCCCAAGTGCAACCCAAACGATCACAGACTCGAAGTGGTTCAAATTAGACATGAAAGACCCCACCTCGATGATGATGAGATTTGTCTAGTTTAGTAGAACCAAATAGAATCAGCCACATTAGCACAAAGATAGTAGCCTCACCAAAATCAGAGCAATCCGAGCTGCATGATCTTCTAGAAAGAAAGAAGAGGCTGTTAATAAAGCCACACCAGCAAACTAGGGGCCCCATTTCCTTCAATAGAGCAAGATCCTTGCCAATCACAGCAAAGGAATGCACCATGTCAGCCACTACCCGCGAGAGGCATCGCAAATTCAAGGAGAACGTGTCACATCAAGTGCGGGATCCAATGAGCATCAACCTCGGGATCACCAAGGCTAACAAACTAGATTAGGGGGTTGGAGCAACTCCATGTGGCAAGATCACATGCGCTCTCATCGCCTTCTTAATGACTATAAAGAGGCTTAGCACGAAGAGCTCTAGGGTAAGAATCCAAGACTGAAGGAAGTGCAAAATCGCTGAGGAATTGCTAAGAAAATATGACTCAAAATTATGAAAGGATCAGTTGCAAGCCCACGCGATGACCAGCTCTCTGGATACCAGGTAAGTCTCTTGGCCAAAACTCCAGTCAAGCTATAGGCATTCCCCTAAGCACACTTCAGATAGTGAATACGTAGTTCACCACACGAGTCACCCTCCCCCTTTTACTAAACCTAAATCCTTGCACCCTCGAGCCCATGTAACCTAAACACTCTGAATCCTCGGCGCACATATCATCGCCAATATCAAACCGTCTCTGCATCACTACATGCCTATCACACTTCAGATGGTAGGCAGGCCGCCTTGGTGTCATCCCAGAGCCCATCAACATCCACACTCTAGGATTCATTCCTATCTGTGGAAGGTTCCCAAAATAGGTCTTGAGCTTTGGTGGCCAAAGGTGAGGTGTGATTAAAGCCATGAATGGATCCCATAATTGCCCTAGAACCCTTGGGACTAGCCACAACCTCCTTAGGAGGATAGGGACCGGATCAGCCAATTCACCAGCCTTAATCACTCTAGAGTCGAGTCTTCCCATCTGAATGCCTTCGAGGAGTCAAAAGCACAATGCATCCGTTAGTACATAACATAAAATAAAAGGGAGAGGATCCATGATGTGCATTACACGAGCATACCTGATCGTAAGAATTTGCAGACACATGGCCATGGA
The DNA here is from genome assembly GCA_025330945.1 of Mucuna pruriens. Lineage (NCBI taxonomy): Eukaryota > Viridiplantae > Streptophyta > Magnoliopsida > Fabales > Fabaceae > Mucuna > Mucuna pruriens. Next base: position 1,742,750 of record JAENHJ010000014.1, read on the forward strand.
GACTGGTTATGGGATTTGAATTGCCAGAGCCTACAAACTCTTGCTTTGCCCCTCCGAGATCCCTTTGTAAATAATAATGGTCGATCTCCGGCTCTCATGTGTCCACATGACTCGCTAGTACAATATGACATGCATGGCTCTTACTTCTCTACTCTTCTGCATACATGGCATAACATTAGCATATAACATGCACCACATGATTGTGTCTCATGAACACGCGTCGGGATACCAGAAAGGATAAGTTGTCCACGTATGTGACGCACTCCAAATCTAAGGCTATGGAAAACAAGATCGAAGCACTTGAATTACAAAATCAAGATCTCAAAGGGGAGGTCAGGCAACTAAAGGAACAAATGGCTCAGATGTTCCAGATCCTCTCCCAGACCAATGCCACCATCGTAGCCATGGTTAATCACGGTGCTGCGGGGCACACCCAAGCTGGCAACACCGCTGGCCCTCCGTCCCATGTAGTAAGGGACTCGCCATACGAAATGCCATACAGTTGGAACATTGAAGACCTTGCCAACGAGGAGTAGGAACAGTCAAAGGCTGAGGCTCAACATCAGGCCTCGCGAACTACCCAACCCTTTGGAGTTCATAGACAAACACCTCTGACAGAGGGCAAGTGGAAATGCTTAAAAGAATGGCTCCGTGCTGTGGAAGGTGGAAACCAGTTTGGGTTGGAAGCTGTGGACCTCTACCTTGTTCTAGATGTAGGTCTTCTGGCTGACTTCAAAACCCCAAAATTTGACAAGTACAAGGGAAGTTCCTACCCTAGAATTCACCTGGGTATGTACTGCAAAAAGATGGCAGCCTATATATACGACGACAAGATCCTTGTCCACTGCTTCCAAAATAGCTTGACGGGGACAACTCTTAGTTGGTATGTCAGCTTAGAGCGGGGGCGCATCAAAACATGGAAGGACTTGGCCGAAGAATTCTTGAAACAATATAAATACAACAAGGATATGGCGTCAGATCACTCCCAGCTACAAAACATGGTCAAGAGGGAACAGGAAGGCTTCAAAGAATATGCACACAGATGGCACGAATTGGCGGCACAAGTTCAACCACCAATAACTGAAAGGGAAATGGTTACCATCTTTATCCTGTCTCCCTATTACGACAAGGTGATGGGAAGTGTCACCTCCAACTTCGCTGACCTCGTGGTGGTAGGCTAGAGAATAGAACTGGGCATCAAATGCGGGAAGCTCGCCCAAGCGAGCAGCAACATGGGTTTCGCCAAGAAGCTCCCATCAGAGAAAATGAAAGGCGAAGCCAACACCGTGCTGATAGAGCCCGTCTTCCCACAAGGGAAAAGAGCTGGATGACTGTTGCCCATGCTAGCTCACCACCGACTCCATACGTCCCTCCTTATCAGCAACAAACTAATACACGAGTAGCCACCACTCTAAGGCCAGTATAACAAGGAGCTAGAAGGCTGCCCAAAACGTTCACCCCGATCTCCATGACTTATACGGAACTGCTCCCTCAACTGTTGGAACAAACGCTCATGGAAATAATTCCTCTCAAGCCCCTAGTTCCCCCGTATCCGAGAAGCTACAACCCCAACGCCAGGTGTGACTACCACGGCAGGGCTATAGGCCACGCCACCGAAAGGTATTGGAGTTTGAAACATAAAGTCCAAGTCCTTCAGATGGTGGTTTGCTCGATTTTTAGAACCAAGGGTTGGATGTGCAAAGCAACCCTTTCCCGGGCCACAGAGGTGCGACAATCAATGCAATAAGCCACGAAAATAGGGAGAGGGCAGAAAGCTTCAATAGACGGGGAGGCAACTTGATGAGTTGGGCAAGTTGGTAGCGCTATAAGAAGATTGGGGCGATCTGGACTTAGCTACATAGGACCTGTAAAAGAAGAAGACCTAAGGACTGCAATAGATGCAGTTGAACCTCTATTGCTATCCCTCTAGTTGGAGCATCAGGCCCTAGATCAAGTCACGATGACAAAGAACCAACACTCCGAGTCGGCGGAACGGGTTCACATCAAGGTCTAGGAGTTGGACAGCCGGATGGTTGAAGTTCTACCCAACCTGGTCTCCCAACAAACGTAAATTAAATAAGTGCATGTACATAGGCCTCCACGCCACCTTCGAACAATTTAATAAAATATGCTATATATTCATGCAATTGTTTGCCTTCGTATTTATTCTGTCTGTCTCGCATTTCAAAGTTCATCCAAAGCATTCATTCTGAAACCATGCCTAAAGCATATTTTTTTCTTGCTTTTCAAACACAGTAAAATAAAATAGCCTAGACACAGAAACTACCCTTTGAATTGATAATGCGACCCTCGCGCTTGACAACGCTAGCAAATACAGTTGGCAAGATGAGGGGAAGACCCAGAGGAAGGAGTTTTGATTGAACTTGAACGAATGATAAGACAGGGAAGACTGAGGTTGTGAATCCCGGTGGAAAATAAGGAGCCAAGGAAATTCGAGTAAAGAAACGGATGCCCCCAGACTCAAAGATGGAATCTAGTTAAGCTCGTGAGAGGATAAGCCGACACCTTTCACATGGTCATACTTGGACATGCCAAGTCCAAACATCACCGTCATCGCGCATAGGCTGCCCTAATCCCTAACACACCCCCAGTCCGGTAACTATCAAGAGGGATGAAGTCGGAAGTAGCCTTGAAAACCAAAGGGAAACTGTAAAAGCAATAGAATGCAAGCTCGCTGATCGGGACGAGGCGGACGATAAGCCTTGGTATCACGATATTAAGAAATACCCACACAAGGTCACCTACCCGCATGGGGCAACCGAGAATAACACGATTGCACAAAGTAATGTGAACAATGTTAAGCTAAACCGATCGGAATTGGTTTAACTAATACAGTATAGGTACTCAACTAGAGAACCTAATTGAGAACCTAAAATCAACTCTGGACTTAATCCCTACCAACTGATGAGGTAGCGATTGCATAAATCCTCGGTATGACAATGGACGAATGTATGGCGATCGTCATAAGAACATTAAAGGTTGATAAGGACTGTGGACTGAGTGAATGAACCAGAAGGACTTTGATTATTGGACTAAACATGATCATAGTAGTAGGAGTAGCAATAGCAGTAGAGTAGTTAGCTTAGCTGCATTCGCATTTTAGCTTAATTGCATTTTACCTTACTCGCATCCAAATCCCCTTGTTTCCTACTTTTCAGTCTGAGATAGAGTCAGTTCAACTCTATAGCGTCCGTTGCACTTAGCCAAGACTGTGTCGGATAAGGCTTTGCCGAGTCCATATCGGATCAGTCTTTGTTGAGAGCAAGTCGACACTCCACACTCGAGAGTTTCAATTTTACTTCGGTTTTCACATAAAATCACAATTGAACACAGTGTCCTTGAGAGAATTCGACCTAGGGTTGACTGTGCTATAGTTAGCTTTAGTTTATTTGATAAACGGAATATGACTAAAAAACTGCTCTTATCACCTACCACAACATAGTGAATCCTATCCGACTCTGTGTGGAAGCCTACCACAACGTAGTGAACCCTATTCGACTCCGTGTCGAAGCCTACCTCGGTGTAGTGAACCTTATCCGACTCCGTATCGAAGCCTACCTCAGTGTAAACCCTATTTGACTCCGTGTCGAAGCCCACCATAACGTAGTGAACTCTTACCCGACTCTATGTCGAAGCCTAACCAGTGTAGTGAACTCTTACCCGACTCCGTGTCGAAGCCTACCTAGTGTAGTGAACTCTTACTCGACTCTGAGTCGAAGCCTACCCAGTGTAGTGAACTCTTACCCAACAACATGTCAAAGCCTACTTAGTGTAGTGAACCCTTTCTGACTCCGTGTCGAAGCTTACCCGAGTGTAGTGACCCTTTTTTGACTCCACGTCGAAGCCTACCTCGAGGTAGTGAATTCAAAATAATAAGAGAAATAAAAAATCAAAATCAATTCCGGTCGACTAATTTCCACCTCAAATACCTCCACTTCTCCACCTTATTTCATGCTAAGTAAGGATTAAATTTCTAGATCACACAAGGTCATCAGTTTCATATGTTAGCAGAATTCCAAGTTAACAAAGTGTGTAAGTTTAGGATTCCAAAACATAAGTTTATCAGCTTAAGGGTCCCAAGTGTGTTAATAAAATGTCGAATCACCCAAAAGTTGCATTAGTTTAGAATAATATAAGTCTGTTAGTATTCCAAACCACCCAAGTTCATTAATTTAGAAGTCCAAATGTGTCAATTTTAGGCTTCCATTGTTTATCAACTTAGAGTCTTAGGTCCGCCAAGTCTACCATCTTAGAGTTCCATGGTTCCGAATCAGGAATTCAATTTGTTTTTCTTTCTATCTTAACAGTAATTTTAGTTGCTATATCTCTTAGCCTTGAGAAATAAAACAAGTAAGCAAGACACGACAGATTAGCGAATGTGTTCGTTTTATTAAACATAACAGAAATTACATCAAGAGGACTTTTACATCAAAAATAAAAAAAAAACAAAACAAAACCAATAAACAAACAAAACAAAAAAAAGAAAACTCCCATCCACCAAAGTCTTTGCAAACAATTACAGTGTCCAAGCCAATTCCTACAACTACATCGTCTACTCTGGCTTCTAGAGGGTTTCCATGTCTCGTGGTGTCAACACACCTGGTTTCGACCTTCCAAGAAAGGTGACAACGAACACTATCGTTACGTCTGTGTTAAGCTCGGCGAGATGCTTCCCAAACACACTCGAACCCAAAAGATAGTAGGTAACTCCAAAATTGAAGTTGGGATTCAAGCACATGCTCTAAAGAAGGTCCAAAGTGATAAATTCAAGACTGGGAATAAGCTTGCCTCGAAGCTTTTCTTTTCAACCACTTGTCATTCACAAATGGATAGACAAACCAAAGAGGTTAATAGAACCATAGGCCAACTCCTTAAGTGTTTTGTAGGGAAGAGTTTGAGAGCTTAGAAGGAATGGATACCCCATGTTGAGTTTGCATATAATAGGGTATTTAATTCTACTACTTTCCATTCTCCATTTGATTTGGTTTCTGGTTTTAACCCCTTATCTCCTCTTGACTTGTTGCCTTTATCTATTATGCCTTCTTGGGTGAATGGGGAAGGGCTTTCTAAAGCCCAATTTGTTAAAAAGATTCATGAGAGGGATCAGTCTAATATGGGAAAGAAAGGGGAACAATATGATAAACATTCTAACAAGGGGGAAATGGAAATAATTTTTAAGGAAAGAGATCTTGTTTAGGTCTAGTTGAGAAAGGAGAGGCTTCTTACCTAAGGAAATCTAAACCAGAAGATTTGAACCTTTTAAAATTTTGAAAAAGATAAATGATAATGCTTATAAAGTTGAGATGCTCCAAGAATATGGGAGAAGCACTACTTTTAATGTGATTGACTCGACTCCTTTTGTTGTAGGTACTCAAGCTCCAAATTTGAGGCCAAATTCTCCAACAAAGGGAGGATGATGCATATATGGAGGGCCATAGCCATATTCCTCATGATGGCTTCAAAGAGGAGGAAACCCTTGCACTTGAGGGTCCAATTACAAGGTAAAAACTCATGAAACTTCAAGAAGACATGCAATAAGAATTTGTCATCTATAAAGGCCAAGGAAAGGCCAAAGAGGGGCACACTTTGTACAACTTGTCCAACTGCCAAATTGGCCTTGTGTAGGCTTTTGTATATAGTACTTTCCTTATATTTTTATATTAGAATAGGTGTATTTTTATTGTATAGCTTAGCTTTGAGGTAAAAGCCCAATTCAGATCCATTTTCCTAGTACTCATAATTTTTGTTGCAAAAGCCATCTCCAAAGGCCCAACTAAATTTGTCACTAGCGTTTAGAAGGCCTTTTAGGCTGTTTTGGGTTTGGTTAGCCTATGGGCTTCATTTTCTTTACTAAATTAGGATTATGGAACTCTTGATGATTAGGATTAAGAGAGGACTAGAAAACTCCCAAATGTAATTACCTTATCATTTTTGAATGAAATTAGAATTGTGCATTGCACTCTTTAGGAGACTTTCTCTCTTCTTTTGTTTTGAACAAGAAATCTAATCTCATCAACCCTCCATGATGCATGTGGAAAATCTCTATAATCTCTTATCAAATTCATTGAATTAGTTGCAAGTCAACTTTTTCCTCCATTCTTTTTCCTATTTCTTCTTCTTACTTTTTCGGTAACATGTTTTCCAAGGGATATTTTGCTTCCTTTGAGTTTAGGTCATGATTGTGAATCCAAGGTTTGATCGCACTGCCAAGCCCTCCAAATGTAGAGTTCCATCTATTAGGAGAACCATAACTTCTATTAAGAAGCAAAGAAAGCTACTTTTTTCATAAAGAAGAAGATGATAATGATGATGATGGTGGTGGTGGTGGTGGTGATGACAATGATGATGATGATGATGATGATGATAATAATGAGTTTCTCATCATAAGGATAAATAAAAGAAAGAATCGACTTGTTGAAAACCAATAAAAGAAGAAGAAGAAGAAGAAGAAGAAGAAGAAGAAGACAATGACGATGATGATGATGATGATGATGATGATGACGATGATGATGATGATGATGATGATGATGATGATGACGATGATGATGACGATGTGCGTGACAATGACGTTGATGATATCCATGACGATGATGATGATGATGACGATGACGATGATGATGATAATGACGACGAGGATGATGGACGATAACGATGACGATGTCTGTGACAATGACAATGATGATATCCATGACGATGACGATGATGATGATGATGACGATGATGGCGATTGTGATGACGATGACGATGACGATAACAACGACAACGATGATGAAGACAACAACGACGATAATGATGAAAAACTCCAGTTGTTGAAAACTAGTGTACCATCCCTACCAATCCTATAGTTTTCCTACCTGTCCCCAAAGGTAAACTCATGGAAACAAGAAGAAATAAGAAGAAGATGTTGATGATGACTATTTTCTCATTACAAGGATAGATAAGAGAAAAGCTCTACTTGTTGAAATCCAATGTACCATCTCAACCAATCCTATAGTTTTTCTACATGTACCCAAAGTTAAACGCATGAAAACTTTATCTCAAAGAAGCATCAATAAACCATCTCTTACACCTTCCCCATCCATACTTCTCTCTTAACATGAACCTTTCTTTTCTATACATACACAAAAAATATCACCATCCATACCAAACACTAAACTAGAAATAATTACCATAGACATCTCTCCATTCAAACCAATAAAAACTTCACCATCTCACTTCTCTCCTATAAATTTATATACAGAACTAGAAACTCTATATTCCTCACCCTTTGAACCTCAAACACTAAACCCAAGCCTTGTAATCAAACCTAAAATTTTAGCTTCACCAAAACCTGAACCCATCCAAACCTATGTTTTAGAGACCTCTTCTTGGTGAAGTTTCTTTCATCTCACCTGAACAACCTATCTATCACACTTCTAAATCCTATATCCCTCTTAACAAGAGAAAGAAACCTGATATCATAAACCTTACTACTTTCCCAATTAGATATGTAGTCAAACATATACCATCTACCCCATCTTTGTTTGATGAACAACTGATAAAAGAAAGGTCTATTCTTTTCTTGAAACACCTTAATCTTGAAGCTCTTATCCTCAAACCAAAGTACCTCTTACCCACATATGAATATGAACCACCCATAACACCTACATACCATTACTTAGCCACATATAACCCTCTAACAAATGAGCCTATCCCACCTAGCCAAATGTCAAACCAGTATAGCCCTCTTTGTGTCCCCTTATCCTTTATTCAAACACAAAGAAAGATACATCCCAACTTGATCAAGCCAAGATCTATCCTGAACCACCATCATGATAATTAGCAGCATGTTATCACTATCAACTCTAAAGGGGATTCCATGACCAAATTAGTGTAAGTTTTGATCTTCCCTGGGGACTTGAAGCTCAAGAACTTAGACGCTCTTATAGTAGGCGTTTTTCCTGCCCTTGAAGATCCTAAGATGAGTAGGCTTATCTATGCTAGCTTTAAGCTTCTAGATCAACATTTTGTGCCACCATCTTAGTTCATCAAAGCTACCATTGATGTCTTGATCTAGCCAAATAAGATCTATCTTAGGCTACCAATGTATTTATAAGTGTTGATTACAAGTATAACAATTCATTTCTTATTCCATCCAAGGAGAAGGGAAATGCTTTCATTTTGATATAGTATTTTAAAAGTCCATGAGGTTGTGAAACCCTCTACCCACTATACCAATCAATATTAATATAATAAACTTAGAACAATTTAAATTTGAAAATATATATCGACTGGTAAAGGATTCACAAACAATTTGGTTATCTACAGTAATTGAAAATAAACACGCATCCTTAAAGGGATTCTAAAGGCCAATTTCTAATGTCATGAAATGTAAACCAAACTTAATTATAAAAAATATGCCTCGATGTCACATGTCCTATAAAAGTGTAACCCAAAAACAAAAGTAAGAACAAAAGAAAATGGAAAAGCAATAATTGAGGAGCCCCAGTTCAACCCTCATGCTCTTGCTCAATGTCACCTGCAATATAGTATTTAACTCAAACATAGACAACACACAAGAGAAGGGGAGAGAAAATGTGCCTCACTCAAGCTTAGGGTATGAGCACACTATAAGTAGCATACACTCACACTATTAACTACAAGATATTGGAAATAAGAAAGACATAAACACATAATTAATAAACAATAAGCAACCACAATTAGTAGACAATAACAAACAAGAATGCATGTGAATGCTGACAATGCACTCCTAGTACTACTTTGTATACCATGTGGTACCAACTCTAATCTACGAAGTAGGCTAGGGGAAACCTTGTTAATCTTCTGCTCTACAATTAGTCATACCATGGTAGCATGATATCCCTTTGGTAGCACCCCAGGTACTACTCGGCTTGCATTATCAGATCTGACACATGGGATTAGTCACAACCATTGGTATTCTTTCGTACCAAATAGCCCCTAGGAGGTCTAGTGACCTTACTACTTGGGTTCACATCTACAATCCTTACACACCTGTTTCATTAAATGATGCATGAATGCAGTTCAATTAAATTGTTGTTGTCTCTTTTCACATTGGGTCAATGAGAACCACTCTCGTCTCTCACAAGCTAGGCACCTCATTTATCAACCTATCACGGATTAGTGAGTACCATTCTAGCCCATCACAAGCTTGGTTTCTCACTAGGTAAATGTTCCTCAGGCCCATCCTCGTCTCTTATAGAGTAGGTTACCCTTCGCATTTATCCTTAAATGTCCCTTGAGTCTATTTTTGCATCTCATAAACTAGGTCACCCTTCGCATTTCTCCTTTTTACTCATTACTCATTTTTATATCACATATCATCATTCTCAATACAATTTCAACAATAATAACAACAATATATTTCGCATAAGCTTATAGGTCAATAGATAAGTAATGAATTCAGTTGTAATACCAAAAGCTCATACAACACGTATAAGGCAGCACAAGTGTGCTCTTACTACACGGATATGCATAGTCTACATGGTTGTGCTCATATTCTACATGGGCGTGCAAAACATACACGAGCTATTCTTCTTGAGCATATTTGTGCTCGACAGCCTACTACTGAATTTTCCTGGATTTTTTCTTCTAGAATTTCAAATCTAAAGGGGAACTTATAGTTTCTATGTTTTGGATACACATAACCAATTGTACACGATCAATTCCATAAACAAGAAACCAAATCTAGGGAGCTCAACCCCCTTCAAAGAACATCTAGAACATACAATTTTCAATATCAACTATGCTCAAACAATGAATAAACAAAAGGTGACTAAGGAATTGGTCCCAAAGCCCATCTCAAGTACTAAGGCCCATTTGGCTCTAAGTAAACAAATACAAATGAAAGTAAGCTAATACACAAAAATCCTTAGGATTACAAGGTTAGAGTACAAGCCCATAAAGAGTAGAGGGTTGGGCTTCTAGCATGCTCTCCTTGAGCCATGATGAGGCTCATCTCCTTAAACACTTCTTCTTGTAATCTCCTAATCCTACCCCTTATCATGGGACCTTGAAATAATTTGGTCTCTATGCCATCCATCCTTGCTTGAGGTTCCTTTCTAATGGTTCCTAGGATGATATATATATATAAGCCTCAATTGTAATTAGCATAATGACTTGTGATGTGAATGAAATTTCTACTTGAGCACTTTTGAGAGCATTCTCTCTTCTCTTGTTCTTGAGCAATAGTATAATTTTTTTCAAGTTTCCATTAGGATTATGATGGATCTCTACTTTCCTTATCTAACCCTTTGAGGATTAGTGGAGAGTTCATCTTCTAACTCATTCCATTTTCCATTTTCTTCTTGAATTATTTTTAGTTTCTACCCTGACTTTGTGTTCTTGAATTTCTCATCGATTATGTGATGAATGTGAATCCAAGGTTTCATTAAGCAATATTCAGAGATTTCATACAACACATAAGTTATGCTTTTAAACCTTTTTTGAAGCTTTTTCATGAAGGTTTCCTCCACCATTGACGTAACATGATCAAATAAAATTTTCCCCAATTTTTTCTTCAATCTTTGTGCCTTTTGCTTTTAGCTTGTTAGGTTTTTTTCACCTAGCAGTCTTCTACATTCCTACAGTTGAGTTTTTCTAATTCACATCTTGGTTCATGAATTAATTTCTTGAAGATTACATGTTTGACCTTTGGAAATCTTGAATTAGATATTGTATATTATTTCCTAGTTGCAATTTTTAATTTACTTCTGTACTAGTGGATTCACCTAGCTTATTTGTGATGAATTGAATTGTGTAATTGTTATTTCATGAGGTATTGTTGTGTGTTTATGATATGCACACTAAGTGTTTGATAAAGTATTAAGATGGAATATGCATCAACTTCTTGAAGTTTTTTGTTGTGAGGAAAAAAATTATGAACCAAATAAAGTGAATTAAAAGGATTATAAATGTGAAAAGAATGATTGATTAGTGGCAACATTATATGCTGGATAAATAATGTGTAGCCACAAAAAAACAAGAAAAGAAAAGCAATGAAAAAGAGTGATACCCTAGTTTCTCTAGAATCCATTTTGGTGCATTTTGTTGTTGTACTACTACGATTGAGTGTTATGCCATGTACCCCTTGCATTTTTCTTTTGTTTATTAATCTTTTGTAGAATTTTTATTATCTTCTATAATTCCCTTTGAGTTTAGCTTTCCTTCTTGAACTATTATTGCTTGTCTTTCTTGGATTCCTAGTTTTATCTTCAAGTTTTCTTTTCTATGGAATTCCTTAAGAGTAGTAGAGATTTGTTTATCTTTATCTAGTATCTTGAGTCTTGATTAGTAGAGTAGTGATTATTGTACATAGAGAGAAGGTTAGTGGAAAAAAAGGCAAGACAAATCATTAGAGAAAAAGCCACAAAGTGAGATACAAGAGTGTGAGTGTACACTTAGGAGCGGTGATGTTTTCCTTTATGATAGATTGCATTTTATTGAATGTCTTGTGAGATTGGTTTGATGTTTTAGGTGAGTGTTTGAGCGAGAAACACTTTGAGGGATTCTAGTGAGGAGATGGAGAGTTATTCACCCAAAACGAAAATGATGATAAAACAAATGAAGAGGCTAGAGGCCAGGTTGGGTGAAAGGTGGGAGATGGAGAGACAAAATATGGAAGGCTTAGATTCAATAAAAAGAGACACTCATAGTGTCAATACTAAGGTAGAAGCCTTGGATAGGTGGAAAGAGAAAAATAAGGTACCTTCCATGCAAGAGAGTGAAGCAAGTCATGGAGAAGGCCACGTGAGTGGGTCATCTTAGTTTCTTATGAGCCAAAGATATGAGAGACATTAGAGACTAGAGAGACATGGAAAGCATAAGAGGGTGAAAGATGAACCTAGGAGAGATGAGATGGATGGTGTGAAATGCAAAATTCCCCCAATTTCGTCTTTTCATTAGGAGATGAAGGTTGAACAATTGTTTGAGTATTATAATATCAACGAGGGAATGAAGGTCAAGTTTGTCGCTTTAGAGTTTTAGGGTTATGCTTTAGTGTGGTGGTATCTAGTACTATGAAGGAAATATTTGTACCTTCCTACTATGCTAGAGACTTATACATTAAGTTATAAAGGAAATATTTTCCCTCATAATTCATGCAATAAGGTTCAACATATAACCACTTAGAAAACACATAAATCTACAAACACACACATAGTCAATAACACAAAATTTCATATCATAATAAAAGGAGTTTAATCTCCCTTTTAGTAACCTCCAAACAACCAAATAGTACAATTGGGGTTTTAGGGAAAACCATTCAACCCATGACCATGAGGTTAAATGCTATGCGCACTACCAACTAGGAGAGACAAACAAACATGATAAACTAAAATTCTAAGGACAACCAATTTTAACACACAATCACAAAGTTAAAGCATTGCACTTTATTGACTAATAGAGGCAGTTAAACACGATAGACTGGGGTTTTAGGGACAATCTATTTTAACCTATAATCTCAAAGTTAAAAGTCTTGCACTCTATCAACTGATAGAGGTAGTCAAACACAACCAATTGACTCAAACTAAAAATCATAAAGTTAAAATCCTTATACTCTATCAATTTGACAAAGACAAACAAACATAGCAAATTGGGGTATAGGGCGAACCTTTAATACCCGCATATACACCCACTCCTTTCAACAAGACATTCTCACCTCATTACTTGGAAAAAGCAGAGCTTTGGTAGTACCACATTCCTTAAGGCTTTCTTCCTCTATCATTTTCAACGACAACACAAGAGAGTTTAAAAGAAGAGGTTTTGATGCATCAAGGGTTGTGCTAGCATCCCCTTCTTATATAGAATGGTTTAGGTTAGGTTGTTAAGTATCTATTATTTAAATATTTGATCACTATAAATATTAATTATATATACAGATAATTGTTAAACTTAGATAGAATTAAACTCAAAACTGTGACCTCTTGTTGGAGAGTTCTCATATAAATATCATTTAATTACAAGATATCAAGCTGATTTTCAGTCCACTAAATTAGATATGTCATATATACATGTACATGATAGTTAATCATAATTAAGAGAATAATTATTATATAAAAAATATAATTATATTGAGAAAATATCTTTTAAATATAGATAATATGTTTTCAATATTCAAAAATTGTTAACTATATTTAAAAGTTATTAGATATCTAATAAATAAAAAGATTATCTTTTAAATATCCAAAAACGGTTAGTTATATTTGAAATTAAAGTTCTATTTTTAACTCAACAAAAATTCAATTTAATAAATCAATACCTATTTAATAAAATAGCTACAATAAGAACAACAAAAATATCAATATCCCAAAAATTGAGGCATTACAAATTTCACCCATCTAATTACCTCAGTCATACATGTAACTTTACAAATTGTATAACTCTAGTCTTATTAATTCCTTTATCTGTGCTTTAAACCCTCAAGGAGTCATATTATGCTACTTCCATTTACGAACAGAGATTGACACTAGTGGGAAAATAGAAATTCCTCCTAATGTCTATAAAGATCTTAATGTGAGACTCCTCAGGTTCTTTAAAATTTGCACTCTCTACATCACTAGAAGGCCATTTGTACATGTTGACTTAAGCATTTTAGAATAAACAAATTGCTGATGTATCGATAGGATCTTCCAGTTTAACTAAAATTGAATTCTAGTAATTTGTACTTAGAGCTTGATATAATCCATTGTTTCCTTTCGTTTTTTTGGTTATCATTTTTCTCAAATCCTATCACATCTATTTTGATCCTCTACCATAGGTGGGAAGTCCTCTTATGCATATTTCAAACATCCATCGTCATGTAAGTCTTCTTGTATGTATTTATGTTTGCAACCTTACTCCCTTTCCACAAACAATCTCAAATTCTATATAATACTTCCACAAAAATTCCAACAGAAAACAAGCACATATTTTAATTAAATTTTCCATATGTAATTTAAATTTAATTTTTCTCTTTCTGTCATTTCGAATCACTTATTCACATATTTGAAAAAGAGAAATATTTAATACTGACTGATTAGATATTATTAATGTATTTATGATGGTTATGATGTATTATATTTACACATTTATTTTGTGATGAGAAATTTTCATATTCTTGCAATTTAATTAATTGTGTTCTAAGAATTTTTTTTCACCGAGTCTTCTAAAAATATTTTAATTATAATCAATTAAAAATAAATCAAATTAAATAATGTTAATAGGATAAATCAATATGATAAAGGGTGTTACACCATGGTCATGCTCACTGTGATTAAGGTTGTGTTCCACCCGTGCATGTGCTCCCACTAACATTTTAATTGTGTGCTTTTTTGTGGCTTTATATGGTTTATTTTGTTTTGCAGGATTATGGTTCTTGAGGCAAGAGCCCACGGAACTGAGGCAGTTCCTTAGTTTCCATACCTATTGACCCACCCATCCTAGCCACTACTCCTGTTGCCTCAACTCCACCAGCCATCTCAATGCCATCTCAATGGTCCCATGGAGATATTCTGATCAGTATAACTTGCTACAAACTTTTGAGTGGCACCCAACGCAAAATACTTAGAGGCTCAAGTACTTGATGATTATGGTTGGACCAGGACATTCATACTTAAAGAGCATCAACTCGGAAAGAATTATAGACATTCAATGTCCCATTAATAGGAAGCCTAGTTTGGAGTTCTTGGCGACCTATTTGGTGTTCTATGCCAACATGAACCTACACATCACCTGCATGTTTGTAGCTACTAGGAGTGTAAGACTTGCTTTCTAAATTTATAAATAAGTGATTGAAAATAATAAAATAATAAAATAATAAAATAATAAAATAATAAAATAATAAAATAATAAAATAATAAAATAATAAAATAATAAAATAATAAAATAATAAAATAATAAAATAAATTTAAATTTAGCGTGGAAAATTTAATTAAAATATGTTTCTTTTTTTGTGGGATTTTTGTGGAAGTATTTTTCAAAAATTCAAATTGTTTGCAAATTGATAATGTGAAATTGTACTGTAAAAGTGAGTAGACATTGAGATTGTTTGAGGAACTCATATGAATATGCGGGTATGGTTAAAACCATCAAGGGTGCTTGAAGGACATGAGAACACAACCTTGGAAGATCCCATAATTAAAGGGAGCTTGAAGAAACTTCAAGAAGTTCAAAGAGAGATAGGTCTCTTTAAGGGCCAAGGAAGACCTAATAGTGGCCAAACTTTGCATACATTCTTGGAGTGTAACTATGGTCTTTTGTAAACTTGATGTAAACCTTTAAACCAATGTTATTAAGTGGTATTTCTATGTAATAACCTTTAGTGGGCTTGCAATTGGGCTTAGAAGCCCAAAATAGGGATTTCGGTCACTAGTTTTGAGTGACCTTTTTACCTTGTATTTTTTGGGCCTTTAAATTAGTCTTAGAATTAGATTAAACTAACTAAACATGATTAGTATATCCTATATAAGGCTTGAGTGTAAAATCACTTTTTAATTGAATGAAAATTGTGCAATGCACTTTTGAGAGAGTTTCCCTTTTCTCTTGTTCTTGAACAAAAATCTTATTCTCATCAAGTTTTCAATATGCTTGTGATGAATCTCACTCTTTTTTATCTAGTTCGTAGGAGTTAGTGGCAAATACCTCATTTCTATCTTCTCCATATCTTTAATTTCTTCTTTTAATTTTTGATTCCTAATTCAAGACCTAGTTTTTGTGAGAATTTTCTAACTCATTGTTGTTTATAGATCTTTGAGTTCATCATTTGGTATTAGAGCTTGCCTACAACACCTAGTGTTGCATTTGAAGGTTTAATCAAGTTTCAATGGAGTTTCCATCTATTTTTGGGCACACCAAACAAGTAGGTTTTCTTGAATTTGTGCTTAATTCTTAACTTGGTTTTATTCAATCTTTGTTAGGTTTTGTTCCCCTAACCATTGGGCTTCCATTTTCACACAAGAGATTACCAAAATAGTGTTGCAATGTTGTTTCTTTTCCAAAAAATGTTCGAATATAGGATTGCACTTTTATTCTTGTTTTTCTTGATTTCTTAAGTTTTTATTGAATCCTCTCATGAAGTTTTGTTCCCCTTATGCTTGTAAACATTTCTATGGTTTTAGTTGCTTGAAACTCCATGGTAAAAAAAATTTGGCTTGTTGTTGAGTGTTCTTGAAAGATTCCTTTTTTGATTCACATGAGGTTAAGTACAAAAATTTAATGTGTATAGTACCTAGATGAATTTGCCTAGTACAAAGAGTTGCTAATTGATTGTGGAACTTGTTGATTCAAGAAAAGTACTACACCTTGACTTTCTTGATTGTTCACCAAGTGTTTGATGAAATATTTAGTTGAATTGTATATGTTACAATGATATACTAGTGGAAATGTTTTGGTATATTGGTGTAAAAAAAGTGTAAAACAATTGTGGACCAAAATAAATTGTGAAAGGAGATTGCTAAAAAATAGAAAAAAAAGCCACACAAAAGCAAAATAAGAAAATAAAAAGTAGTGTATATAGTCCAAAAGATAAGAGTGTTGCACCAAAAATTTATAGAATTCAAGTTGCATGCTTTGGTGACCTTAAATATGAATTTTTTTCATTTCTGTTGTATAAATTGAAAACATATATGGATATACCCTACTTTTTTGTGTAGTTTCTTATTCTTTTAGAGTCTTTTATTGTCTCATTCAATTCTATTTGGGTTTAGCTTTATTCTTGAAGTTTTGTCTTTGAGTTTCTTTTCCGTAGAATACTTTAAGAGTTTTAGAGATTTGTTTATGTTTCACTTGCAGTTTGAATCTTGATTAGTTGAATAGGACTATTGTACAAGCCATAGAGAGGAGTTTTAGTGGAAAAAGGCATGAGGGATCATTAGAGAAGGAGCCACAAAGTCAGATACACGAGTATGAGTGTCATACACTTAGGAGTGGTGAGTTTGTCTTAATTAGTACTATTGATTTTAGTGCAAGTGTTTAGTGTTTGGTTTGAAGTTTTAAGTGAGTGTTTAAGGGGAAAAACATGGGAAAAATAGTGAAGAGTTAGAGAGTGAATCCCCTAAAACAAAGCAAGTGATGAAGTACATGATGAGGTTGGAGGAAAGGTTGGAGAGATTAGGGAGGGAGCATAAAGAAGGGCTGGATTCGGTGAAGAGAGACAATCAAAGTGTCAATGCTAAGGTTGAAACCCTTAGTAGAGAAAAAGAAGAACAAAAGAATGCTTCTTTATATGAAAGTAAGAGGAGCCAAGATGAAGGGCACATGAGTGAGCATAGTGTATCTTCTAGCTCTCAAATAAGTAAAGAGCATAAGAGACATAGGAGACATAGGAAAGTTAGATTAGAACCTAGGAGAGAACAATTAGATGGCATGAAATGCAAGATACCCCTCTTTTTAGGAGAGTGAAAATTAAATTAATACCTAAAGGCGCCGCGAATTTAGGAAGAACGTGCCACGATCAAGCGTAGGACCCAACGAGCATCAACCTGGGGATTGCCAAGGCTAACAAATTGGATCAGGAAGCTAGGGTAGCCCCACGTGGCAAGATCATACGCACTCTCATCGCCTTTTCAAAGGAGAGCGAAATTTCTATGCGAACTACGGCTCGAAATTCTGAAAGAATCAGTTGCAAGCTTACGCGACAACCAATTCTTTGGATACCAAGTAAGTCTCTTGGCCTAAACTCCATTCAAGCCATAGGCATTCTCTCTAGACACACTTCGGATGGTGAATACGTAGTTTGCCACGGAAGGAAGTTGAGTCGGCCTCGGTCTTCCCCTTTCACTAAACCTACATCCCTGCACCTTTGAGCCCATGTGATCCAAACACTCTAAATCTCTAACGTACAACCCATTCTAGTACCAAACCGAGTCCATTACACTTTAGATGGCAGGCAAGTCGTCTTAGTCTCATCCAAGAGTCCATCACACTTCAGATGGCAGGCAAGCTGTCTTGATACCAAATCGAACCCCGAACACCTTAGACAGTAGGCTCATAGCTCGCCTCGACTTGAAACCGAGTTGGTCTCAACTCTCACAACCTAACACCCAATTCACTTCCCCGACCTCGAGTCAGTACCTGCAGACCCGAGCCAACCTAGTAGGCAGACTCATAAACACACAACTCATGTGCCGGGGCGGGATGCCTAATGGATAGTCCCGACTCTGAGTTGAAACCGCGAGGGCTGAGCGCCTAACGAAAAGTTTAGTCCCTAAACCACAAACTTCGACGGGCGCCTAATGGAAAGTCTGGCCGTTCTAGAGTCCATACCCTGTAAGTACATCGCTAGTCCCCTCCTAAGGGAAGAACACCTAATGGAAAGTCCGATTGTATCCCCGCCTCCTACATTTGCACAAAACTACACCAACTTTGATTCCTCCCGATCGGGAGGTATGTAGGAGCAAGAGGCCTACTCTTGTCAAGTTAATCATCCCACCAAAACCTATCCTTGTATCATCCACCACTATAGTAGAGGTTATGTAACATGCAATTCATGGGGTAACTACTAGATGGTAGGCGAATGGGATGATACGTCGTCGCCATGCGTAATCGACACCTTACCCTGATTCTTTGACTCAAGACTGCGTCTTATCCACCTCCGGTTTCCAATGTACCATTAAACACTTGTGGCGACTCCAACCTAAGTCACATCAGTTTAGGCCAACCTTTCTCGGGTAGCTTAATAGATGTCAACTCATCACGTCGGGTTCCTGCAGGTTCTGGACACCTTCTTAGACTTTGATCCATCCATTCGAATCTTCGACAAAAACACCATTTCAACAAATGCTATAATCTTCTAAATCCGCCCCCGGCACGATTTAGGTCACGTTAAATGGCGACTCCACTAGGGAAAAACACGTAGGTTCAAGCCAAGCCCTGGTCAAATGAATGGTATGCTGCATAACCTCTACTTCAATTTTCATTTTTTTTTTCAATTTATCGTGCTACTATACATCCTCCCTAGGGTATATGCTATATATATTATGTACTCTGCTTTTGACCGCTTGGGGGAAGAGGGGCGGAGAATAAAAGTTACTGGCACTTGCCACCGAGCCAAATTTTGAGAAGGTCCTATTCTCGAGCCTGTGTGGTAGGAGAGTGACAGGCGTGTAATGACTTCCCACTTGGAGTTTATCTCTAGACGGTTGGTCATGATAGCCCAGCCAGAGCGTGATTTTTCAGGGGATGTCCACACTCTAGGATTCATTCTTGTTTGTGGAAGGTGCTTGAAGAAAGTCTTCAGCTCTAGTGGCCAAAGGTGAGGCATGCAAGTAGAGTCGTGAAAGAATCCTGTAATTGCCCTAGAACCTTTAGGAATGGACATGCCCACCCATAGGAGGACAGGGACCCCTTCACACCACGTCAATAATGGTCACCATTCCCATCTGCTACAAAATCAACTCTCTGCACCCATACATAAGGAATAAAAGGGAGAGGAAACATAATGTGTATTACATAAGCATACCTAATCGCGAGAATTTGCAGACACATGGCTACGGAGACTGGTTATGGGATTCGGTTTGCCGAGGCTGTACAATAGCCTCAAGAGCCTAGCTTTGTCTCCCCGAGATATCTTTGTAATCAAGCAGTAATAAATAATAGTGAGTCTCCGACTCTCATGTGTCTGCATGACTCACCATTACAACATGACATGCATGACCCTTGTTTTTGTTCTTCTGTATACACAACATAGCATTAGTATATAACATCCACCACATGATTGTGTCTCATGAACATGCGCTGGGATACCAGAAAGGCTAAGTTATCCACCTATGCGACGTGCTCCAAATTTAAGGCTATGGAAAGCAAGATTGAAGCACTCGAATTGCAAAATCAGGATCTCAAAGGGGAGGTGAGCCAACTGAAGGAACAAATGGCTCAGATGTTTTAGATCCTCTCTTAGACCAATGTTTCTATCACAGCCATGGCTAATCACAACACTGCTAGGCACGCCCAAGCTGGAAACACCGCTGGCCCTCCGCCCCATGCAGTAAGGGACCCGCCACACGGAATGCCATATAGTTGGAACACTGAAGATCCCGCCAACGAGGAGCAGGAATAATCGAAGGTCAAGGCTCAACATCAGGCCTCGTGGACTACCCAACCCCTCAGGGTTCATAGACAAACACCCTTGATGGAGGATAAGTGGCAATCCCTAGAAGAACGGCTCCGTGCTGTGGAAGGAGGAAATCAGTTTGGGTTGGAAGTGGTGGACCTTTGCCTTGTTCTGGACGTGGGTCTTCCGGCCGACTTCAAAACTTCGAAATTTGACAAGTACAAAGGAAGCTCTTGTCCCAGGGTCCACCTGGCCATGTACTGTAGAAAGATGGCAGCCTACATATATGACGACAAGATCCTCATTCATTGCTTCCAAGATAGCCTGACAAAAGTAGCTCCTAGCTGGTATGTCAGCTTGGAGCAGGGGCATGTCAATACATGGAGAGACTTGGTAGAAGCCTTCCTGAACCAGTATAAATACAATGAGGGTATGGTGCTCGATCGCTCCCGGCTCCATAACATGGTCAAGAAAGAACAGGAAGGTTTCAAGGAGTACGCACAAAGATGGCGCGAGTTGGTGGCGTAGGTTCAACCACCAATAACCGAAATGGAAATGGTTACCATGTTTATTGACACCATTTCGTCCCCCTATTATGACAAAGTGGTGGGAAGTGTCGCCTCCAAATTTGTAGACCTTGTGGTGGTGGGCGAGAGAATAGAACTGGGCATCAAAATAGAATTGGGCATCAGACGCGGGAAGCTCACCCAAGCAGGCAGTAATGTGGATTTCGCTAAGAAGTTCACGTTAGAGAAAAAGAAAGGTGAAGCCAACGCTATGCTAATAGAGCTCGTCTTCTCATAAGGGAAAGGAGCCAGATCGACGATTGCCCACACCAACTCACCACCGACTCCGTATGTCCCTCCTTATCAGCCACGAGCCGACGTAGGAGTAGCCATCACTCTAGGGCCAGAATAGCAAGGTGTGAGAAGGCCACCTAGAACGTTGACCCCAATGTCCATGACTTATACAAAACTGCTCCCTCAACTGCTGGAACAAAAGCTTGTGGAAATAGTTCCCCTTAAGCCCTTGGCTCCCTCATATCTGAGAAGCTACGACCCCAACACCAAGTATGACTACCATGGCGAGGCTGTAGGGCACGCCATTGAAAGGTGTTGGACCTTGAAACACAAGGTCCAAGACCTTGTAGATGGTGGTTTGCTTGGTTTCCAGGACTAGGGGACGAATGTGCAAAGCAACCCTCTCCCGGCACACAAAGGCATGATAGTCAATGCAATAAGCCATGAAAATGAGGAGAGGGTGGAGAGCCCCAATAGACCAGGAGGGAGCTTGACAACTTGGTCAGGTCGGTACAAGAAGCCTGGGATGATTCAGACTTGGCTACACGGGGCTTGTAAAGAAAAGAAGACCAAGGCAAAAGACCCAGGGTACGCGAACCTCTATCGCCATTCCATTAGTGTGGGTATCGTACCCCCAAATCAAATTACGATGATAAAGAATCAACCCTTCGAGGGCGGAATGGGTTTACATCATGGTCCAGGAGTTGGGCAGTTGGACGGTTGAAGCTCTACCCAACCTGGTCTCCCAACAAATGTAAATTAAATAAGTGCATGTATATAGGCCCCCGTGGCACCTTCAAACAATTTAATAAAATATGCTATATATTCATGCAATTGCTTTCCTTCGTATTTATTCTTTGTCTATTTCACATTTCAAAGTTCATCCAAATCATTCATTCTAAAACCGCGCCTAAAGCATACTTTTTTTCTTGCTTTCCAAACGCAATAAAATAAGGCAGCCTAAACATATAAACTACCCTTTGAATTAATAATGCGACCCTTGCACCCGACAACGCTAACAAATCTAGTAGGCAATATGAGGGGGAAGACCCAGTGGAAGAAGTTCTTATTGAATTTGAAGGAATGATAGAACAAGGAAGATCAAGGCTCCAATTCGGAATCAAAGATCTAGAGGTTGTTAGACGGAGAAGGAGGAGCCAAGGAAATTCAGGTAAGGAAATGGATGCCTCCAGAGTTGAGAAACAGAAATTGATTGAGCTCTTGAAAGAATAAGCAACATCCTTTGCATGGTCATACTAGGACATGTCGAATCCAAGCATCACTGTCATCGAGCATAGACTGCCCCTGATCCTTAACACAATCTCAGTCTGGTAACCACTGAGAAAGATGAAGCCAGAGATAGCCTTGAAAACTAAAGTGGAAGTAGAAAAGCAATAGAATGTAGGCTCCCCAATTGGGACGAAGCGGACGATAAGCCTTGGCAACACAATATCATGAGAAATACCTACAAAAAGTGCTTACTCACACGGGGCAACTGAGAATTGCAAGAGAACTTTAGGGATGATAGCCACCGGCTTCTTCTTGAGCAAGCTAGTTCTCCATAAAAGGGAGTACAAGCTTAACATAGCTCCACTCCATAGAAGACTAGGGGGCAAAGGGAATCATAGAGGAAGTCCATGAAGGATGTAACGGTTAAACATGATAGAGCCAAAAGCCTCCAATGGGCATAGATTCATCTTGGTGGCTATCAACGGGGCTGTGGAAGTGGCCAATAAGAACATCAAGAAAATGGTACAAAAGACGATGGTGACATATAAAGCTTGGCTAACATGTTACCTTACGCCCTACACGGATAGTGAACCTCACTACGAACTGCCACAGGGGCAACCCCTTATTCGCTGGCATATGGCACAAAGGCAGTAGAAGTGGAAATACCCACATTAAGGGGTTATAACCAAGGTCGAACAAGAGGAAGCCGATAGACCCAGAGCCAATGACGGAAAGAAGAGGTTGGCGGCCTTATCTCATGGACAACTCTGTCAAAAAAAAGGGGGGGAAGAAAAAGAGAGAGCGATCAAAGAACACCTTTGACAAAAAAGATGAGGCCCCGCCCATTCGAGGAGGGAGACCTGGTACCTAGAAAAACCCTACCCAATGCTAAGGACTCGAAATGGAAATGTACGAAGAGCCATACATAATCAAACGCATTTTCTCTGAAGGATCCCTAATATTGACCGACCCAAGGAGGCACAAGCTCATCCACCCAACACACACACAACCAAACTATTCTATCCTCGAGAGTTCAATCGAGAAAAAAATCCAAAGGGTTGACCCCAAGTCTCTAGGATAGAGGAGTTAGCACCATTGGTGCGAGGGGTATTGTTATTAATTCCCAGCTAAAGGCATTAGGCCCGAAGCTGGTCCTCACCCGTATCCTATTCCATGGCATCCCTCAAGAGGGACTCACACTTGTAAACCTGTTTCATCAATAAATTGTTCTTTGTCATAGCATATTTTATTAAACAGAATGAACACTAATATACCTTTGCGCTAAGATCGGGAAAGGGAAAGCGTTGGCCTATCCGAGAATCCACGACCCTATCGCCACGCTGCAATGAAACCCATGCAAAGCCGAGTTTGAAGACAAGACCCGCCCTGGTTACCGAGTCACCCTACAATGTGCATACGAGTTAAAGGATTGCGTCGCGAGCATACCCGAGCCCAGGCTCCCATGCGCGTACGAGACCAAGCGAGAGGCATTCCACGCATACATAAGACACATGCATAAATAAAATAAACCCTAGCATACATGCATACAAGGCAAGGATGCGAAACACTCCATGCTTGCACTAACACTTGCATTTTGGACCCTTATCTGACTCCATGTCGAAGCCTACCAAAGGGTAGTGAACCTTATCCGACTCGATGTCGAAGCCTACCACAGTGTAGTGAACCTTATCCGACTCCGTGTCGAAGCCTATCACAACGTAGTGAACCTTATTCAACTCCGTGTCGAAGCCTACCACAGTGTAGTGAACCTTATCCAACTCTGTGTCGAAGCCTACCACAATGTAGTGAACCTTATTTGACTCCGTGTCGAATCCTACTTCTGTGTAGTGAACCTTATTTGACTTCGTGTCGAAGCCTACCCTAGTGTAGTGAACCTTATCCGACTCAGTGTCGAAGCCTACCATAGTGTAATGAACCTTATCCAACTCCATGTCAAAGCCTACATCAGTATAGTGAACCTTATCCGACTCCGTGTTGAAGCTTACCACAGTGTAGTGAACCTTACCCAACTACGTGTCAAAGCCTACCACATCATAGTGAACCTTATCCGTCTTTGTGTTGAAGCCTACCACAATGTAGTGAACCTTATCTGACTCCGTGTCGAAGCCTACCTTAGTGTAGTGAACCTTATTCAACTCTGTGTCGAAGCCTACCATAGTGTAGTCAACCTTATCCAACTCCATGTCGAAGCCTACCATAGTGTAGTGAACCTTATTCGACTACGTGTCGAAGCCTACCTCAGCATAGTGAACCTTATCCGACTCCGTGTCGAAGCCTACCTCAGCATAGTGAACCTTATCTGACTCCGTATCGAAGCCTAGCACAGCGTAGTGAACCTTATTTGACTCCATGTCAAAGCCTACCTTTGTATAGTGAACCTTATCTGACTCCGTGTCGAAGCCTACCACAGTGTAGTGAACCTTATCCGACTACGTGTCAAAGCCTACCACATCATAGTGAACCTTATCCATCTTTGTGTCGAAGCCTACCACAATGTAGTGAACCTTATTCGACTCCGTATCGAAGCCTACCTTAGTGTAGTGAACCTTATTCGACTCTGTGTCGAAGCCTACCACAGCGTAGTGAACCTTATCCAACTCCATGTCGAAGCCTACCATAGTGTAGTGAACCTTATCTGACTTTGTGTCAAAGCCTACCTCAGCATAGTGAACCTTATCCGACTCCGTGTCGAAGCCTACCATAGTGTAGTGAACCTTATTTGACTCTGTGTCGAAGCCTATCATTGCGTAGTGAGCCTTATCTGACTTCATGTCGAAGCCTACCTTAGCATAGTGAACCTTATCTGACTCCATGTTGAAGCCCACCTCAGTGTGTGACACCCTTCTACCCCGAATACTTAAATTA
The DNA here is from genome assembly GCA_025330945.1 of Mucuna pruriens. NCBI lineage: Eukaryota > Viridiplantae > Streptophyta > Magnoliopsida > Fabales > Fabaceae > Mucuna > Mucuna pruriens. Next base: position 1,767,731 of record JAENHJ010000014.1, read on the forward strand.
AAATAATCAAGTAAATAAAAAGGAAGACAAGGTAATAGATAAAACCAAGGAAACTCAATTCTTATTAAGGATAAAAGGTTCACATGGTCATTATCATGTTCAAACATTAAGTATACATAAAAAAATTATCCCATAAATTATTAATGTTGATCTAAACACGTCATTCATGTGTTTGACACATATTTCAAATATATAAATCACTTTCATTTCTATATACATTTGGTGAGTTATTGATATGCCCATCATTTTCAAATATTTAAGATGCAAAAGTACATAGGAGAAGACATAGAACCACTATTCTAAATCCCAAGCCCTGATGTTACACAAATTAGAGCAAGACCCTGCCTCTTCAAAACTCGGCACCACGAGTGCCCTCAACATTACCTAAAAGAAAACCACAAGAGTGTACGGTGAGAAATAGCATTCAATCATATATAAATGCAGGTAGTATCCAAAATCCCACCCATTACCGTACCCAACTACTAATAGTTAACAAATACTCGTATATCAATCACACGTTCCATCGCATTCAAAATCAATCACATTCCATTCATGTTTACAAAATGCACATGCTCGCACAATGCATATGCTTATCACCACACCTAAGAGTCTCGATTCGAAACTCCACACCATAGGAAAATCTCCTTAATCTCCTTAGTTATCACTAATGATGGCCACATCGTCAACCTTGGGAAACGCCTTCCTCAAAGCCTTTGCAAACCATTGTAGTGTTCGGGCCAACTCCTACAACTACTTCGTCCACTGCGACTTCCAAAAGGTTTTCGTGTCTCGTGGTGTTCACATTCCTGGTTTCGATCCCCCAAGAATGATGACAACGAACACTATCGTTACGCCCATGTTAAGCTCGGCGAAATGCTTCCCAGACGCGCCCAAACTTGGAAGATGGCATACAACTCCAAAACTGAAGTTGGGATCCAAGCGCATGCTCCGAAGAAGGTTCGAAGTGATAAATTCAAGACCAGGAAAGAAGAACTCCTTGATAGAGAGATTTTGAAGGAAGATGAAAGGGAAATCATCATTAAGAGGATGCTTGCCAGGGTCAAGATCAGTCAATGTCGAACGAAGGACGCCAAGGTCTGAGAACTTGATCTTGAAGTTCACCTCCTCCTTAAAGGTACAGAGAAAACCTTCATCGCACAAGAGCAATTGTATTTGAAAAAGCCACGGATTATGGACCTCATTGGTTGTAGCAATGATGATGCCAAAACCTATAGAGGTCCTTCTTGCACCCATTCTAGATGCTGAAGTGGGGAATGCCTTCAAAAGAAGGCAGCTTGCTCCCCACTACACGCCCGTAACTCACTTATCACACAGACCAAGGAATAAGGCCTCTCAAAGGGGATGATTGTTGTTTGCAAAGCCCAGGCAAGAGCGTTCTAAGGTACATGTTTTCTGGAATCAGTGGTCAAAAAGGGAGGTGCATGTACCATAAAGCATCAATGTGCTAAAGGGGGAGACATTCTCACATAAGGAAAAGGGGAAAAGTGGAAAGGCGAGGAAATGACAGCATAAGACATGCCCATTTATAGCCAAGAATGAGACGTATCCAGGAAGCCAAGAAATTAAGTGCGAGCGCAAAAAAGTAGGAATGTTGAATTCATCTATCACCAAAACCGAAGGGCACATTTAAGAAGGAATGTTGAATTCATATATCACCAAAACCGAAGGGCGCATTTAAGAAGGAACAACAATATGCATTCAAAGAAAAGCGAAACGACGCGACCCTTGTCATTCCAACTTCAAAACGTATAACCTTTTGGCTTCAAAATGTCACAACACCTAAGGACGCGTCGTTGCCACGCATGACTCTTGATTCCCCAGTGGCAATGTTACTTGATCTCGAAGCGCGTCGCCCCTTGTTGAGTCACAAATTATACATCTTTTGGACACCTAAGAAGGGTGTTTGCAAGACTATTTTGTGCTTAAGAACGGATTGTTAGTTAAGATTCATTTTATGGGCTTAAGTATAGAAAAAATACAAATCTGCGTTAATTCAGAAGTCTTAGCTAATAAAAAGTATCACTCCTTCTTCTGTAGGTCAAGCCGAATTGACCAAGGTTAACAGAAGAGTCTCAGCCGAGATGAAGTCGACCTGGCCAGACCGACTCCATCTCGGCCAAGCCAGATTCGTCTCGGCAGCCCATGCCTTGCAGCCCAGCAGCCTAATAAAGAGTGGCCCAATTGTGCTTGTCCAGGTCAGCTATCCAGCTTAGAGGCCACCTCAGCACCAGCTCAGTTGCCATGTCACTCTTGGAGGATCTGCCACGTCACTTTGGATGATCTTCATAAGGGTAGAATAGGAAGTTCACATTGTAATTTTGTTAGGATATTTTGTTAGCATCATCTAGCTGCTCAACTCATGTATATATAGGAGGAGCTATTCACTTTTTAGGGGTCTTGGAATTCACTCTTGATACACTCTCATTATACCCATTCCTTCGCTCTCATTCTTCCATTCTATGGTGGTGCGCGGTGCTGCATTGGCGTTTTTCTCGATCGAGGAAGTGCAGGTCTGAGACTGGGAAGTCGAAGTCTGTTAGATGGGACCGATCAGATTACTGACACACTCTGGTGGAGCTAATCCTCAGCGCTTAGGCTAACGGAGGTGAACCACCACAATCAACCATGGCGATCGCTATGGGAGATAGAACCACTTGAATCTAGACCACTGTGTTTGTATTTCATTTTCTGTTACTTAATTCCAATTCTTCAATTCCAAACTATGTTCCTCTCCTCTTCTTTAATTCACGCTTGAATCGCGATTGCATTTGAACGTGACCAATGTTAAGCTAAGCCGATTGGAACTGGTTTAACTAATTCAGTAGGTAATCATTTAACAATAGTTAATCGAGAACCTAAAATTAGCTCTCAACTTAATCCCCGCCAACTGATGAGGTAGCGATTGTGTAAATCCTCGGTATGACAAGGGACGAACCTTTGGCGATTTCCATAAGAATACCAAAGGCTGATATGGACAGAGAACTGGAGTGAAGAACCTGGATTGGACTTGATCAATGGGACTGAATACATAACAGTTATATAATAATAATGATATAGTAAATACAGTAGTATATTCTGCTTGCATTTCATAGCATTAGCTTACTTTCTGCCATTCTCGTATCCCAATCCCCCCTATTTACTACTTTCTAAGTCTGAAACAGAGTTAGTCCAACTCTTTTGCGTCTGTCTGCACTCAGCCAAGACCAAGTCAGATTGATCTCTCTCGAGATCATCTCGGCTCAGTCTTTGCCGAGAGTGACTTGGCTAGTGCCGAGAACAGTCAACACCTTACATTTTAGATTCGACAACATTTCACTTCACACTAAGTAACAGCTGAACACACTATGTCCTTGAGAAGAATGACCTAGGGTTGACTATGCTATAGTTAGCCTTAGTTATTTGATAAGCGTTTGAATGACTGAAAAAGAACGAATCACCAAATTGGCACGTTGCCGGGGACACAAGTTCTTTTGTGCCCTTGGGTGCCAAGTTAAGTGAGGTCGAATCCTGAGTTTGTAAAGTGTGGCTGTCAAGTTAGTCTTGAGTCTTTTGAACTTGTCTATGTCTGTCTGTTTGTTTTTGGATCCTAAATAAAAAGCTTGTTGCATATTGTTTGTTTCTTTACGTGAATTCATCGCCAAAAAAAAAAGAGAAGGAAAGAAAAGAAATCAAACATTTATTTTTGTAGCTACGAAGTGTTGGCATTCTGTTTTGCATTCGTTACTGCACCTTTCTCTTTTTGCATTGCATTCTTTCTGCATTCCATTATGTAGTTCCATTAGTTAGTTAACTGACAGCGGTAGTTTCCAATTCTGCATTTACTATTGTAAGTACTGTTTCCAATTCTGATTTTTCTACATAATATGTACAATCCATGACTAGGAGTGGTACTGACCCATTGTATGCTTTTGATGTAGAGACGTAGATTACGAAAAAATTAGAACGCTGCAATAAATACTAGTAGTAGTATAGATTCTGTCGCTGACTCTAACTAGTTTTACACTGACAATTTTGTTTCTAGTTCTTACATTTTTGCAGAACCATGACAAATGGAGAATAACGATAGAACACTGAAGGAATTAGCTACTCTAGACGTGGTGTGTCAACCTTGGTGCATCCAATACCCACAGCTGGAGCCAGCGCAAAGATATGAGTTAAAGTCTGGTCTCATTCACCTGTTGCCAAAATTTCATGGTCTTGCAAGAGAAGACCCCCACAAGCACCTTAAGGAATTTCATGTGGTTTGCTTTACAATGAGGCCGCAGGGGATATCGGAGGACTATATCAAAATGAAGGCATTTCCATTCTCCCTGGATGGAGCAACGAAGGATTGGCTGTATCTCCAGCCACTACTTTTCAACACTTGGGGAGACATGAAACGCACTTTCCTAGAGAAGTTCTTTCTGGCATCCCGCACTGCGTCCATCAGAAAGGAGATATGTGGGATAAGGCAGCATACAGAAGAAACATTGCACGAGTACTAGGAGAGGTTTGACAAACTCTGTGCCACCTGTCCACACCATTAGATTAGTGAGCAGTTGCTGATCCAGTATTTCTACGAAGGATTATCAATGATGGACAGAAGCATGATCGACGCAGCCAGTGGTGGAGCCCTGATGGATAAGATGCCAGCAGTAGCAAGGCATCTGATCTCTAATATGGCAAGCAACACACAGCAGTTTGGGAAAGACACTAACGTCTCCCCAGAGTGCCCACAAATAAAGAGGGGGAAACTATAGCACCCTAAATCCGCCCGGCCCAATAGACAACTCCACAAAAAACTGAAAAGGGGAACCAAAGCAAAAAAGGCCAGGAAGAGACCCGTTGGAAAGGTTAGCCGACTCGGCCACATCCAAGAGGAAGAGTGATGATTGCTCATTTTTGGTCGTTTTAACGTGCTTATCAAATAACTAAAGCTAACTATAGCACAGTCAACCCTAGGTCATTCTTCTCAAGGACACAGTGTACTCAGTTGTGGTTTGGTGCGAAGTAAAATGATGTAAAAGCTGAGATGTAAAGTAATGACTCTCCTCGGCACTGGCCGAGTTGCTCTCGGCAGAAACTAAGCTGGGATGATCTCGGCAGAGATCAATCCGGCTTGATTTTGGCTGATTGCAGACAGACGCAACAGAGTTGGACTGACTCTGTTTCAGACGTAGAAAGCAGGTAATGGGGGGGATTGGAATGCAAGAATAGCAAAAAGTAAACTAAGACTATGAATGTAGTAAATGTATACTAGCACTACCGGTTTACTATTATTATTATTATGATATAATTGTGTTCATGTTCATGTCCGTTAATCCAAGTCCAATCCGAGTTCTTCACTCCTATTCTCAGTCCATATCAGCCTTGGGTGTTCATATGGCAATTGCCAAAGGTTCGTCCATTGCCATACCGAGGAATTACGCAATCGCTACCTCGTCAGTTGGCAGGGATTAGGTTCAGAACTGATTTTAGGTTCTCTATTAACAATCGTAAAATGATTACCTACTGAATTAGTTAAACCAGTTCCAATCGGCTTAGCTTAACATTGTTCACGTTTAAATGCAATCGTAATTCAAGCATTAATTAAAGGAGAGGAGAGGAACAAAGTTGGAATTGCAGAATTGGAATCAATTAACAGGGAATGAAATACAAACACAGTGGCCTGAATTTAGGTGGTTCCATTTCCCACAGCGATCGCCATGGTTGATGGTGATGGTTCACCTCCGTCAGTAGTCTGATCGGTCCCCTCTGGCAGACTTCGGCTTCCCAGTCTCAAACTTGCACTTCCTCGATCGAGAGAAACGCCATAGCAGCACCGTGCACCACCGTAAAAATGGAGAGAGCGAGAGCAAGAAAATGGATTTAAAGAGGTGTGTGTTGAGTGTGAATTCAAAGGCCCCTAAAAAGTGCACAGCTCCTCATATATATACACGAGTTGAGTAGCTAAATGACGCTAAAAGAATATCCTAACAGAATTACAATGTGAATTTCCTATTCTACCCTTTTGTAGATCTTCCAGAGTGGCAGATTCTCCAAGAGTGACATGGCAGCTGTACCACGTTGAGGTGGCCTCTACGCTGGGTAGCTGACATGGATAGCTCAATGAGGCCGCTGGGCTGCAAGACGTGGACTGTCGGGATGGGTCTGTCTTGGCCGAGACGGAGTCGGTCTGGTCGGGACGACTTCATATCAACTGAGACTCTTCCGTTGACCCTGGTCAACTCGGCTTGTTCTGCCGAAGAAGGAGTGATACTTTTTATTAGCTAAGACTTCTGATTTAACACAGATTTGTACTTTCTCTCTACTTAAACCCATAAAATGAATCTCAACTAACAATCCATTCTTAAGTGCAAAATAGTCTTGCTACCACCCTTCTTAGGTGTCTAAAACATGTACAATTTGTGACTCATCAAAGAGCACAAAAAACTAGACTTCAGCCAGCGAGAAAAGACCAGCAAGAACATACATGACCTGGCCTACGACTTGGACGAAGCTCAAGAGGACCAGCGTCTAACCTTTCCTCAAAACGAACACAGAAAAAGGACCCCGAGCGTAGCCTAAACAATCAGAGACTTGAAGTAGTTCGAATTAGGCATGCAAGACATTACCTCAACGATGACGAGAGTCGTCCAATTCAGCAAAACCAAATAGAATTTGCCACATCAACACAAAGATAACAATTTCACCAAAATCAGAGAAATTTGAGCCACACAATCTTCTGAAAGAGAAAAGAGAGGTTGTTAATGAAGCTACATCAGCAAACAAGGGGCCCCATTGCCTCTAGCAGAGCAAGATCCTCGACAATCACCGCAAAGGAATGCGCCATGTTAGCCACTACCAGCGAGAGGCGCCGCAAATTCAAGAAGAATGTGCCACGATCAAGCGTAGGACCCAACGAGCATCAACCTGGGGATTGCCAAGGCTAACGAACTGGATCAAGAAGTTGGGGCAGTCCCACGTGGTAAGATCATATGCATTCTCATTGCCTTTTCAAAGGATATAAAATGCATTAGCGCGAAGAGCTCGGGGCGAAGGGATCGAAGACTTAAAGGAGAGCGAAATTGTTAAGAAATTGTTGTGCAAACTACGGCTCAAAATCCTGAAAGGATCAGATGCAAGCTTACACGACAACTAGCTCTCTGGATACCAAGTAAGTCTCTTGGCCTAAACTCCATTCAAGCCATAGGCATTCTCCCTAGACACACTTCAGATGGAGAATACGTAGTTCGCCACGAAAAGATGTAGAGTCGGCCTTGGTCTTCCCCTTTCACCAAACCTACATTCCTACACCTTTGAGCCCATGTGATCCAAACACTCTAAATCTCTAACGCATAGCCTATTTTAGTACCAAACTGAGTCCATTACACTTTAGATGGTAGGCAAGCCATCTTAGTCTCATCCAAGAGTCCATCACACTTCAGATGGCATGCAAGCCGTCTTGATACCAAACCAAACTACGAACACCTCAAACGGCAGGCTCATAGCTCGCCTCGACTTGAAATCAAGTTGGTCTCGGCTCTCATAAACTAACACCCAATGCATTTCCCCAACCACGAGTCAGTACCTGCATACCCGAGCCAACCTAGTAGGCAGACTCACAAACACACAACTCATGTGTCGAGATGTGATGCCTAATGGATAGTCCTGACTCCAAGTTCAAACCACAAGGGCTGAGTGCCTAAATGAAAGTTCAATCCCTACACCATAATCTTGGCAGGCACCTAATGGAAAGTTTAGCCGTTCCAGAGTCCATACCCTATAAGTACCTCGTTGGTCCCCTCTTAAGGGAAGGACGCCTAATGGAAAGCCTGATTGTATCCCCTGCCTCCTACATCTGCACAAAACTACGTCGACTTTGATTCCTCCCGGTCAGGAGGTACGTAGGAGCAAGAGGCCTACTCTTGTGAAGTCAATCAACCCACCAAAACCTATCTTTGTATCATCCACCACTATAGTAGAGGTTATGTAGCATGCAATTCATGGGGTAACTACTAGATGGTAGGTGAATGAGATGATACGTCGTTCCCATGCGTAAGCAGCTCCTTACCCAGATTCTTTGACTCAAGACCATGTCTTATCCACCTCCAGTTTCTAATGTACCATTAAACATTGGTGGCAACTCCACCCGAGTCACATAAGTTTAGGCCAACCTTTCCCAGGTAGCTTAACAGATGCAGACTCATCATTCCGGGTTCCTACGAGTTCCCGACACCTTCTCAAACTTTGATCCATCCATTTGAATCTCCGATGAAAACACCATTTTGACAAACGCTATCATCTTCTAAATTCGCCCCCAGAGCGATTTAGGTTGTGTCAGAGATGGATCTAATGGGAACTGAAATAATGGAGTCTAGATAGGCTACCATGGAGAGGTTTCTCCATGGACTCAATAGAGAGATTCAAGATATAGTGGAACTACATTATTACACTACCCTACAAGAGTTAGTTCACCAAGCTACTCAGGGGGAGTAGTGATAGGTTGAGATTTAGTCGTTATTTCTACTATCAAAATACTAGATTTCCTATGTTATGGCTAGCATAGGGTCAACTAGGTTAATTCTTTCAAGGACACGTGGTTCTAATGTTTTCTAGTGTAAAGAGGATGAGATACATGCAAAACTAAGAGTGTATAGTGTGGACACGGTAATGGAAAGTAAAATGGAGATTTTTTAGCTTGTAAATTAAAGTGTAGAAGTAAATGGCTACCTAGGAAAGTAAAGGCAACTACAATTAACAAGATACTTGGTTATTAGTTATTGTACCGATTTCAAGTTATCAATGAGATGGTTCTGGGTTCCGATTCCTATTATGCAGCAACTCCTCACCAACCCAATTTCCTAAGACAATCGCCTAACATTCGTCCATTGCCTACAGAGGGCTTACACGATCGATGCCTTCAGTTTCATAGGGATTATTCCTGTGGCTCATGTAAGTTCTCTATCGATTTCCTATAGTATTGTTAGAGTGTTTTTGATCGACCCCTAAGCTAACTTGCTCAATTCCTCCCATGCACGATCATGACATAAACAAGAACATATTAAGCTAACAAGAATTACAATCATAACAATAAAGGAAAACAAACTCATTTATTGATTAACTAGTGTAGTAATACATGAGTTGAATTATGGATACTTGGGATGTGAACTCAACTTCCCACAACAAACACCAGTGGTAGCTATAGTGTTTGATAAGTTATATTTTATACACCTCACAAGGGCTTAAGATAGGTATTAGTAAGATTGTTTAGTGATTAAGAGTCTTGTCTTAGTTAAGATTCGAATTATGGGCCTAGAAATAGGAAAAATATAAATTTGTGCGAAAACAAGGATTTTAACTAATAAAAAGATTGGACTTGTTTTTCAAGCCCAAAAGGAGCATTTTGGCCTAGAAGAAGCGACCCCAGCCAGATCAGCCATCTTAGCCAAAGTAGCACTCTCAGTCAAGACTGGTATCAATGGCGAAAATCACTCCAGCATACAAGGAACAATTCCTGATCATCAGAAGAGTAAATTAGGAAATATGTAATTCAAGTAACTCAGCAAGAAATCTGTTAGGATTAAGGAATATGTATTTCGGGTAACTCAGCTAGAAATTTGTTAGGATCAAGGAATATGTAATTTGGGTAACTCAACTAGAAATATGTTAGCATCAAGGAATATGTAATTCGATTAACTTAGCTACAAATCTGTTAGGATCAAGGAATCATCGATTCTGTAGGATTAGGTTTAGATTTAGCCGCAATTTCATTGCATGTTTATAAGGGCACGTAAGGCACAAGTTTAGGGTGTGGAATTTCAGTAGAATCTAGACATAGCGTTGTTAGCATTTATAGTTTGTCCTAGCTAGCAAGGTTCTACACGAAGCTTCAGTAAGGTGTCTCTCTTGATCGAGGAGGTGTAGGACTAGGAATTGGGAAGCTGGAAGCTGCCGAAGGTGATCGCTCGGTATAGCCGATGCACTTCGGTGGGTAGAAACCTTAATGCCTAGCCATCAGTGATGAACCATCGCTGTCCTTCCAAGGCGATCATCGTGGAAGGTGAATTCTCTAGAATCTCTGAATTCTCACCTTGTATTCAATGTTGTTTTCAATAACACAACTAGTTTGCAATTCTATCTTTTGATTTTAATCCCTGTGCTTTAATCTACTGTTTCTTTGTCCTAATTGCACATTCTGAGGAGTGGATCACGTTAGACTAGGATCGATTGGAACTGGTTTAATAACCTTATTAGGTAAGAGAACCTAAAATCAACCAAGTATATACTCCTTGCCAATTGATGAGGTAGCGATTGTGTAAATCCTCAGTATGACAAGGGATAAATGTTTGACAATTGTCGTAAGAGTTTTAGGTTGATTTGGAGTATAATCTTAGGTAAGGAATTAAGGACCGACCACATGTTGAATTCTAATTTGATACAATATTTAGCTTAGCATAGTTTAGTTTACTGTCAGTCCTTATTTATTTCTCTGCACTCAAATGCAAAACCCCCCCTTTTATTTACTGCATTTTAGTCCGAGACCGAGTTAGTCTGACATCGTCGTGTCTGTCCTAGTCTACGCTTAGCCGAGACCGTGTCGGATTTGTCTCTACCAAGACGGAATCAGATCAGTCTTTGCCGAGTGCAAATCGGCATTCTACACTTGGCGTTTTCTACATTAACTCTGGTTTTCACATCTAGCCATATTAGAACACACTGTGTCCTTGAGAGAATCGACCTAGGGTTGGCTATACTATAGTTAGCTTTAGTTTATTTAATACATGTAAAGACGACTAAATACAAGTTATCAAATTGGCGTCATTGTCGGGGACACAAGTTCTTTTGTGTCTTTGTGTGCAAAACTGAGTCAAACCGAATCCCGAGTCTGTGGAATGCTATGCCTGTTAGTTGAGTCAAAGTTTTAAGTCTGTGTCTGTTTGGATCCTGAAATAATATAGCATGCTGAGTGTGTGTTAAAATTCTGTCATGTGAGTTTCACCGCTAAAAAACATACAAAACTATCTCCGTATCATTAACCATATCTACTTTTCTGCATAAACATTCTTTAATTTTTCTGCATGATTAACTTGCATTTTTCTACATGATCTGCCTTATGATGCATGACTAGGAGTATTACTGACCCTTTATATGATTTAGATCCTGAAATAGAAATAACTTTATGTAGGTTAAGGAAAGCTAGGAATATAGTAGTAAGTAACAGTAATAATTCTAATGGATACAGTAGCACTAACAATTTTTAGAACTAGAGCAAATGGAGAACAATGATGGAACCTTGAAGGAGTTGGCTACACCGGATGTGGTGTACCAACCTTGGTGCATCCAATATCCACAACAGGAACCAACTCAATCATATGAACTGAAATCTGATCATATACATTTGTCACCTAAATTTCATGGTCTTGCAGGAGAAGATCCCTACAAGCACTTAAAAGAATTCCATGTGGTTTATTACATAATGAGGTTTGATAAGCGGGTTTTTAGTCGTCTTACACGCCTCAAGTAAATACTAAAGCTAACTATAGTATAGCTAACCTAGGTCGATTCTCTCAAGGACATAATGTGTTCAGATTGTGCTAAGTGTGAAAATCAGAGTTAATGTAGAAAACATTTAGTGCAGAATGCCTACTCGGTCTCGAATAGACGCGACGAAGTCGGACTGACTCGGTCTTAGACTCTAGAAAAGTAGTAAATAGAGGGGTTTGTGTTTAAGTGCAGAAAATAAACTAAGTGCAGAAAAGTAAACTATACTAATCTATACTAACTTACTGTACTAATTCAAGAATCAACGCATAACAGTTTGCCTTTCTTACTTAGGATTATACTCTGAATCAACCTTAGATTCTTACGACAATTGCCGAACTTTTGTCCATTGCCATACTGAGAATTTACACAATCGCTACCTCATCAGTTGGCAGGGAGTATGTACTTAGTTGATTTTAGGTTCTCTACCTAATCAAATTATTAAACCAGTTCCAATCGGTCTTAGTCTAACGTGATCTACTCCTAACAATCTGCAATCACGGCAAAGTCAAAAGTAGATTAAAGTGCAGGAATTATAATTAAGAGATAGAATTGCAAACTAGTTATAATATTGAAATTAGAATTGAATACAAAGGTGGGAATTCAGCGTTCTCCAGAGAGTCTGCCTTCCACGATGTCGCCTTGGAAGGATGGTAGTGGTGCACCAGTGATGGCTAGACGCTGAGGTTTCTGTCCATCGGAGTGCATCGACTATACCGAGCGATCACCTCCGACAGCTTCCAGCTTCCCAAATCCTGGTCATGTACCTTCTCGATTGAGAGAGACACCATTTTTAGTCGTCTTAACACGCATCAAATAACTAACGCTAACTATAGTATAGTCAACCCTAGGTCGAATTTTCTCAAGGACGCAGTGTGCTCAATTGTGAATTAATGTGAAGCGAAATGATGTAGAATCTAAGGCGTAGAGTATTGACTAGTCTTGGCCTCTGGCCGAGTCGCTTTCGGTAAAGACTGGGCCGATATGATCCCGGTAGAGAGTTATCAGGCTTGGTCTTGGCTGAGTGTAGACAGACACAATAGAGTTGGACTGAATCTGTTTTAGTACATAGAAAGCTGTAAATGAGGGGAGTTGTTGAATATGGATAAAGTAGAAAGTAAACTAAACACAGAATGTAATAGAGATATACTAATGCTACTAATATTACTATTAATATTATTATTCTGATATAACTGTGCTCGTGTTCAGTTCTATTAGTCCAAGTCCAGATCAATTTCCTCACTCTAGTTCTCAGTCCATATCATCCTTGAGAATTCTTATGACAATCGTCAAAGGTTCGTCCATTGCCATACCGAGGAATTATGCAATCGCTACCTCATCAATTGGCAGGGATTAAGTTCAGAGCTAATTTTAGGTTCTCAATTAACAATCATTAGTTGATTACCTATTGAATTAGTTAAACCAGTTTCGACCGGCTTAGTTTAACAATGTTCACGTTTAAATGCAATCGCAATTCAATCCACGAATTAAAGAAGAGGAGAGGAACAAAAGTGAGAAACGCAAAATGAAAATTATTAATAAAAAGCAGAGTACAAACACAGTGGTCTGAATTCAGATGGATCCATCTCCCATGACGATTGCCATGGTTGATGGTGGTAGTTCACCTCCATTAGCCTGAGCATTCAGGATCAGATCCACCAGAGTTCGTTGGAATCCCAAGCGGTCCCCTCTAACAGACTTCGGCTTCCTAGTCTTAGACCTGCACTTCCTTAATCGAGAGAAATACCAATGCAGCACTGTGCACCACTGTAGATGGAGGAAAATGAGAGCGAGGTGATGCAGATGATGACAATGTGTAGCGTATGAATTCAAAGACCCCTAAAATGCACACAACTACTCCTATATATACGAGAGTGCGTGAACTACGACGCCTAACAAAATTATAAAAGTGAATTTCCTATTCTACCCTTGCATAGCTTGTGTCACACGTTTCTCCAGGAGTGACATGGCATCTAGAGCTGAGGTGGCCTCTAAGCTGGATAGCTGACGTGGATAGTGCCATTGGGCCACCCTAATTGGGCTGCAAGGCCTAGCGTGAACTGTTTGGCTGCAAGGCCTGGCCTGGCCGAGACGGAGTCGGTCTCAGTTGAGATGACTCCCTTGGCTGATGTGAATTTGGCCCAGTCCTACAAAAGAAGGGAAGGAAACTTTTTATTAGCTAAGACCTTCAATTTAGCACAGATTTGTGTTTTCTCTATTTTCAGGTTCATGATATGAATCTCAACTAACAAACAATCCTTAAGCACAAAATAATCTTACAACCACCCTTCTTAGGTCTATAAGAGATGCATAATCTATAACTCATCAGACCCTCACACTTAACCTTTTGCACTCCTGGGCAAAATCAAATGGGAATCAACAAGGGAGAATTTTTTTTTAAGGATAGGAAAGAATTTTTCAATTTGGCTTCCTTAAGTTCAGTCGAGACAGATTCGGTACTCCTTCATCCTAAGTTTAAGATACTCAAACAATTTGAAAACAACTTCTCCTGTGGCCTAGGTGAATTCATGATCTGCAAACAGCAAAAGGTAGCCCAGAGTGATAGAGCTCTCGCATAGGCCAGTATTCTCCCGGTCTCTCAGTGTTTGGGTTTATATTTACACTCAACGTTACATGAGACTAGCATTCCTTTACTTTGACAAGGCTCTCCTCCTACACTTGCAAAAACACGAGCAGTCATGATCACTAGAACTTTCTATTGGCTTGTAGCGAGGCCAGGGACATGGGTAGGATAGAATATGGAAAGTGGTTTCAAAACCCATGGGGAAGAGAGGATTAATGAGGAGTAAGTTTCATCAGCATGAGGGGCAACCCAAGATGCTGTGATTTCCTACCTCTATTCAGCTCTTATCTTCTCACTTCTTTCCCTTTTTCTGATCTTTTATTTATTTATTTATTTATTTTTTCTTTCTTTCTTTATATTCATCCAGCCTTGCTATAATTCTTTATTTTTCAGCTTTGATTTCTTAGCTGCTTTTCAACTTTTCTCTTTTTCTTTCACTCACTTGCTTCTTTTCTTTTCTAGCCTTTGGAAGATGCTGAGCAGATTCTACATCCCTGAATTTCCCCCACACTTGATGATGATTTACTCACAAAACAATTCCAAGGCTCCTCTACTCCTTATGGGTAAGGTTAAATTATGGTTTTTCCCAGCCTTGGCTTGTAATGAGCCGTTAGAAAGAATGGTTGAATTAGGCTCAAGGGGGTGAGCAAGGGACAATATTTCGGGTAGGCTTTATTTGGCTCAGAGCTTATAAGAAACATGGCCTAGATCGTGTCATTCCTACATGTGCAAACAGTTGTATCTAGAGAGTCAAGGCAAAATGCAGAATACACAGTTAATCATGAATGCAAAAATCACACAAGAGAAAAAAAGAATGGCAAGATGCAAGCCATCAATATGTTCAAAGGCTCAAATTCTCACGCAGGTTATTTTGCTCTATCATAAAGGGTTTTCCTTTTCAGTTTTCAGTCAATCAATGTTTAGAAACACAAAAGTTTCGCTCCCTTCAAGCTAGAGAAATCTCTTCTCAGAGATGCAGAATTACTTCCTACTGTCTTCTTAAACTTCTAGAAGTCGATTCAAAATTCTTTCCAACACACATTTTTCCGAAAATCCCATTCTGAAATTTTACTAGGAGGAAACAAGACAAGTAAGGATCATGTCTGGCCGAAGTCACTCTGGATTCGATTGAGACGGCATAGAACAAGGATGAACTCAGCTTTAGTAGTTTTTATTGGAACAGACTGGAAAAGAATGGAAAATGACTCAGGAGAAAAGACATTAAATTCAAACAGAATAAGGAAACAAAACATAAATGCAAACAAAACAAAACAAAAAAAATTGAGCCAAAGTGAAGAGTGTGAACAATATCAGAGCAACAAAATTCGGTTTGTAGTCTCAAATGGCCACAACAGTGCTCCCCCCCCCCCACTCACACTTGAATTCTGCATTGTCCGTAATGCCTGATATGACTGAGAGGGGCTGGCAGAATAGGCTTAGGTAGTGCCATCTAGTGGAGTTGGTTCCATCAGTGAGATGATCTCCATGTCACCTGTAATTGGTGCTGGACCTTCATGGAATGGCTTGATTTGATGCCCATTGACTTGGAAGGTGTTGTTGCTTTGTTCATCTTTTAGTTGCACTACACTATAGGGAAATATGTTAGTGATAACAAAAGGTCCATCCTATCTAGAGCGAAGCTTACCTGCTATGAGCTTTAGACGTGAATTAAATAGCATCACTTTCTGGCCGATTCGGAAGTCTTTCCTCAGTATCTATTGGTCATGGAATTTCTTAACTTTCTTCTTATAGATCCTGAAATTCTCATATGCTTCCAAGCAGAGTTCATCTAACTCTTACAGTTGGAATTTCCTCTGCTCTCCACTTTGGTCATAGGCCAGATTGCTCTACTTGACAACCTAGTAAGCCTTGTGCTCTAGCTCCACAGGAAGGTGGCAGGTTTTACCGAAGACAACTCGATAGGGAGACATCCTAACAGTGTTCAATAAGCAGTTCTGTGTGCCCAAAGAGTGTCCTCAAGGAGTCGACTCCAGTCTTTCCTGCTTGGGTTGGTTATTTTTTGCAGCATTTTCTTAATTTCCCTGTTGAAAACTTCGGCTTGGCCATTTGTCTGGGGGTGGTATGCTGTGGCAATTCCGTGCGTCACCCTATATTTCTAAAGAAGGGAACCCATGGCTCTATTGCAGAAGTGACTGCGTTGGTCACTTATGAGCGCTTTTGGTACACCAAACCTGTAGAAAATGTTGGACTTCAGAAAGTCCACAACTACCTTTGCATCATTGGTCTTGGTGGCAATGGCTTCTACCCATCTTGATACATAGTCGACGGCCAGTAGAATATACAAGTAGCCATTCGAGATTGAGAATGGCCCCATGAAATCAATACCCCACGCATAAAAAACTTCACAAAATAAGATGGGTTGTTGGGGCATCTCATGCTTTTTGTTCATGGCCACTCCGGCTTTCTAACATGTCACAGGTGGACACGAATTGATAAGCGTTTCTAAAAATAGTGGACCAATAGAGGCCGTAGTCAAGCACTTTCCTAGCAGTCTAGGTTGATCCATGGTGGCTGCCTCCAGGTGGTGAGTGGCAGAACTAGAGGACCGAATTGATCTCGATGTCAGGAATGCACCTACGAATCACTTTATTATTGTAGAGTCTCCAAAGGTAGGGATCATCCCATATGTAGTATTTGGCATCACTCTGGAGTTTTTCCTTGTATGGTCGGGATGCCTCTGATGGAAACTGAGATGTTGCCACATAATTGCATATGTCGGCAAACTATGGTGTGGACGTTTGGATGTGCAATAGCTGCTCATTTGGGAACTCGTCTCGGATAGGCATTGGTTCACTTTCTCTTTCAATTCTTCTTAAGTGGTCAGCTACAGAATTCTCAGCACCTTTCATATCTTTGATCTCTATGTGGAATTATTGAAGGAGAAGCATCCACCGGATCAGTCTTGGTTTAGCATCAGGCTTCTTCAACAAGTATTTCAATGCAGCATGGTCAGAGAACACAATTATTCTTAATCCGAGAAGGTATGTACGAAATTTGTTCAAGACAAAGACAATTGCCAAAAGTTCCTTCTCAATGGTTATGTAGTTTTGCTGGGCCGAGTCCATGGTACGGGATGCATAGGCAATTACATGCACCGGTTGGTCGACTCCAGCACTTTGGCCAAGGATAGCTCCCAATGCCAAATTGGATGCATCACACATCAGTTCAAAAGGTAGGTCCCAGTTTGGTGCTTGCAGAATAGGGGCGGATGTGAGTTAGTTCTTCAGCTCTTGAAATGCTTCAATACAGGGCCGGTTAAATTTGAATTCCACATCCTTCAGTAGCAGCCTGGACAGTGGCAGAGCAAGTTTGCTAAAATTCTTGATGAATCTTCTATAGAAGCTTGCATGTCCTAAGAAAGAGCGAACTTCCTTCACAAAAGTGGGGTTTGGAAGGGAGGATATGATGTCTATCTTTGATTTATCCACCTCAATGCCTCTGTTGGAAACCAAATGTCCCAACACAATTCCCTCAGTCACCATGAAATGACATTTTTCAAAATTGAGAACAAGGTTTGCATCAATACATCTCTTCAACACCTTGGATAGATTTCCCAAGCATGCATCGAATGAGTTAGCATATACCGTGAAGTCGTCCATGAACACCTCCATGCAGTCTTGCAGTAAATCCGAGAAGATGCTGATCATACAACATTGAAATGTACTCGGGGCATTACACAGGCCAAATGGCATGCGACTATATGCAAACGTGCCAAATGGGCAAGTGAAGGTAGTCTTGTGCTGATCTTCAGGTGCAATGTGAATCTGCATGGATCCTAAGAATCCATCCAAAAAGTAGTAATGGGATTTCCTTGATAGCTTTGCCAGGACCTGATCAATAAAAGCCAAAGGAAAGTGATCCTTGCGAATTGCATGGTTTAATTTTCTATAATCAATGCAAACTCGCTAGCTATTTTGAATCTACATAGGTACCAACTCGTCTTGTTGATTTCTCATGATAGTCATCCCAGACTTTTTAGGTACAACTTGCATAGGGCTCACCCACTGGCTATCCGAGATGGGGTAGATGATACCTGCAGCAAGAAGTTTCGTGACTTCCTTCTTGACCACGTCCAAGATGGTCGGATTCAGTCTTCTCTACTGTTGCCTTACGGGCATGATTTCCTCCTCCATCAATATTCTGTGCATGCAGATGGAGGGGTTTATGCCAGGAAAGTCTGATAGTTTCCACCCTATTGCCCTCTTATGTTGCCTTAGGACTTCCAGCAACTTGTCTTCTTACTCCTGGTGGAGATTGTTCGCAATGATAATTGGGAGTTGTTGTTCCTTGTCCAAGTAGGCATACTTTAAGTGATTCGGCAATGGTTTCAGTTCCATGGGTGGTGATGGCGATGAAAATTTTCAGTTAATGATTTCAGATCCGTCTGGCCGACTTGATTTGTACTCGGCACTAGGTGTGCCAACATGATTTCGGCCTTTGGCTGCTTTGGCCGACTCCTATTGGTGAGTTCAATTCTTGTTGAATTGGAGTCGGCATCAGCTCCTTGAGTAGCTTCGAAGTCGGACCCAGATGGAATAGTGAACTTAGCTCTTGTTTGTTTCTGGTCTTCATTGGCCAAGACGGTCTCGACAAGCGTGTCGGCCTTGCTATCTGACTTTTCGGCCGAGTTGACTTTTATCTTTTCCTTCACTCGGCCTTCTCTGGCCGACTTGATTTCGGCCATAAAAATGGTTGCCAATTGTGCTAAGAAGGGCCTTTTGGTCTCGACAACCTCGACATCTTCATGATTTGCACACCTTGGGTCTTCTACATTGCAGACTTGGTCTAATTTTTTAGATAGTTCAGCTTCAAAATCCAAGTCAGCAATGTCATTATGATTGTCCTCAGAGTTTGGAAGATCTCGTACTTCCTCATAGTCGGCATTTTTTGTAAAGGACTCTAAGCAGCTGATTAGATCATTGCTTCCAGCAAGATTCTCAATGTCTTCACTACTGTTGTTTAGTTGAAGATACTCCTCAACTAATTCATCAATCATGTCAATGCCAAAGAGAGAATGGTCTTCGATGGGGTGCTTCATGGCTTCAAAAATATTAAACTGCACCAATGTGTCACCGAATTCCATTGAGAACGTCCAACATGCACATCAATCTTTATTCTTGCTGTCATTAGGAATGGTCTCCCCAGAATTAGGGTGGATTCCTTCCCTGATGTCTCATCCTCCATGTCCAGCATGTAGAAATCAATTAGGAATATTAGCTCATTCACCTGGACGAGAACATCTTCGAGAACTCCCAAGGGTTGGACAATGCTCATATTAGCAAGCTGAATGGTCATCCTTGTGGGTTCAAGATCGCCAAAATTCAGGGATCTATAGATTGACGCAGGCATGACATTAATTGAAGCTCCCAGGTCCAACATGGCATCGGCAAAAGTGCATTCGCCAATGGTGCATGGGACAGAAAAGATTCCAGGATCTTTGCATTTTTTTGGCAAGGCTTGTGCACCTATAATGAATTCTTCATTCTTTGTGAGAGTCGACATCACGCCTCTAAATTCCCCTGCTCCCTTTATCTTTTTTCCTTTTGTGTACACACAAATCCTTGAGGAATTTTGCATACTTCCGAACCTGTTTAACTGCATCGAGGAGCGGAATATTGATTTCCACTTTTCGGAACATCTTCAACTTTTCTTCATCTGACTCTAGCCTTCTTGCTGAGATGCTCCGAGTTGGGAATGGCGCTGGGACAGTTTTCTCCAGTCGAGACTGTGAGTCAGCATTTGGCTTAGAGTTGGCTTCAGCTGATCCCGGCAAATGTTGCAGTGTAGGTTGAGGCAGTTCTTTTCCCCTTCTAAGAGTGACTACACTAACATTTCCTCTCGGATTTGGGATGGTTTGAGAGGGGAGGTTGCTGGATCTGGTCGATTGTAATTGGCTCACAGTGTTGGCTAACTGTCCAATATGCATTTTGAGGTCTTAGATAGTGGCAGTCACGTTCTACTGGAATTGCATATTGCTGGAGCTCATAGATTGCTGGAACTCTAGGTTGCTAGTTGCAAGCTGCTTCATCATGTCCTCTAGAGATGGAAAGTTGCCTTGAGTAGGCACTCTCTGCTACTGCTGTTGTTGTTGGAATGGTGGTGCTTGATATTGCGGAGTCGGCTATTGATAACCTGCATGTCTCTAATATGTATTCGGTATGGACCTAAATTGTTGAGCTGCATAGGGCCCTTGATTTGGTCTCGGTCGAAATGGCTGTCTTCCATGCTGCTAGCTATGACATGGCCGATTCTGATACGGTTGTTTCCCATACTGAAATCCACCTATAGCTCCAACATTCTCTGGTTGGTCCGACTCAGTTTCCTGAAGAGTGGGGCACATGTCAGTGAGGTGCTCCACGAAAGTACATATGCCACATACTTTTGCTACCATGGCTGGTTGGTGTTGTCCAACAGCAAGCTGTCTCACCAATGATGTCAATTCGGTCAGTTGATTCTCTAGTCTTTGGTTGGAAGCTGCACCGATTTCATTCACCATCCCAAATTGACTCAACACTCTGATCCCAAACTGATGTGTATTACTTGCCATATTGGAGATCAGATGTCTTGCTGCTGCTGGTGTTTTATCCATCAATGCTCCTCCACTGGCAGCGTCAATCATGCTTTTATCCATCATTGAAAGTCCTTCATAGAAATACTAGATCAACAACTGCTCGCTGATCTGATGGTGTGGACAAGTGGCACAAAGTTTATTGAATCTCTCCCAATACTTGTGCAGAGTCTATCCTGTATACTTGCCTTATCCCCAGATTTCCTTTCTGATGGTCGCAGTTCTGGATGCCGGAAAGAACTTCTCCAGGAACATAGGCTTCATGTCTCCCTAAGTGTTAAAGAGAACTGGTTGTAGATACAACCAATCCTTTGCTACTCCATCCAGGGAGAATGGAAATGCCTTCATTTTGATGTAATCCTCCGGTATCCCCTACGGCCTCATTGTGGAGCAAACCACATGGAGTTCCTTCAAGTGCTTGTGAGGGTCTTCTTCTACAAGACCATGAAATTTGGGCAACAAATGTATAAGACCAGATTTTAATTCATATGTTTGAGCTGACTCCAGCTGTAGGTATTGGAAACACCAAGGTTGATACACCACGTCTGGTGTAGCCAATTCCTTCAATGTTCTGTCATTGTTCTCTATCTGTCCTGGCTCTACAAAAATGTTAGAGCTAGCAACAGAGTTATCAGTACACAACTGGTTAAAGTTAATGACAGAATCAAAACTTCTACTATTATTTACTACTAGATTCCTAGCCTTCCTTAATCTACGTAAGGTTTTCTCTATTTCGGGGTCAAAAGCATATAAAGGGTCAGTGCTACTCCTAGTCATGCATTGTACAGTTTATGCAGAAAAGTTAGAATTGAATCAGTACTCACAGAAACAATAACTGCAACAATCAGTCAATCACCTAATAAAACTACAAAAATGCAGCTAAAAAAAAATATGCAAGTCAATTATGCAATGCGAAAATGAATACAAAACATAATGCTAACAGTATGCAATGTAGAGACAAATATTTTGTTTTTTTTTTGGCGATGAATTCACACAGAAAAATTAACAGACCTCAGCATTCTTTTATTAATAAAGTAGAAAACAGATATAGGCAATTTCAAGAACTCAATAGACTAACTCAATAGACACACTCTACAGACTCAGGATTCGACTCACTCGGCACACCAAGACACAAAAGAACTTGTATCCCCGGCAACGACACCAATTTGATAAGCTCGTTTTTAGTTGTCTTAACACGCATCAAATAACTAAAGCTAACTATAGTATAATCAACCCTAGGTCGAATTTTCTCAAGGACACAGTGTGCTCAATTGTGAATTAATATGAAGTGAAATGATGTAGAATCTAAGGCACAGAGTATTGACTGGTCTTGGCCTCTGGCCGAGTTGCTCTCGGCAAAGATTGGGCCGATATGATCTCGGTAGAGAGTTATCAGGCTTGGTCTCGGCTGAGTGTAGATAGACGCAATAGAGTTGGACTGGCTCTATTTTAGCACTTGGAAAGTAGTAAATGAGGGGAGTTGTTGAATACAAATAAAGCAGAAAGTAAAATAAACATAGAATGTAATGGAAATATACTAATGCTACTAATATTACTATTAATATTATTATTCTGATATAATTGTGCTCGTGTTCAATTCTATTAGTCCAAGTCCAGTTCAATTTCCTCACTCCAATTCTCAGTCCATATCAGGCTTGGAAATTCTTATGACAATCGTCAAAGGTTCGTCCATTGTCATACCAAGAAATTACGCAATCGTTACCTCATCAGTTGGAAGGGATTAAGTTCAAAGATGATTTTAGGTTCTCAATTAACAATCATTAGTTGATTACCTACTGAATTAGTTAAATCAGTTTCGATTGGCTTAGTTTAACAATGTTCACGTTTAAATGCAATCGCAATTCAATTCGTGAATTAAAGAAGAGGAGAGGAACAAAAGTGAGAAACGTATAATGAAATTGATTAATAGAAAGCAGAGTACAAACACAGTGGTCTGAATTCAGATGGATCCATCTCCCATGACGATCGTCATGGTTGACGGTGGTAGTTCACCTCCAGTAGCCTGAGCACTGAGGATCAGATCCATCAGAGTGCGTTGGAATCCCAAGCGGTCCTCTCTGATAGACTTCAGCTTCCTAGTCTCAGACCTACACTTCCTCGATCGAGAGAAACACCAATGCAGCACCGTGCACCACCGTAGATGGAGGAAACTGAGAGTGAGGTGATAAAGATGATGACAATGTGTAGCGTGTGAATTCAAAGACCCCTAAAATGCACATAACTATTCCTATATATACGAGAGCGTGTGAACTACGACGCCTAATAGAATTACATAAGTGGATTTCCTATTCTTCCCTTGCGTAGCTTGTGTCACACGTTTCTCCAGGAGTGAAATAGCATTTGGAGCTGAGGTGGCCTCTGAGCTGGATAGTTGACGTAAATAGTCCCATTGGGCTACCCTAATTGGGCTGCAAGGCCTATCGTGAACTTTTGGGCTACAAGGCCTGGCCTGGCCGAGATAGAGTCGGTCTCAGCTGAGATGACTCCCCTGGCTTATGTGAATTTGGCTCAGTCCTACAAAAGAAGGGAAGGAAACTTTTTATTAGCTAAGACCTTCAATTTAGCACAAATTTGTATTTTCTCTATTTTTAGGTTCATAAGATGAATCTCAGCTAACAAACAATCCTTAAGCACAAAATAATCTTACAACCACCCTTTTTAGGTCTATAAAAGATGCATAATTTGTGACTCATCAGACACCGTACTGAAGCTTCGTGTACCACCGTGCTAGCTTGGAACGTCTACAGTTGTTGACGATGCAAGATCTAGAATTCCATTGTTTTTCCACACTCTAAAACGTGCCAAGGCATGCCCTTATATACATGTAGGGCACTTGCGGCTAAATCTAAATCTAATCCTACAAAATCGCTGATTCCTTGATCCTGGCAGATTTCTTGCATAGTTACCCGAATTACATATTTCCCTGATCCTAACAGATTGCTTGCAAAGTTAGCCAAATTACATATTTTCCTGATCCTAACAAATTTCTTGTTGAGTTACTTGAATTACATATTTCCTTGATTCTAACAGATATCTAGCCAAGTTACCCGAATTACATATTTCCTATTTTACTCTTCCTATAATCACGTGTTGTTCCTTGTTTGTTGGAGTGATTTCCGCCGCTGATATTGGTTTTTTCCAGGACCGCTGATGAGTCATAATTTATACATCTTTTAGACACCTAAGAAGGAGGTTTGCAAGACTATTTTGTGCTTAAGAATGGATTGTTAGCTAAGATTCATTTTATGGGCTTAAATACAGAGAAAATACAAATCTATGGTAATTCAGATTTCTTAGCTAATAAAAAGTATCACTCCTTCTTCTACAGGTCAAGCCGAGTTGACCAGGGTCAACAGAGGAGTTTCAGCCGAGATGAAGTCGTCCCGGCCAGACCGACTCCATCTTGGCCAAGCTAGATTCGTCTCGGCAGCCCATGCCTTGCAGTCCAGCAGCCCAATTGTATTGACCACATCAACTATCCAGCTCGGAGGCCACCTCAGCGTCGGCTCAGCTGCCATGTCACTCCTACGAAATCTACCATGTCACGTTAGAAGATCTGCACAGGGGTAGAATAGGACATTCATAGTGTAATTTTGTTAGGATTTTTTAGGATATTTTGTTAGCATCTAGCTGCTCAGCTCGTGTATATATAGGAGGAGCTGTGCACTTTTTCTACGTCTTTGAATTCACTCTTAATACACTTCATTTACTCCATTTCCTCGCTCTCATCCTTCCATTCCTGGTGGTGCACGGTGCTGCATTGGCATTTCTCTCGATTGAGGAAGTGCAGGTCTGAGATTGGGAAGCCGAAGTCTGCCAGAGGGGACCGATCAAACTACTGACGCACTCTGGTGGAGCTGATCCTCAGCGCTCAGGCTAACGGAGGTGAACCACCACCATCAACCATGGCGATTGTCGTGGAAGATGGATTCACCTGAATTCAGGACCACTGTATTTGTATTCCATTTCTGTTAATCAATTTCATTCTGCAACTCTTATCTCCATTCTCTTCCTCTACTTTAATTCATGATTTGATCCACGATTGCAATTAAATTGGGAACAATGTTAAGCTAAGCCGATTGGAGCTGGTTTAACTAATTTAGTAGGTAATCATTTGGTGATTATTAACTGAGAACCTAAAATCAGCTCTGAACTTAATCCCTGCCAACTGATGAGGTAGCGATTGCATAAATCCTCGGTATGGCAATGGACGAACCTTTGGCGATTGCCATAAGACTTCCCAAGGCTGATACGGATTGAGAATTGGAGTGTGGAGCCTAGACTGAACTTGGATTAATGGGACTGAATATGAGCACAGTTAAATAATAATAATAATAGATAACTAGTAACAGTAGTATATGTTTATTGCATTCGTATTCTTAGTCTATTTTTTGCATTACTTGCATTCCCAACCCCCCTATTTACTGCTTTTTAGTCTGAAATAGAGATAGTCCATCTCTGTAGCGTCTATCTGCACTCAGCCGAGACCAAGCCGGATTATCTCTACCGGATCATCTCAGCTCAGGCTCTGCCGAGAGCTACTCAGCCAGTGCCGAGGGGAGTCAGTACTTTACATCTCAGATTCTACGTCACTTCACTTAACACCAATTCACAACTGAACACACTGTGTCCTTGAGAAGAATGACCTAGGGTTAGCTATACTATAGTTAGCTTTAGTTATTTGATAAGCGCGTAAAACGACTGTAAAAGCACACATCATCAACCGCTTCTTTTGGGCCAAGATGCTCTTTTTTGGCCGAGATACTCTCGGCTTCGGGCCTAGAAATCAAGTCAAATCTTTTATTAGTTAAAATCCTCATTTTAGCTCAAATTTATATTTTCCCTATTTCTAGGCTCAATTCGAATCTTAACTAAGATAAGACTCTTAATCACTAAACAGTCTTAATAATACTCATCTTAAGCCCTTGTGAGGTGTATAAAATATGACTTATCAGACCCCCACACTTACATTTTTGCACTCCTAGGCAAAATCAGATTTCAAGGAAATTGAAAGAGAAAATATTTTTTCAAATGAGTTTTTCAAGTTTGACAAACAGATCAAGCATGCAATCATCCCAAAATCCAGATTTTCAAGCAATCTATGAGAGTTACTTTCTCCACACCCAAAGCAAATAAGCAACCTGCAAACATTAAAGAGTAACCAAGAAGTGATCAAATTCTCTTTGAGGGCATATTCTCTCAATCTCTCAAGTGTTTGGTGACAGTGTGTTCTTTTAGTCGTCTTAAACACCTATCAAATAACTAAAGCTAACTATAGTATAGTCAACCCTAGGTCATTCTTCTCAAGGACACAGTGCGTTCTAAGTGTGTTTTAATGTGGAGCAAACGGAAGCAGAATCTAAGTGTAAAATACTGACTTATCTTGGCACTGGCCGAGTCGCTCTCGGCAGAGACTGAGCCGAATTGATCTCGGCAAAGGCAATCTGGCTTGGTCTCGGCTAAGTGTAGACAGACGCTACAGAGATGGACTACCTTTGTCTCAAACTTAAAAATAGTAAACAAGGGGGTTGAATGCAATCGAAATCAAAATAGAGATTAACTACAATCAAAACTGAAATTAACTACAATGCAAATGCAATTACGCTACTCCTAATGCTATTGCTATTACTGTGTTCATATTTAGTTCCAATAATCAAGTTCTTTCTGGTTCAATCACTTCAATTACAGTCCTCATCAGCCTCAAGTGTTCTTATGGCAATCACCAAAGGTTCGTCTCTTACCATACCGAGGATTTACACAATCGCTACCTCATCAGTTGGCAGAGATTAATTCCAAGCTGATTTTAGATTCTCAATTAACAATCGTTATGTGATTACCTACTGAATTAGCTAAACCAGTTCCAATCAGCTTAGTTTAACATTGTTCCGTTACCATGTGCAATCGCAACGCAGTAAGTGAACTTAGATTTTAGGAATGCAACAAAGATCAGAATTCATAAAACACTTATATTATTGAAAACGAAATACAAACACAGGGCTTGGATTCGGTGATTCCATCTTCCACGGTAATCGCCATGGCCGACGATGATGTTCCACCTCTGCTAGCTAGGACGCCGAGGATCAGGTCCACTAGAGTGCGTTGGTGCTCCAATCGGTCTCCTCTGGTGACCTTCAGCTTCTCAGTTCCTAGCATGCATTTCCTCAATCGAGAGAAATGCCATTAACAACACCGTGTACCATCGTGAGCGGAGGAGATGAAAAACGAGAGAGAATGTGGATAATGGACGCGGGAAAATATGAATACCAAGGACCCTTAATCGTTCAAAGTTTCGTCTACTTATACAGGAATGGCCGCAGTTAACTAACTTAATAAAATTACAAGTAAAATCCCTATTCTACCCTTCCTGTGACTTGTGTTGCGAGCTACTCCAAGGGATGATGTGGCGCTTGAGCTGGCACTAAGGTGGCTCTGTATTATTGACGTGGAGCGCCACTTGGACCAAGCTCCTGATTGTGCTATTGGCTGAATGCGCCGAGTCTCGACCTGGCTAAAAGACTTTCGGCTTGGGCTTCCATTGGCGGGTTGCGAGCTTTGTTGGACCTGCAATGAAGGAATATTTAGCTTAATGTCTTGAATTAACACAGATTGTGTTTTTCTCTAAATCTAGGCCCTTAATCTGGATCTTAGCTAACAATCCTCTTTTAAGTTCATGAATTGCTTAGTGGCATTCTTCTTAGGTCCACTTAAGATGTGTATTTTATGACTCATCAGACCCCCACACTTAGCCTTTTGCACTCTTGGGCAAAATACGATGACATGGACAAGGGAGATTTTCGTGAGAGATTCTTCTGTTGACTTCCTCAAGTCTGACTAGACAGACTCGACCTCTCTTCATCCCGGGTCAAAGTGCTCATGCAATCAGGGAGTTACTTCCTTTGGATCGAAGAGGCTTTAACGATTTACACATGGGAAGAAGCACCCCAGAGTGATAGAACCTCACTAGGTGATCAATTCTCTCGATTCTCTCGAGTGTTTGGCTTGTGTTTACACTCAGCATTGCATGGAATTGGCGTTACCATATCTTGACAGAGCTCTCTTCTTTCACCTGTAAAACACAACAGTCATGATCACTAGGACTTTTTCGGTTTGTAGCAAGGTTGAGGTTATGGGTCGAATAGATGTAAGAAAACTAGCTTCAGGACCCACGGGGGGGGGAGAGGAGCAATGGGGAGTGAGTTTAATCAGTATGAGGGCAGTCCAGGTTGTTGTGGTTTCCTTCCGTCTTTATTTACTCGCCCTTTTTACATTCTTTCTTTCTACTCATGCAGCTTGCTGATTTTGTTTATTTCATTTTATTTCAGCTTGTTGATTTTCTTTCTTTCTACTCAGTTTCCTTCCCTTTTTCTCTTCCTCTGAACCTTCAGATGCTTTTCGATCGAATCCTGTTCGCTAGACTTCCCCCACACTTGATTCTGACTCACTCCCAAGACAATTCCAAGGCTCCTCGGCTTCCCGAGGGTGAGGTGAGATAATGGTTTTTTTCTAACCTCGACTTGTAGTGAGCTGCAAGAAAAAAAAATGGTCAATTTAGGCCCAAAGGGGGTGAACAAGGGTCAGCTTGTTTTCTGACAACTTATTTGGCTCTAAGCTCATAAGAAATATGTCCTAGATCATGTCATTCCTGCATGTGTAAAACAATTGTATCCGGAGAGTTAAGGTAAAATACAGCATACACAATTAACATGCTTTGCAAAAATCACTCAAGAAGAAGGGAGATGGCGGGAATGTAAGCCATCACTGCTGCAAGGCTCAAATTCTCACACTGGTTGCTTTTGTTCCTTCACTCTGAAAAGTTTCCTCTTCCCATTTTCGTCACGTACCGCTTAGAACCCAAAGGTTTGGTCCCCTTCAGGCAAAGGCTACCTCAGCTCGGGAATGAGGAGATTGCTTCTGCTGGTTCGTCAGACTTTCAGACTCAATCAAGAATTTTCTCTCTTTTAGGTTTGGCTCCGTAATTCTACTAGGCCGAGACCATTCTGGCTGTGGCTGACTTGGCTGGGAAGCTCTTTATTAAAAAAAAACTTAAGTAGTAGGAATTAAAGGTACTACGAAAACTAGAACAGTATAACAGATATGAAAGAAACAAATTAGACTAAAAAAAATAAGGAAATTAGAGAAGAGAAGGGCAAATGTGAAATGAATGATCAGTTCCAAATGGTCAGAATCCCCCCCACACTTAATTTCGGCATTGTCCTCAATGCGAAGATGAAAGGGGTGGCCGAGATGGCCTAGGCTGTGCCATTTGGTGGAGTTGGTTCCACCAATGAAATGATCTCTGTGTTTTCTCCAATTGGTGCTGGACCTTCATGGAATGGTTTGACTTGGTGCCCATTGACCTGAAAGGTGCGGTTGGTCTGTTCCTCTTTTAGATGCACTACACCATGGGGAAATATGTTAGCGATAACAAAAGGTCCATCCCATCTGGAGCGAAGCTTACCTACTATAAGTTTCAATCTGGAGTTAAATAGCAACACTTTTTGGCCAATATGGAGGTCTTTTCTCAGGATCTTTTGGTCATGGAATTTTTTGACTTTCTGCTTGTAGATCCTGGCATTCTCATAGGCTTCCATGCGAAGTTCATCTAATTCTTGAATTTGGAATTTCCTATGCTTTCCTGCTTGGTCATAGGCCATGTTGCATTGTTTGACTGCCTAGTAAGCTTTGTGTTCTAACTCCACAGGAAGGTGGCAGGCCTTGCCGAAAACAATCCGGTAGGGAGACATTCCTAGCGGTGTTCGGTATGCAGTCCTATGTTCCCACAGAGCATCCTCAAGGAGTTTGCTCCAGTCCTTCCTGGTGGGATTTGTCATCTTTTGTCGTGTATGCTTGATTTCCCTGTTGAACACTTCAGCTTGCCCATTTGTTTGGGGATGGTATGCTGTAGCTATCCTATGGGCCACCCCATATTTTTAAAGAAGGGAGGCCATGGCTCTGTTGCAGAAGTGACTTCCTTGGTCAATGATGAGCGCTTTTGGTACACCAAACCTGTAGAAAATATTGGACTTAAGAAAGTCCACTACGACCTTGGCATCATTGGTTCTGGTGGGGATGACTTCTACCCATTTTGATACATAATCAACGACAAGCAGGATGTATGAATAACCATTGGAGACTAGGAATGGTCCCATGAAATCAATACCCCAGACGTCAAAGACTTCGCAGAACAGGATGGGTTGCTGGGGCATTTCATGTCTTTGGTTCAAGGCCATCCCTGCTTTCTGGCATTTTTCGTAGGTTGAGACGAATTGATGAGCGTCTCGGAAAATAGATGGCCAGTAAAGGCCACAGTCCAGCACTTTCTTGGCAGTCTGAGATGATCCGTAATGCCCTCCTCTAGGGGCCGAATGGCAGAATTGGAGGACCGAATTGATCTCGGTGTCAAGAATGCACCTGCGGATGATCTTATCACTATATAGTCTCCATAGGTAGGGGTCATCCCATACGTAGTATTTGGCATCACTTCTGATCTTCTCCTTGTAGGTCTGAGATGCCTCAGGTGGAAATTGAGATGTTGCCATGAAGTTGCAGATGTCGGCAAACCATGGTGTGGTCATCTTGATGTGCAGGAGTTGCTCATCAGGGAACTCATCTCGGATAGGAAATTGTTCGCTTTGTCTTTCGATCCTGCTTAAGTGATCTGCTATAGAGTTTTCGGCACCCTTCTTGTCTCTGATTTCTAAGTTGAATTCTTGGAGAAGAAGCATCCACTGGATCAGTCTCGGCTTGGCATCCGGCTTCTTCAGCAAGTACCTTAGAGCAGTGTGATCAGAGAACACGACTATTTTGGAACCGAGAAGGTAGGAACAAAACTTATCCAAGGCAAATACAATTGCCAGAAGTTCCTTCTCAGTTGTCGTATAATTTTGCTGCGCCGGATCCATAGTTCTGGATGCATAGGCAATTACATGTGTCGGTTGGCCAACATCGGCTCTTTGGCCAAGAACAGCTCCCAACGCCGAATTGGATGCATCACACATCATCTCAAAAGGCAGGTCCCAGTTTGGTGCTTGTAGGATAGGTGCGGATGTGAGTCTGCTCTTCAGCTCCTGGAATGCTTCAATGCAGGGCTAATCAAAATTGAATTCCACATCCTTTTGTAACAGTGTGGACAGTGGCAAGGCCAGTTTGTTGAAGTCCTTAATGAACCTTCTGTAAAAACCTACATGTCCTAGAAAAGAGTGAACTTCTCGTACAGAAGTGGGGTTAGGAAGGGATATGATAACATCAATTTTTGCTTTGTCCACTTGAATGCCTCTGTTGGAGACCAGGTGTCCCAACATTATTCCCTCGGTCACCATGAAATGACATTTTTTGAAATTGAGAACCAAGTTCATGTTAGTGCATCTCTTCAACACCTTGTACAGGTTGTTCAGGCATACGTCGAATGATTCTGCATACACCGTGAAGTCATCCATAAACACCTCCATGCAGTCCTGTAGCAAATCCGAGAAGATACTCATCATGCAGCGTTGAAACGTGCTTGGTGCGTTGCACAGGCCAAATGGCATGCATGTGTACACAAAGGTACCAAATGGGCAGGTGAAGGTAGTTTTGTGTTGGTGTTCAGGTGCAATGTGAATTTTCATGTATCTTGAGAATCCGTCCAAAAAACAGTAGTGGGATTTTCCTTCTATTTTCTCCAGCATTTGGTCAATAAAAGGAAAAGGAAAGTGATCCTTGCGGGTTGCCTGATTTAGCCTTCTGTAATTAATGCACACCCGCCAGCTGTTCTGAATCCTCATAGGTACCAACTCGTCTTGTTGGTTTTTCATGACAGTCATCCCAGATTTTTTGGTACCACTTGCACAGGGCTTACCCATTGACTGTCCGAGATAGGGTAGATGATGCCTACGGCAAGCAGCTTTGTGACTTCTTTCTTGACTACATCCAGGATGGTAGGATTCAACCTTCGTTTCTGTTGCCTTATGGGCTTGATGTCCTCCTCCATTAATATTATATGCATGTAGATGGAGGGGATTATGCCTGGAAGGTCAGAGAGTTTCCACCCAATCCCTTTTTTGTGCTGCCGTAGGACTTCCAGCAACTTCTCTTCTTGCTCCGGGAGGAGGTTGTTGGCGATGATGATGGGGAGCTGTTGTTCACTATCCAAGTAGGCGTATTTCAGGTGATTTGGCAACGGTTTCAACTCTATGGGTGGTTGAGATAGAGATTCTTCAGTTGTAGGTCATGGATCCATTTGGCCGACTTGTTCTCGAGTCGGCATCATGATTGCCGACATGATCTCGGCCTTGTGCTGCTTTGGCCGACTTGGTAGGATGGTTTTGGTTCTTGTTGGATTGAGGTCGGCTTTGACTTCTTGTGCAGCTTCGGTCTCGGATTCGGGTGGAATAGTGAGCTTTTCGGCTTGATTCTGGTCCTTATTGGCCGAGATGGTTTCGGCAAACGTGTCAGCCTTCATGCTTGACTCTTCGGCTGAGTTGACTTTTAACCTTGCGTTGACTCGCCTTCTTTGGCCGACTTCATTTCGGCTGTGAATATGGTTGCTAGCTGTGTAGGTAGAGGCTTTTTAGTCTCAGCAACTTTTACCTCTGTATTGTTCGTGCTCTCTGAGGTCTTAGGATAGCAGACTTGATTTATTAACTCTGTCAATTCTCTTTCAAATGCCAAGTCAATGACATCGTTATGATCATCCTCAGAGTCTCGGAACACTTATGCTTCATCATGGACGGTCTTTAAACAGCTGATTGATTTAGTGAGTTCAGTGCCATCTTCTACTTTTGCACTACAGTTGTCTAGTTGGAAGTACTCTTCAACTAGCTCTTCCATTATGTCTATGCCAAAGAGAGAATGGTCTTCGGTGGGGTGCTTCATGGCTTCAAAAATGTTGAACTGCACCAACGTGTCTCCGAATTCCATCGAGAGTGTTCCGGCATGTACGTCAATCTTCATCCTTGCTGTCATTAGAAATGGTCTCCCCAGTATCAAGGTTGATCCCTTTCCCGGTGTCTCGTCCTCCATGTCGAGCACATAGAAGTCAGCTGGAAATATTAGTTCATTCACTTGGGCGAGGATATCCTTGAGAACTCACAGGGGTTGCACGATACTTCTGTTAGCAAGTTGGATGGTCATCCCTGTGGGTTCCAGATATCTGAAATTGAGGGACTTGTAGGTTGATGCTGACATGAGGTTAATTGATGCCCCTAGGTCGAGCATAGCATCAGCCAATGTACAATTACCAATAGTGCATGGGACCGAGAAGATTCCGGGATCTCGGCACTTCTTTGGAAAGACCTGTGAGATCCCTATAGTGGGGGGTTATTCTTGGTTGAGGTCAACACCACGCCTCCTAGTTCTCGACTCCCCTTCATCTTCCTTCTTTTGTGTACGCATAATTCCTTGAGGAATTTTGCGTATTTTGGGATTTGCTTGATTGCGTCGAGAAGTGAAATGTTGATTTCCACCTTCCGGAACATCTTCAGCAGTTCGTCATTAGAATCTGGTTTTCTTGCCGAGATGGTCCGAGATGGAAACGGCAATGGGACAACTGTCTATGGATGTGACTGTGAGTCGGCCATTGCTTTAGAGTCAGCTTTGGCTGGCTGCGGTGCCTGATGCTGTGTAGGCTGAGGTAATTCCTTGCCGCTTCTGAGTGTTATTGCATTAGCATTCCCTCTCGGATTCGGAGTAGATTGAGACGGAAGGCTATTCGAATCGACTGACTGTATTTCACTCACAGTGTTTGCTAGCTATCCTATTTGCATCTTGAGATCCTGGATGGTGGCGGTCATGTTTTGCTGGAATTGCATGTTGCTAGAACTTACTGATTGTTGGAATTCTAGGTTGCTTGTTGCCAACTGCTTCATTAAAATGTTCTAGTGATGGTGAGTTGCCTTGAGTATGAGTTCTCTGCTGCTGTGGCGAGAAGGATGGTTCTTGGTATTATGAAGTCAGCGGTTGGTAACCAGCTGCTCCATAGGGTACATTTGGCATGGATCTGGCTCGCTGAGATGCAGATGGTCCTTGTTGTGGGCCTGGCCGGAATGGCTGTTTTCGATATGGTTGGTTATCAAACTGCCAAGGTTGATATGGCTGCTTCCCGTATTGGAATCCTCCTATGGCTCCAACACTTTCTGTTTGCACCAACTCTATCTCTTGTAATGTGGGGCATAAATCGGTTGGATGCTCCATTGAAGTGCATATGCCATAGACCTTTGTTGTCGTGGCTGGATAATGTTGATTAACATCCAACTGTCTCACCAGGGACGCCAACTCGATTAACTAGTTCTCCAGCCTTTGGTTGGAGGCTGCACCGATTTCATTCACTGATCGAGACGGGTTCGGCCCTCTGATCCCAAATTGTTGAGTGTTGCTCACCATGTTCTAGATCAGGTGCCTTGCCGCTACTGGTGTTTTGTCCATTAGAGCTCCTCCACTAGCTGCATCGATCATACTCCTATCCATCATTAATAATCCTTCGTAAAAGTACTAGATCAGCAGTTGCTCGCTGATCTGGTGGTGGGGACAGGTGGCATAGAGCTTGTTGAAACGCTCCCAATACTCATGTAGAGTCTCTCCGCTGTGCTGCCTTATCCCACAGATTTCTTTCTTGATGGTCGCAGTCCTAGAAGCTGGGAAAATTTTTTCTAGGAAGGTCCGTTTCATGTCCCCAGGTATTGAAGAGTGCTGGTTGCAGATATAGCCAGTCCTTTGCGGCTCCATCCAGGGAGAATGGGAACGCCTTCATCTTGATGTAGTCTTCTAGGATTCCCTGCGGCCTCATCGTGGAACAAACCACGTGGAATTCCTAGAGATGCTTGTGGGGGTCTTCTCCTGCAAGACCATGAAATTTGGGCAACAATGTATTAGACCAGACTTCAATTCATATGTCTGAGCCGGCTCTAGTTGTGGATATTGGATACACCATGGTTGGTACACCACATCTGGAGTGGCTAGCTCTTTCAACGTCCTGTCGTGGTTCTCCATCTGTCCTAGCTCTGTAAAAATGTTAGTACTAGCAACAAAATTGTCAGTATAAGATTGGTCAGAGTTAATGACAGAATTTACACTACTACTGATGTTTACTGTGGTACTTCTAATTTTTCGCAATCTACGTAAGGTTAGCTCTATCTCTGGATCAAAAGTATACAATGGGTCAATGCTACTCCTAGTCATGCATCATGCAGAATTGAAGCAACTAAAGCAGCAGTTAATTCTACTAAGAACAGAATAGGTAAAAAAAATGAATGTGGTTAATATGTGATGCAAAATTAAATGTAATGCAGAGTTAGAAATTACTCACATACCTATATGTATGTATATATTTTTGCTTTAACAGTGAATTCACGTAAAGATTTATTGACAAATAAAGACTCAACAGACTCTAAACAAGACTCTTACAAACTAGATTCCGACTCGGTTTATTTGGCACACGAAAACACAAAGGAACTTGTGTCCCCGATAACGGTGCCAATTTGATAGTGTGTTCTTTTAGTCGTCTTAAACGTCTATCAAATAAATAAAGCTAACTATAGTATAGTCAACCCTAGGTCATTCTTCTCAAGGACACGGTGTTTTCTAAGTGTGTTTCAATGTGGAGCAAATAGAAGCAGAATCTAAGTGTAAAATACTCGAGTCGCTCTCGGTAGAGATTGAGCCGAGTTGATCTCGGCAGAGGCAATCCGGCTTGGTCTCGGCTAAGTGCAGACAGACGCTACAGAGATGGACTACCTCTGGCTCAGACTTAAAAACAGTAAACGATAGGGTTGGAATGCAATCGAAATCAAAACAGAGATTAACTACAATCAAAACTGAAATTAACTACAATGCAAATGCAATTAAACTACTCCTAATACTATTGCTATTACTGTGTTCATGTTTAGTTCCAATAATCAAGTTCTTTCTGGTTCAATCACTCCAATTACAGTCATCATCAGCCTCTAGTGTTCTTATGGCAATCGCCAAAGGTCCGCCCATTACCATACCAAGGATTTACGCAATCGCTACCTCATCAATTGGAAGAGATTAAGTCCAAGCCGATTTTAGATTCTCAATTAACAATCGTTAAGTGATTACCTACTGAATTAGCTAAACCAGTTCCAATCGGCTTAGTTTAACATTGTTCCATTACCATGTGCAATCGCAAGGCAGTAAGTGAACTTAGATTTTACGAATGCAACATAGATCAGAATTCAAAAAACACTTATATTATTGAAAATGAAATACAAACACAGGGCTTGGATTCAGTGATTCCATCTTCCACGACAATCGCTATGGCCGATGGTGATGTTCCACCTCTGCTAGCTAGGGCACCGAGGATCAGGTCCACTGGAGTGCGTTGGTGCTCCAATCGGTCTCCTCTGGTGACCTTCGGCTTCTCAGTTCCTAGCCTGCATTTCCTCAATCGAGAGAAATGCCATTAACAGCACCGTGTACCACTGTGAGCGAAGGAGATGAAAATGAAAACCAAAATTGAACAAAATCGAAGTCGGTCCAAATCCGGCCGAAATGAAACCAGAGTTGACACAGACTCAGAAAAAATAAAAATAGCAGAACTGGAATAAAAAGAGAAGAAAAAAAATGAAATGGAACAAGAACAAAATAACAAAACTAAAAACAAAACAAAACCGAACAAATAGTCACCCTCCTACGGAACACCCCCCACACTTAAATGATGCATTGTCCTCCATGCAAAGCATATGTGTCGAAAGGAAGGGGTGAAATAGAAAAACTACTTTTTCATGGTGGAAAGAATGTGCAAAATTTGATATCCAGTATTTTTGCTCCGCTTCTGTTATCTACTGCTTGGGGGAGCTTTCTCCTCATCCATTTTGATAGTTTCAACATGATATCCTCCAGTAGCTTCTCTGCAATATTGCCTATAACTCTTGCACTAGGATTTGTGGCATTACTGCTTTTCACACATAGAGAAGATTTAGTTAATCCAGTATAGGTACACTCACAATTAACAAAATTCTTAAAATCCATATTTCCAAGAATTTAGAGTGTTTAGTCAATTTATAATGCAAATTTACTAAGGCATGGAATGGCTACGCTATCGATGACACTGGTATTGACTCTGCTACTAGTGAGTAAAGTGAAGAAGGTTCACTGTGGAATTCCTGACTCAGCTGCCATGAGTGGATTTGGCTTTTCGAATATAGAGTGGGATGGTCGCGTGTCATCTTAGTTGTCCATGTGTAGATGCGGCTACCAGATATAGTCTCGGCATCCATCAAGTTGCTGCATTGGCTACCGAGGACACATTTGGACTTTGCTTGATATCGATTTTGACCACCTAAACCAGACTTGATTATTGTCTGATTGTTTGATTGGGCGGCTTGGCCTGGATTCGGCAAGTGGTATGCTGAGTCAATTTTGACCTTTGGTTGGTTCCAGCTCTGACTGCCTGAATCGGACTCGGCTCCCAATTGGCCGCTAGAGTCAGACTCAATTAGTTTCTGCCATCGGACGTAGTTGTTCAAAACGGCTTCGGGCTGCTTCCAGTTGTCGTCGTCCAAGCTGCCTTCGACTCTCGGCCACATGCTCATGTCGGACTCGACATTAGTCTCCTCACCTAAGTCAGTCTCGGCATTCTTCTGGTTACGGATTCAGCATTTGGGATCAGACATGGATGTGGCTTGGTTGCGGTTTCGACTTTGATTACCCGAATCGGCAAGTGTTGGTTCATGAGCCAAAGAATTATTAATAGAATCTGACATTGTAGTCCCAGAATCTAAAACTTTAGTTATATCGGCACAGTTAGAATTATGAACCACATTAACATAGTTGGACACGTTAGCCACAGAATTCGACATTTCAGGCATATCGGCAAAAGCAGAAATATTGACCCCGGAGCCGGCAACCTCAATTATTTCAGCAAGACTCAGAACCTCCATCAAAGAGTTGGCAACTTCCAATATATTGGCATGGTCTGACATAGAAACTACAGAGTCGTCCATTTTAGTCATATTAACACTGTCTGACTTATCAACCAGAGAATTAGCATCCTCAGCTTTATCAGCAAAAGTATTATCAGCATTAGCATATCTGGGATCAGTCATCTTGGCATCAACACACATGGGATTAGTAATGTCAACATCAGCACATGCGGGATTAGCTATCTCGACCCTAGTAACTTGGTCTAAAATCTCATCCAATGTCATATAAATAAGATCAGTAACACTACTCATAGAATTTGTAATCTTAACCACAATAGCTAGATCAAAAATAGTTGGCATGTAGTCGTCAATCTCAACCATCTTAGTAGAGTCGGCAGCAGCAAGCATGGAGTTGGCAACATTACTGGAGTTGGCAAAGCCCAGCACAGTGGTTGAATTCTCTGAATCCGGATTTCCAGAAAATTCATATTGCACTTTTAGTGATTGTTGTTGCGGCAGCTCCATGTCACTCCTCATGGTTATGTCACTTATATTCTCCTATGGACTGAGAATGGCTTGGGAAGGAACTTGTCCAAAATCTTCGAACTGTAGTTAATTTATCGTGGTGGTCAGTTGACCAATTTGTGCTGTCAACTCTTGCATTGTGGCAATTATATTTTGTTGAGATTGCATGTTGTTTTGCTGAATCTGCATGGTATTTTGTTGAAACTGCATGTTGTTTTGTTGAATCTGCGTGGTATTTTGTTGAAACTATTGTACCAAATCTTCCAGAGAAGGTGAACTATTAAGCTGCTGCACTGGTTGTTGTGTGGCAGACACATTCTTTTGGAATTGAATGTTATTCATGGCCAATTGCTTCATTAAATCCTCTAAGGAACTTTCTTGTACCGATTGTGGTCTAAATGGAGGTGGTGGTTCTTGCAAAATGGGACAATCATTGGGTGGATGTCCTACAAAACCACACATGCCACATCCATCTATGTATCCTTCAAATCTTTGATTGTCGGCAGCAGCAATCTCATTCCTTCCTCTAGATGTCGTGGATCCCCCATTATCAAAACGGTGAGCGTTACCTGCAAAATCATAAAACTCAAGCAACACAGTTGTTAGCTCAGATGGATAATTGTTGTATGACCAGGCTCCATCCCATTCGGGATATTGAGGACCCCACTATTGATATATCATGGCATCAATGTGCAACTGATTCCTTTCCTCATTGGAGCTAGGAGCAAAATTATCAGGATTAGAAGAATTACGAATAATACTAGTATCAGAATGCACAAGTATTGTTAACAGGATTAAAAATAAAAAAGAAGAACAGAAAAAAAAAGATAATTGAATTAAAATACAAAAGCATTAGAAGAAGAATAGAATCAAAAATAGAAAAATAGAAAAATAACAGATACAGAGACAGAAAAATATAAAAAAAACAAAAAACAATTGGCAAAAGAAATAGAGGCAAAGAAGGGCAATAGAATAATGAGAAATAATAGAACAATCATAAGCTGGTCAAAATGTTAAAAATGATGCATTAAAAAGAAAAAGAATCATACAAAGAAAATGCAAAATCAAATATTCAGAAAAATCAAAATCAATTATGCAAAAGAAGTTAGAGTTAGTTATGCAAATCAGAAAACAAAAAACAAGTAGCTATCAGAAAACAAAATCAATAATGCAGATGCAATTAAATGCAATGATGTAAAGATGGTTGTTATTGTTGTTGTTAGTTTTTTTTTTAGCAATGTAAAGACTCACGTAAACAAAAATTCAACACATACTCAGCATGCTATATTATATTTAGACTCGACCGAAAAGAAAACAAATACAGACTCAACAAACTTGACAAACTCTATGATTCTATGACTCAAACGACAAACACAACATTCCAAAGACTCGAGATTCAACTTAACTCAATTTTGGCACACAAAGACACAAAAGAACTTGTGTCCCCAGCAACGGCGCCAATTCGATAAGCGGGTTTTTAGTCATCTTACACGCCTCAAATAAATACTAAAGCTAACTATAGTATAGCTAACCTAGGTTGATTCTTTCAAGGACACAGTGTGTTCAGATTGTGCTAAGTGTGAAAATCAGAGTTAATGTAGAAAACAATTAGTATAGAATGCTGACTCGGTCTCGGATAGACGCGATGGAGGTGGACTAACTCGGTCTCAGACTCTAGAAAAGCAGTAAATAGGGGTTTGTGTTTAAGTGCAAAAAATAAACTAAATTCAGCAAAGTAAACTATACTAATCTATACTAACTTACTGTACTAATTCAAGAATCAACACATAACAGTTTGCCTTTCTTACTTAGAATTATACTCTGAATCAACCTTAGATTCTTATGACAATCGTCGAACGTTTGTCCATTGCCATACTGAGGATTTACACAATCGCTACCTCATTAGTTGGCAGGAAGTATGTACTTGGTTGATTTTAGGTTCTCTACCTAATTAGATTATTAAACTAGTTCCAATCAGTCCTAGTCTAATATGATCTACTCCTAACAATGTGCAATCACGGAAAAGTCAAAAGTAGACTAAAGCGTAGGAATTATAATTAAGAGATAGAATTGCAAACCATTGAAATTAGAATTGAATACAAAGGTGGGAATTTAGCGTTCTCTAGAGAGTTCGCCTTCCATTACGATCGCCTTAGAAGGACAATAGTGGTGTACCAGTGATAGCTAGACGTTGAGGTTTCCGTCCACCGGAGTGCGTTGGCTATACAGAGCGATCACCTCCGACAACTTCCAGCTTCCCAAATCCTGGTCCTGTACGTCCTCGATCGAGAGAGACACTGCACTGAAGCTTTGTGTACCACCGTGCTAGATTGGAACGCGTATAGTTTTTTACGGTGCTAGGTCTAGAATTTCACTATTTTTCCACACTCTGAAACATGCCAAGGCATGCCCTTATATACATGTAGGGCAGCTACGGCTAAATCTAAATCTAATCCTACAAAATTGCTGATTCCTTGATCTTGGCAGATTTCTTGCATAGTTACCCGAATTACATATTTCCTTGATCCTAACTGATTTCTTGCATAGTTACCCGAATTACATATTTCCGTGATCCTAACAAATTTCTTGCTGAGTTACCCGAATTACATATTTCCTTTATTCTAACAGATTTCTAGCTAAGTTACTCGAATTACATATTTCCTATTTTACTCTTACTATAATCACGCGTTGTTCCTTGTTTGTTGGAGTGATTTCCGCCACTGATATTGGTTCTGGCCGGGATCGCTTCTTTTCGGCCAAGATGCTCTTTTTCGGCCGAGATACTCTCGGCTTTCGGGCCTACAAAACAAGTCAAATCTTTTATTAGTTAAAATCCTCATTGTAGCATAAATTTATATTTTTCCTATTTCCAGGCTCATAATTCGAATCTTAACTAAGACAAGACTTTTAATCACTAAACAGTCTTAATAATACCCATCTTAAGCCCTTGTGAGGTGTATAAAGTATGACTTATCAAGGTCGCAAGGGATACCGGAGGACTACATTAAAATGAAGGCGTTCCCATTTTCCTTGGATGGAGTTGTGAAGGATTGGTTGTATCTGCAGCTAGTTCTCTTTAACACTTGGGGAGATATGAAGCGCATGTTTCTGGAGAAATTCTTTTCGGCATCTAGAACTACGCCCATAATGAAGGAGATTTGTGGGATAAGGCAACATTCTAGAGAAACTCTACATGAGTATTGGGAGAGATTTAACAACCTATGTGTCACATGTTCGCATCATCAGATTAGCGAGCAATTGCTGACTCAGTACTTTTATGAAGGTCTGATGATGATGGATAGAAGCATGATTGATGCTGCTAGTAGAGGAGCATTAATGGACAAGATGCCAGTAGCAGTAAGGCACCTGATCTCCAATATGGCAAGTAACATACAATAGTTCGGGATTAGAGGAGCCGGCCAACCCCGAATGGTGAATGAAATCGGTGCAGTTGACAACTTGAGATTGGAAAACCAGCCGACCGAATTGACATCACTGGTAAGGTAACTTGCTGTTGGGCAACATCAACCAAGCATAGTAGCCAAAGTCTGTGGTATATGTACTTCCATGGAGCACCCCATTGATATGTGCCCCACACTACAAGAGACTGCATCGAACCACCCAGAGAGTGTTGGAGCAATAGGTGGCTATCATTACGGAAAGCAGTTGTATCAAAGTCGTCAGTTTGATAATCAATATGAGAAGTAATCATTTCGGTCGGGGCCGAGTCAAGGGCCATATGTAGCTCAGTGATTTGGACTTGCCTCGAATGCACCTCAAAGTCAAGCCGGTTATCAACAGCCGAGTTCGCAATATCAAGCACCACCTTTCAACAACAGTAGCAACAGAGAGTGCCAGCCAGCTCAAGGCAACTCACCATCTTTGGAGGACCTGATGAAGCAGCTAGCAACAAGCAATCTGGAATTCTAGCAAAGTATGAACTACAGCAACATGCAATTCCAGCAAAACATGAGTGCCACCATCCAAGACCTCAAGATTCAAATAGAACAGCTAGCCAATACTGTGAGCCATTTATAGCCGATCGAGGCCAACAACCTTCCTTCGCAAACAATTCCAAATCCTAAAAGGAATGCGAGCGTAGTAACTCTAAGGAGTGGTATGAATTATCACATCCAGCATTGCAACAAGAGCGAAGACCAACTAATAAGGACTCCAAACCGGATCCCAACTCACAGGCACCTCAATAAAATAGGTCTGTCCCATTGTTGTTTCCAACCCGAACCCTTTCGACAAGGATGCCTGGAGTCGATGAAGAGTTGCTAAAGATGTTCCAAAAGGTGGAAATAAATATTCCACTCCTAGATGCCATAAAGCAGATTCCCAAGTATGCAAAATTCCTTAAGGAGTTGTGTGTGCACAAGAGGAAGAAGATGAAATGAGGGGTGGAATTAGGAGGTATAGTATCAGCGTTGACCCGAAATGATGAATTCACTATAGGAGTACAACAAGCACTACTAAAGAAATGTCGAGACCCCAGAATCTTTTATGTTCCATGCACCATTGGCGATTGTACCTTTGCCGATGCCATGTTGGACTTGGGAGCTTCAATTAATGTCATGCCAACATCAATCTACAAATCCTTGAAATTTGGTGATCTAGAGCCCATTAGGATGACAATACAATTGGCAAATAGTAGTGTTGTTCAACCTTTAGGCGTTCTCGAAGATGTACTGGTCCAAGTTAATGACATGATTTTCCCAGCCAACTTCTATGTGCTAG
The DNA here is from genome assembly GCA_025330945.1 of Mucuna pruriens. Classification (NCBI taxonomy): domain Eukaryota; kingdom Viridiplantae; phylum Streptophyta; class Magnoliopsida; order Fabales; family Fabaceae; genus Mucuna; species Mucuna pruriens. The sequence continues at coordinate 1,810,572 of JAENHJ010000014.1, forward strand.
ATATGGAGGACGAGACATTTGGGAAGGGATCTACCTTACTCCTAGGGAGACCGTTCCTAATGTCTGCTAGAACAAAGATTGATGTGCATGTCGGGGCACTCTCGAAGGAATTTTGTGATCATCTACTGCAGTTCAATATTTTCGAAGCTATAAAGCACCCCACCAAGGATCATTCACTCTTGCATAGACCTAATTGATGAACTGGTTGAAGAGCATCTTCAACTGAATACTAGCAGTGATGATACTTTAGATTTTGCTAGAGATACTGATATATTTGACTGCTTAGGGTCTATAATAGTTGAGGTCGATTGTAATGAATTAAGGGAAGTACATGATCTTTCCAACTCCGAGGATGGTATCACTGACCTTGCCGACTAGGGTCTTGAGGAAGAATTGCTTAATTTATTGGACCAAGTACGCAAACATGAAGACCCGAAGTACTCAAATAATGCAAGAATCTAAGTTGCCAGGATCGAAAAGCAGCTACAACGCAAGTGGCAACAATGTTTATTGCCGAGTACATGCCAGCCACTGGTAGTTGATAACTCGCTCTTAGTTGTCTATACGTGCATCAAATAAACTAAAGCTAACTATAGCTTAGTCAACCCTAAGTCAAATTCTCTCAAGGACATAGTGCTCTCGCTTATGACTTTGTGTGAAAACTAGAGTAATGCAATAACTCTCAAGTGTAGAATACGGACTCACTCTCGGCTAGGTGTCGAGTTGCTCTCGACAGAGACTAGTCCGATATGATCTCGGCAGAGATGTATCCGACACAGTCTCAGCTAAGCGTAGACTGATGCAATGGAGTCAGACTAAATTGGTCTCGGACTGAAAGGCAGGAAATAGGAGGGTTTGGTTGTAGGTAAAGTATGACAAAAACCAAACTAAGTAAGAAAGTAAATGCAAGCTAAACTAGGCTACCTCTACTACTATTACTGTATTCATGCTAAGTCTCAATAATCAAGTTGGTTCTAGTTCTTTCACTCAAAGTTACACTCCATATCAACCTAAGATTTTCTTATGACAATCGCCAAACATTTGTCCATTGCCACACTGAGGATTTACACAATCGTTACCTCATCAGTTGGCATGGATTAAGTTCATAGTTGATTTTAGGTTCTCTAATTGTTCACCTACTGAAGTTGTTAAACCAGTTTCGATCAGCCTAGTTTAACGTTTGTCCACTTAACAATGTGCAATTGTGACACAACAAGCAGATAATAGTGTAGGATTCGTAAACCAGAGATTGGAATTAGAACTACTTATATTATTAATAACATAGTACAAACACAGGGTGTGAATACAGTGAATCTGCCTTCCACAATGATCGCCATGGACGAACGGTGGTGGTTCACCTCTATCAGCCAAGACATTGAGGATCAGGTCCACCAGAGTGCGATGGCAAGCCAAGTGGTCCCCTTTGATAACCTTCGGCCTCTCGGTTCTTGACTTGTGCTTCCTCGATCGAGAGAAACACCACTAAATGCACCATGCACCACTATGAGAATGGAGGATGCGAGCGAGAAAAAGGAGTGTCAGGCGTAAGGAATTTATGTCTAAATTCAACAACCTACAACGTACCCAGCCCTTCCTATATATACACGAGCTGAGATTTCTTACGACACACGCTACTCCTAACAACTTCCTAACAGAATTATAGATTGCATTTCCTAATCTACCCTCGTGCAAACTCTCCTTACTCTATAAACTTCTCTAGGGGTGACATGGCAGCTGAGCTGGTGTGGAGCTGCGTTGGCTCCTAGGCTGGGTCACCTACGTGGACTAACAATTGAGCCGCTCCTATTGGGCTATTGGACTTGCAAGGTCGACCAGTCCAGAACGAGTTGGTCTGGCTGGGACAACTCACCCGGGCTAAGAATCTCTTGATGGGCGAAGATCAATGGTTTGCAAAAGGGAATGAATCTTTTATCAGCTAAGACCCTCAAATTAGCACAGATTTATACTTTCCCTATTTCAAGGTCCATAATATGAATCTTTAGCTAAGACTCAATTCTTAAGCACCAAATAATCTCAAAAACACCCATCTTAGGTCCCTATAAGGTGTATAAAATATGACTCATCAACAGCCAAGAAGGAAAGAAGGCCGAAGCTGACTCGGTTAGAATGATAAGTGTCGAGCCCGGCTTGTGTGTGCATGCAAAAGTCAGAAACATCTCGGATAGTGAAGACTAGAACCTTGTTCCATCTAGATCTGACTCCAATGCAAAGCACAATGCCGAGTCTGACACCAACCCAACAAGAACTGGATACACCTACGCCAATATGAGTCAGTCACAACAAAAGGATTTCCAAGTCAGCTAGAAAGTGTTATTGTTCAATTCACGGTTAAAGCTCATCGCAGGTAAGCTTCATTCCAAATGGGATGGACCATTTGTTATTACTCATGTCTTTCCCTAAGGTACAATGGAATTGAAGGATGAAAATACAAACAGCACCTTCTAGGTCAACGGGCATCAGATCAAACTTTTCCATGAAGGTCCAGCACTGACAATGGACAAGATGAAGTGCATCTCATTAATGGAACCAGCCCTGCCGGATGACACACCCTGAGCGAGCCTTAGAATCCCCTCTATATTCATGTCATGCATTGAGGATAATGCATCATCCAAGTGTGGGGGGAGAGTGTAGCTATCCAAGGCTTGCTTAATTCTATTCTTATAATTTTCTGTGTTGATCAAACTCTATGCCCGCTCCATTTTTATTGTCTATGTTTTGTTCTTTATAGTTTTAAGTTTGTTTTCATTTTTCTTTCGTGTTTTAAGTTCATCTTGTTAGGTGTCGTTTCAAATAAAACCTTTTCAGGTGAGTCAGTGTTGACTCGGGTTCCATCTCGGGCTCGGACCGACTTCGGTTCTTTTTCAATTCCTATTTTCGTTTCATTTTTGTTTGCTTTTCCTAACTGATTTTTGATTCCTGAAGTACTGGAGAAAATACTTTAAAAAGGATTTAAATGGACTTCTTTCAAAAAATGAAACAGAAATAGGTACGCATGACCCTCGAGGGAAGAATTTTCAAACTTGACCAAGAGTGAAATTTTTGCACCTTTTGGCAATGAGTGATTGAAAAATTGAAAAGGAGGAACCATTAGTGATTGAGTAACCATCCGTGTGAGAATTTTCGAGCCATGCATACATAATGGCTTTACATCTTGCCATTCTTTCCTTTCTTGTGTGATATTTGCATTCATGATGACTGGTTACTCTAGATTTTGCCTTGACTCTTTGGATACATCTCGTTTCGCATGCAGGAGTGATATGATCTAGGCCATTTTTCTAACAAACCCAAGCCAAATGGACCTACCTTGCAAATTTTATCCTTTATTCACCTTTTTTGAGCCGGAATAACCATTTTTCTGATATGACAGCTCATTACAAGCCAAAGACAAAAAACCATGATCAACCTCAATCTTAGGGGGATAAAAGAGCTTTGGAATTGTTTTAGGAGTGGGTCACGTTCAAGTGTGGGGGGAACACCCGGGGACATAGCAAGAGTTCTGCATCCAAAAAGGGTTGAAAAAGAAAAGAAAGAAAAACAATTGCAAGATAAAAATAGAGAAAAGGAAAGCAGCTAAAAAGTTAAAAGCTACAGCAAAAATGTAGCACAATGTTGTAAAACAAGAAGTGAGAAAGAGAAGAAAAAGAAAAATGAAAAATGGAAGTGAAAAAGGATGTTTTCAAACAAGATCGCAGTGTTCTGGGGATTCCCTCCATGCTACGAACTCATTCCCCATTGCTCCCCTCCTCCCTACGGTTAGAAAACTCACTTTACCATCTTGTATCCTACCCTTTAACCTTGGCCACGTTACAAGACAAGAATAAAATCCTTTTGATCATGACTGCATGTGTTTTTGAAGAAGGTTTGGTAGTGCCAGTTGCGTGGGATATTTGAGTGTATATACAATCCCAAACACTTGAGAGACTGAGAGAATATTTGCCTGAGAGAGAGCTCCGTCACTTCTCAATTACTCTAATGTTTGCAAGTTGCTTATTTGCTTTAGATGTGGAGAAAGTAACTCTCATAGATTGTTTGAAATCTAGATTTTGGGATGATTGAATGCTTAATCTATTTATCAAACTTGAGAAATTCATTTGAAAACATATTTCCTCTTTCAATTTCCTTGAATGATCAAATCTGATTTTGCCCAGGAGTGCAAAAGTGTAAGTGTGGGAGTCTGATAAGTCATATTTTATACACCTCACAAGGGTTTAAGATGGGTATTAGTAAGATTTTTTAGTGATTAAGAGTCTTGTCTTAGTTAAGATTCGAATTATGGGCCTAGAAATAGGAAAAATATAAATATGTGTGAAAACGAGGATTTTAACTGATAAAAAGGTTGGACTTGTTTTGTAGGCCCAAAAGGAGCATCTTGGCCCAGAAGAAGCGATTCCCTCCAGACCAACCGATATCAGTGACGAAAACCACTCCGACATACAAGGAACAATGTGTGATCATAAGAGTAAATTAGGAAATATGTAATTCGGATAACTCAACAAGAACTCTGTTAGGATCAAGGAATATGTAATTCAGGTAACTCAGCTAGAAAACTGTTAGGATCAAGGAATATGTAATTCGGGTAACTTAGCTAGAAATCTATTAGGATCAAGGAATATGTAATTCGGGTAACTCAACTAGAAAACTGTTAGGATTAAGGAATATGTAATTCAGGTAACTCAACTAGAAATCTATTAGGATCAAGGAATATGTAATTTGGGTAACTCAGCTAGAAATTTGTTAGGATCAAGGAATCATCGATTCTGTAGGATTAGGTTTAGATTTAGTCGTAGCTGCCTTGCATGTTTATAAGGGCATGTAAGGCACGAGTATAGGGTGTGGAATTTCAGTAGAATCTAGACCTAGCGTCGTCAGCAATTATAGTTTGTCCTAGCTAGCACGATGGTACACGAAGCTTTAGTAAGGTGTCTTTCTCGATCGAGGAGGTGTAGGACCAGGAATTGGGAAGTTGGAAGTTGTCGGAGGTGATCACTCGGTATGGCTGACGCACTCTGGTGGGCAGAAACCTCAACGCCTGGCCATCAGTGGTGAACCATCACCGTCTAATAAGCCATATTTTTTTCACCTTACAAGGACTTAAGATGGGTGTTTTTAGGATTAATTAGTGCTTAAGGATTGAGTCTTAGCTAAGATTCGCATTATGGACCTATAAATAGGGAAAGAATAAATCTGTGCTAAAATGAAGGTCTTAAGCTAATACAAGATTCATTCCATTTTATAGATTAGGAACCATTGATCTCGGTCCATCTTGAGAGTCTCGGCCCAGGTGAGTTGTCTGATGATGTGCGTTTTTACAGTCGTTTTACGCGCTTATCAAATACTAAAGCTAACTATAGTATAGTCAACCCTAGGTCATTTCTTCTCAAGGACACAATGTGCTCAATTGTGGTTTAGTGTCAAGTTTAAACAATGCAGAATCTGAGATGTGGAGTGTTGACTCTTCTCAGCACTAGCCGAGTCGTACTCGGCAGAGACTGAGCAGAGATGGTCTCGGCAGAGACTATCCGGTTTGGTCTCTACTGAAAGAATGCATGCAGACGCCATACAGGGGGACTACCTCTGTCTCAACCAGAAAACAAGTAAAGAAAGCAAAACGGGGAGTTGGGATGCGAGTAATGCAGAAAATAAACTGAGACTATGAATGCAGTAAATGTATACTACTGTTACTAATTATCTATTAGTATTATATAACTGTATTCAGATTCAGTTCCATTAATTAAGTCCAGTCCAGGTTCCAATCTCCAGTTCATAGTCCATATCAGCCTTGGGTAGTCATATGGCAATCGCCAAAGGTTCGTCCATTGTCATACCGAGGATTTATGCAATCGCTACCTCATCAGTTGACAGGGATTAAGTTCAGAGCTGATTTTAGGTTCTCATTCAACAATCGTTAAGTGATTACCTACTGAATTAGTTAAACCAGTTCCAATCGGCTTAGCTTAACATTGTTCACAGTTAAATTGCAATCGCGGATTCAACGTGAATTAAAGTAGAGGAAGGAGAACAGAGACATGAAATGCAGAACGAAATCAATTAACAGAAATAAAATACAAATACAGTGGTCCTGAGTTCGGATGGTTCCATCTTCCTCAACGACGCCAAGGTTGATGGTGGTGGTTCACCTCCTAGCCTAAGCGCTGAGGATCAGTTCCACCAGAAAGTGCGTCAAGTAGTCTGATCGGTCCCCTCCTGGGTAAACGCCCAGCTTCCCAGTCTTAGACCTGCACTTCCTCAATCGAGAGAAGCACCAATGCAGCGCCGTGCACCACCGTGAAAATGGAGAGAGCAGGAGCGAGAAAATGTATATAGTGAGTGTGGAATTAAAGTGAATTCAAAGACGTCTAAACAGTGCACAGCTCCTCCTATATATACACGAGCTATGATTAGCTAATCCTAACGAATCCTAACAGAATTACAGTGAATGTCCGATTCTACCCCTATGCAGATCTTTTCACGTGACATGGCAGATTTCCTAGGAGTGACATGGCAGATGAATTGGCATTGAGGTGGCCTCCAAGCTGGATAGCTGATGTGGCCAATACATTTGGGCCACTCACTTCTGGGCAGCTGGGCTGCAAGTCAACGGGCCGGCCGAGACGACTCTTGCTTGGCCGAGATTGAGTCGGTCTGGTCAGGACGACTTCATCTCGGCTGAGACACTTCTGTTGACCTTGGTCAACTCGGCTTGACCTGCAGGAAGAAGGAGTGATACTTTTATTAGCTAAGAAGTCTGAATTAGCACAGATTTGTATTTTCTCTATATTCGAGCTCATAAACTGAATCTTAGCTAATAGTCCATTCTTAATCACATAATAGTCTTGCAAACCTCCTTCTTAGGTGTCTAAAAGATGTATAACTTGTGACTCATCATTGTCCTGGCCAGACCGACTTGTCCTAGGACCGACCGACTCTACGGTTCAGCAGCCCAATAAGCAATGGCCCATTGTACTATCCACGTAGGCAACCTAGCTCAAGTTCCAGCGCAACTCCAAGTGAGCTCACCTGCCATGTTACCCCTAGAGAAGCTTGCGACGCAAGGAGAAATCGCACAAGGGTAGGTTAGGAACTACAATCTATAATTCTGTTGGGATGTCGTTAGTAGTGTGTGTCGCAAGGAATTCCAGCTTGTGTATATATAGGAAGAGTTGGGGGCATTGTAATGGTTGTTGAATTAAGACCTAAACACCATCGTCGCATACTCCATTTTTCTCACTCGCGTTTTCCATTCTCACGGTGGTGCACGGTGCTTTCAGTGGCATTTCTCTCGATTGAGGAAGTGCAGGTTAAGAACTAAGAGGCCGAAGGTTGTCAGAGGGGACCACTTGGCTTGCCATCGCACTCTAGTGGACCTGATCCTCAGTGTCTTAGCTAACGAAGGTGTATCTTGCTGTTTGACCATGGTGGTCGTCGTGGAAGATGAACTCATTGAATTCACACCTTGTGTTTGTACTTTGTTCTTAATAATATAAGTAGTTTCTGATTCCAATCTCTTGTTTACGAATCCTACACTATAAACCTCTTGTTGTGTTGCGATTGCATATATTAAAGTGGACAAATGTTTGACTAGGCCGATCAGAACCGATTTAACAACTTTAGTAGGTAATCGACTAGAGAACCTAAAATCAACTCTGAACTTAATCCCTACCAATTGATGAGGTAGAGATTGTGTAAATCCTCGGTATGGAAATGGATGAATGTTTGGCGACCGCCATAAGGAAATCCTAGGTTGATATGGAACATAATCTTGAGTTAAAGAATAAGAACCGACTTAATTGTTGAGACTTAGCATGAATACAGTAGTAGCACTAGAGGTAGTCTACTTTAGTTGCATTTGCATTCTTACTTAGTTTAAATTTTGTCTTACTTCATCTACAACAAAACCCCCTTATTTTCCGCATTTTAGTCTAAGACTAAGTCCAATTTGACTTCGTCACATCAGTCTGCGCTTAGCCGAGACCGTGTCAAATAAGTCTCTACCGAGACCATATCGGATTAGTCTCTATCGAGAGCAACTCGGCACCTAGCCGAGAGTGAGTCTGCATTTTACACTTGAGAGTTTCTACATTAATCTGGCTTCATACAAGGTCACAATAGAGTGCACTGTGTCCTTGAGAGAATTAGACCTAGGGTTGACTATACTATAGTTAGCTTTAGTTTATTTGATGCGCGTAAAGACGACTAAGTACAGAGTTATCACCATCCTTCCAAGGCGATCGTTTTGGAAGGTGGATTCTCTAGAATATTTGAATTTTCATCTAGTATTCAATGTTGTTTTCAATAACACAACTAGTTTGCAATTTTGTCTTTTGATTTTAATCCCTACGCTTCAATTTGATGTTTCTATGTCGCTATTGCACATTGTGAGGAGTGGATCACGTTAGACTAGAATCGATTGGAACTAGTTTAATAACCTTAATAGGTAAGAGAACCTAAAATCAACCAAGTACATACTCCCTGCTAACTAATGAGGTAGCGATTGTGTAAATCCTCGGTATGACAAGGGATAAATGTTTGACGATTGTCATAAGAGTTTCAGGTTGATTCAAAGTATAATCTTAGGTAAGGAATTAAGGACCGACCGTGTGTTGAATTTTGATTTGATACAATAGTTAGCTTAGCATAGTTTAGTTTACTTTCAATCCTTAGTTATTTCTCTGCACTCAAATGCAAACCACCCCTTTTATTTACTACATTTTAGTTTGAGACCAAGTTAATCCAACTCCATTGTGTTTGTCTGAGTCTACGCTTAGCCAAGACCGTGTCGGATTTGCCTCTATTGAGACTGGATCGAATCAGTCTTTGCCGAGAGCGAATCGGCATTCTACACTTCGCGTTTTCTACATTAACTCTAGTTTTCACATCTTGCCATATTAGAATACACTATGTCCTTGAGAGAATCAACCTAGGGTTAGCTATACTATAGTTAGCTTTAGTTTATTTGATGTGCATAAAGACGACTAAATATGATTTATCAGTGTTCCACCGAAGATTATCAAAGAGCATGAGAGGCGGTACCCTCTATAGCGTGCTGTGAAGACAGACGAATCTATCCCTCCTAGTTAGTCTATCTCTTGCAACTCTGCTCAGCTTGAACTCTAACCTACGCCCACTCAATCGACTAGACGCCCTACTAAAGCATCATGGAACAAAAAGGAGTGAAGTGAGAATGTGGAGGTGAACGATGGAGTATGTGAGCGTATAGTGCGTGTTTATTGATAATCTTCGCTAAACAATGCATGAACTACACGTCCTTATTTATACAGGTATAGCCTAACTACTTTCTTACAAAAATAACAGAATTGACAATCTGACACAACATAAATAACATACTCGACTAACTAACTATTTCCTAAATGAACACGTGTTGGAATTGCTAGAGTGGAGTTGGTCTTTGCTTTCTAGGTTGGTTCTCGATGGATGGGAGTCAACTAGACTAGAGTCGGCATCTAGTTTGAAGTGGGCTTCCTTCGATCTGGGATGGTTCCAGTTTCTGCTGGGATGACTTCATCTCTAGGTCGATGTCATTCGATCCAGGACGGTTTCGGCTTCTTCTAGAATGACTTCGGTCTCTAGAATCAGCTACACCAGGTCGGGATGGAGTTGGCTTGCAAAGCCTCCATGCTGAGTCGACCATTGGAATAGAGTCGACTAGGAGAGACACTCGTCTTTAGCCAGGACGACTTGTACTTGGTCTCAACTTCAGCTGGCTGAGACGCCTTCGGTTGGCCGAGATGCATTCAGTCTCGGTCTCGGCTCGGATGGTTCGGGACTCCAATTTGACTTGTAAAATGAGACTACTCTTTTTGTTAGCTAAAATCAGTAACTTAGCATGGATTTGTATTTTCCCTATTTTAACTTTGGAAAACTAAATCTTAGCTAAAACGTGATTCTTAACTACAAATTAGAGTCTATTCTACCCATTTAAAGACCTTGTAAGGTGTCTAAAATGTGAATTATCAAGTAGCAATTAAAGAGAAAATATATGTCTAGAAAACCTTACCCTAGTGATAGTGATAGAGGAAAAGAGAGAGAGCCCTAGAAAGGACAAGAGTCCTAAGAAAAAAAGGGAAAAGAGTGATGGTCGAAAAGATAAAACTACCACACCTCCACTTGGCTCCTCTAGCTGTAGTAGTATTAAGTGTTTTAAATGTCTAGGTTAGAGGCACATAGTATCCCAATGTCCAAAGAAAAGAACTATGGTCTTGAGAGAAAATTGAGAGGTTGAAAGTGAGACTTTACTAAAAGAGTCTACCTCTTCAAGTCAGGTTAAATCTAGTAGTGCCACATTATAAGGGTAACATTCACATGGTTTGGAAACTGATGAGTAATTTGAGTGGAAAGGAGGAAAGAAGCGAAAAGGAAAATATTTTTCACTTTAGATGCCTTGTTTTTGGAAATTTTTTCTCCATTATAATAGATGGTCAGAGTAGTGTTAATATGGCTAGCTCTAGGCTAGTAGGAAAGTTAGGAATCCCTACACTTTCTTATCCCAAACCTTAGAAGTTACAATGGCTTTGTAAGAAGGGGGAGATAGTAGTGGATAGGCAAGTGCTAGTGACTTTTACCCTAGGAAAGTATATGGACGAAGTGATGTGTGATGTGGTGCCAATGGACACACTTCGTTTTAGGTAGACCATGGCAATTTGATAAGAAAGTGACCCATGATGGTGTCACTAATAGGTTCTCCTTTGAACATGTGGGACATAAGGTAGTCCTCTTATGTGAACCTAACTAGAACTAAAGAAAATATTTAAAAGGACAAAGAGACCAAGGAAACTCAATTAATTAAAGGCCCAATGACAAGAGGAAGACTAAGGAGTTTAGAAGAAGAAGTGCTTCAAAAGATAGGAATGTTCAAGAGCTTGGAAGCCTCAAGCTCGAGCCCAAGCCCAAGCCCAGCCTTATACTTTACATGGGCTTGTACCTTGACTCCTTAGAAGCATTTGTATTCCATTATCTTTTCATTTGAATTTCATTTGTAGCTCATTAGCTTAAGTCTCTTAAGTATATTAAGGCTTAAAGGCTTGTTTGGTATCCTACTTAGCATGTATAGTCTTAGATTTTTTGGCTAGTTAGATTAGATGCCTCCTTGCATGGAAGCACCAAATCATATATCCAAAGACCCCTTCCCCCTTAGGCATGAGGAACCAAGCCTATATAAGGCCTCCTCCATCCATTGTAAACGTAACTTCAAATGAATGAAAATTTTGTTCCTTTGCATCCTTTGAGAGACTCCTCTCTATCTTGTTTTGTGTAAGAACCTTTCAATTCTTTTCAAGCTTTCAAGAGGCTTGTGGAAAATCTCACACACTCTTATCTTCCTCATTTCCATGAATAATTAGTGAGCTTAAATCATATTTTTCTTACTCACATTTTCCTTGTTTCCTTTTCCTTTGTTCCTTCACATATGGCTCTTGGCTAGTTCCTTTCATTTAAGTTCTTGGAAAGCTTTTGACTTAAGAAGATCCTAGGGTGTTATCAAGTGGTATTCAAAGCAATCTTGGGTCTTTTCCTCATGGTTTCTTGGAGTGGAGAAGCTGCACTTGATCAAGCATCATCATTCATAGCTACAACTACCATGTAGTCCTTTAGAAATTTGAATGCTTGTATCTTACTATTCCTTGTCCCTTTACACAAATTTCTTGGCAAGTTTCTTTCACCCAGCCTTGTATTGCATGTCCATATTGTCTTTGTTGCAAATTACACGTTTGGGTTTTCTACATGAGGGTTTGGAAGGTGTTTGTTGAAATGTCCATGAGAAAATTCTAGTTTCTTGAGAAAACTTTGATGAGTTGTTGTGTTGGTGGGGTTGGTTATTACTTGTGCCATACTCCAATTGATGTTATAAATTGGTTTTGATTTGTATAATGGTACTGTAATGATGTTAATGAAAATTTCATACCATATGTTTCTGGAATTGCCACATGAAAATGCTACATGATTGCTGAAAATTTGTGCTAGAAATTCTTGGTGTTTGCATGATAGTTTGAATGACTTGTGTACCAACAAAAAAAAGTGTATGGCTGAAAAAAGTATGATTTTGTGGCTTTAAAAAGAGATAAAAATAGATTTTAGCCATTGAAGAAAAGTGAGTTGATATATTGGTTGGATATTTTTGGATTTTGATGACTCCCTATGATCTTCTTAAGTCAAAGCCCTCCAAGAACTCTATTAGAAGGAGCTAGCTGAATTGATGTAAAGGAAACAAATGGAAAAGAAACAAGGAAAATGTGAGTAAGGAAGAAATGATAAAGAACTAACCACTTACTCATATGATTAAGGAAGATAAGAGCATAATGAGATTCTTCACAAACCTCTTGAAAGCTTGATAAGAATTGAGAGGCTTTTGTACAAAACAAGATAGAGATAAAACTCTCTAGGTTGTAAAGCAAATAAACTTTCATTCATTCAATGTTATGGATACAAAGGGTGGAGGAAGCCTTTTATAAGCTTAGCCTCATGCCTAAAGGGTTATTTGGACATGGGATTAGATGTTCATCCATGCAAGGAATCATCTAATCTAGCTAGCCAAACAAAGCTAAAGACAATACAAACTACATAGCCAAATTAACAAGCCTTTAAGACTTAATGTACTTGAGACTTGAACTAAATATGTACAAATGAAATACAAATGATATCTAAATGACATGCCAATTAAATAAACATGTTTCTAGGGAGTTAAGGTACAAGCCCAAAGAGAGTATAAGGCTAGGCTTGGCCTTGGGCTTGAGGCTTTCAAGCTCTTAAGCATCCCTATCTTTTGAAGCACTTCTTCTTGTAATGTCTTTAGCATTCCTCTTGTCATTGGTCCTCTGAGTGCTTGAGTATCCTTTGCCTCTTTGTCTTGTTGGATATCTTCTTTAGTTCTAGTCATGTTCTAATCAGCCTCCCCTTCTTGAAAAGAACTTTCCCTCAAATTCGACTCTTGAGTTCCCCAAAAAGAAGACAAGTCAATTACATGAAAGGTATGACTTCCCTCATATGATTGAGGTATATCCAAGATATAGGAATTATAATTCATTTTCTTTATTACTTTGAAAGGACCATTGATTAGTCACAAATTATACAACTTTTATGGACCTAAGAAGGATGCTCACAAGAATATCTTGTGCTTAAGAGTTGAGTGTTAGCTGAGATTCATATTATGGGCTTAAAAATGGAGAAAATGCAAATTTGTGCTAATTCAAGGATCTTAGCTAACTCTTATTTTCTTTTAGGATCAGCTAAGATATTCTCGGGTCCATTATAAGAAGACTCGGCCGAGATGAAGACGTCTCGGCCAAGGCCGACTCCATCTCGACCAAACCAGATCAGGCCAGGCTTCACGGCCCAGCAGCCCAAGTAGGTGCAGTCCAATAAGGTGCGGCCCAAAGATGCTATCCACATCAGCAGTCCAGCTCAGGTCCACCTCAGCTCCAGCTCAGCTGCCACGTCACTTCTAGAGTAGCTTACAACACAAGTTACGCAAGGGTAGAATAGGCAATTCATGTTGTAATTCTGTTAGAAATCGTTAGGCGTAGCAAGTCACAACTCGTGTATATATAAGGGAGTTGTGCCACTTTTTAGGGCTCTCTTTGAATTCATTCTCAATACACTCTCATTATATCCATTTCCTCGCTCTCATTTCTCTCCGTTTATGGTGGTGCACGGTGCTCCTTTGGTGTTTCTCTCGATCGAGGAAATGCAGATCTGAGACTAGGAAGCCAAAGTTTGTCAGAGGGGACTGATTGGGATTCCCAACACACTCTGGTGAATCTGATCCTCAATGCTCAAGCTACTAAAGGTGAACCACCACCATTAACCATGGCAATCGTCGTGGAAGATGGGTCCATCTGAATTCAAACCACTGTGTTTGTGCTCTGTTTCCTATTAATCAATTTCATTCTACATTTCTCATCTCCGTTTTCTTCCTCTCCCTTAATTCATTATTTAATCTGTGATTGCATTTGAATTGTGAACGATGTTCAGCTAAGCCGATTGGAACTGGTTTAACTAATTCAGTAGGTAATCATTTAATGATTGTTAATCGAGAACCTAAACTCAGCTCCAAACTTAATCCCTACCAACTGATGAGGTAGCGATTGCGTAATTCCTCGATATGGTAATGGACGAACCTTTGGTGATTGCCATAAGACTTCCTTAGGATGATATAGAAATGAACACAAACACAGTTATATCATAATAATACTAATAGTAAACCAGTAATGTTAGTATATGTTCGATGCATTCATAGTTTAGTTTATTTTCTGTTTTACTTGCATTTCAACCTCCCCCCTATTTACTGCTTTTCAGTCCGAGACAGAGATAGCCCATCCCTATAGCGTCTGTCTGCACTCAACCGAAACCAAGTCGAATTGATCGCTGCCGAGATCATCTCGGTTTAGTCTCTACCGAGGCAAGTCAATACTCTACATCTCAGATTCTACGTCATTTTGCTTCACACCGAATCACATTTGAGCACACTGTGTCCTTGAGAAGAATCAACCTAGGGTTGACTATACTATAGTTAGCTTTAGTTATTTGATGCCCGTTAAGACGACTGAAAACGAGTTTATCAACCATCTCCCCTTCGGAGTTGCTTAGATTTTCTTATGTTAGGAAACCTTTTCTTTCTTAAGTGAACCCAAATTAGGTCACCTTCTTCAAAAAACTTTTTGTGTTTTTCCATCATTAGCCCAGTTAGCATATTGCTCAACCTTCTTTTCTATGTGATAACATGTCTTAGCATCAAAATCTTTAACAAATTGAGCTTTGCAAGCTCCATCACAATTAAGCATAGCATTTACATTAGGAAAAGTTAAAAAAATTAAGGGAGAGGGGGGTTAAGGGATTAAAACCATTCACCAATTCAAAGGGGTAATGGGATGTAGTAGTATTGACTACCTTATTGTAAGCAAACTCAATGTATGGTAGCCATTCCTCCCAAGTTTTTAGGATTTTGTCTACAAAACACCTTAAAAGTTGGGATAAGGTTTTATTAGTTACCTCAGTTTGGCCATCCGTTTGAGGATGACAAGTAATAGAAAGCCAAGCTTACTCGAAAAGGTCCTCCTAATACAATCTGGATTCTATAACTTAGTATCTTTATTGCACTTGATTGGAATCACTCTCATGGACCACCTTAGCTCTACCTGTATCATCCACTCTTCACTTGCCATAGTTATAAATAGTTTAGGAACAAATTAGAAATTATTAAGGTATTGTAATCACGAAATTAAAGATAGGATAAAGAGAATCAAAAATAGAAAATGGATAGAGTTTAGAAATGACTCGCACTTATTTTACAGAGAAATTAGATAAGAAAATTGAGATTTGCCACAAACCTCATGGAGAACTTGATGAGAATTAAGTGTTCTAATCCAAGAATAAGTGAGAGTCACTCTCTCAATTGTTAAACAACAAATATCATTCAAATTGAACTAATGTTGTTACAAGTAGCCTAAACTCAGCTATTTATACATGAAAAGGGTGTGCAACCTATTCGAAATAGCCTATCTAGGCCTTGGTCTGCAAATCATGAGCAAACTCTTGCAAACTCTCACAGACCTTTCACTAGATGCTTGCCTAATGGCCATACATCCAAAGGCGAGAAGCACAATAGCTGCATCCAATGGCTTCCAAGCTTTGTTCAGAGGCCTACCGTTGTCCTGATGAGTCTTTTTCCAAAAGCAACTAACCCAAGAGGTGCATTCTCTGAAATGAGTCTTCCATCATCTAAACGTTGCCAATGTCTATAGAAAGTGTCCATAGGACTCTGCGTCCAAACTATTGCCTATATGGGTCATCCAAAGACACCCCTTATCCAAAGGCTTCACAAAACCTTCAAAAAGGCTTCACATGTCAAACTAAGCCCATTGTCCAAATCGAGAGTCAATAGACACTGAGTGTGTCCAAAGGTGCAAAATGTGTCTAAATGGTGTTGTGTATCCAAAGACTCTTACAAGGCCCTCCTACTTATTACAAGCTATATATAGAAATATACAAAAGCTCCTAAGCTACATGAGAACATTTTGAATACATAAGCAAAGATGGTCCTACTTTGGACACCCATTTCCGCCTATGGATGTCCATGTTCTTTTGAACATCATCCTCCAGCCTCTTCAATCTCCCCCTAGTTAAGGGTCCGTGAAGGTCATCATCCCTTCTTGTTCACACAATATCCTTTTTTGACTCTTCCTTGCCTCCTTAGTTCGTATCATCTCGAGAAGTGACTGAGAAACTTGGAGTCCTTATCAAAAAATATGGTCTTAGGAAGACCATGCAATCTAAACACTTCCTTAAAAAAGAGAATGGCCACTAAGCAAGCATCTTCTCCCTTATGGCAAGGTATGAAATGCGGCATTGTAGAGAACCTGTCTATAACTAACAAAATAGAATCTTTCTGACTTTTAGACCTAGGTAAGCCTAAAACAAAATCCAAAGAAAGATCTACCAAAGGCATAGTAGGGATAGGAAGAGGTGTATAAGAACCATAGGGTTTAACCTTAGTTTTCATTGACTTGCAAATTAAGCACCTATCACATATATGATGTATATATTTCTCCATGTGAGGCCAAAAGAAATTTTACTAATGCACCCTAGGATCCACAATCATGAACTAGTTTCATGTAGTAGTAAAAAAATTAGCAAGGAACATTGTGACCGAAAATTAAGAAGAAAAAAAGGAGAAAATGGATGAATATTAGAGATGGCTCGCCACTAATTCCTAAGAATTAGATAAGAGATTGTAGAGATTCACCACAAGAATATTGAAAGCTTGATAAGAATTGGATTTCTTGTGGAAGACAAGAGTTAGAGAGAATGCTATCAGAAGTGCTAAGGAATAATTTCAATTTCATAAAAAAGTGATTACACTAATTATATTTGAGGCTTATATAGTCCTTCCCTAATCCTAATTAGAATCTTCTAATCCTCCCAATAAAGATAAACTAATAAAAAGCTCAATCCCAAAGGCCATAAAACACAAGCTAAGTACCTCATTGGATTTGCAACCAAAATAATGATAGAAATTGCAACTAGTTTAGCGAATGAAAAAGCTAAACAACGGAACATGTAAGGAAAGTGCATCAAAAAATGGCTTTAGCCCAAGGCTAAGCTGTCCTACCTAGAATGTACATAAAGTATCATGAAAACACAAAGGAAATAGGTTCACTCTAGCAGTAAAACAATGCCACTTTGGCAACTAGAAAAATTACACAAAATTGATGCACAAAATGTCTATTCTTGGCCCTTAAGCATGACCAACTTTTGTTGCACTTCCTCTTGGATCCTTTTGAGTCTACCCCTAGTCATAGGGCCTTCAAGTGTAGGGACAACTGTCTAATCCTCACCCTCTTGGCTATGGCTTCCCATATATGCATCATCCTCCTCTTGTTGAAGGGAATTCCACGTCAAATTTGGTGCTTGGGTACCTACAACACAAGGAGTTACATCAATAACATTAAATGTAGTACTTCCATCAAACTCTTGGGGATATCAACTTTGTAAGCATTATCATTTATTTTATTTATAATTTTAAAGGGGTCATCTCCTCTTTGAAGGAGCTTGGACTTCCTAAGGGAAGGAAGCCACTCCTTCCTCAAGTGTACTCATACTAAGTCTCCTTTAAAGAGGACTTCCTTCCTTCCCTTATTAACATTTTTTGCATACTTTTGTCCTTTCTTTTACATATGCAACCAAGCCTTATCATGTAATCTTTGAACAAATTGAGCTTTGGAAATCCTTTCATCATTAACACAATTAAGCATTATAGGCAATGGAAACAAGTCAAGTGGGGGATTAAAACCATAAGCCAATTCAAAAGGAATGTTAAATAGTAGAATTAAACACCTTATTATAAGCAAACTCAACATGGGGCATCAAATAGTCCCAATCCCTCAAACTCTTCTTAACAAAGCATCTTAGAAGTTGGCTTAAGGTTTTATTTACCACCTTAGTTTGTCCATTCATTTCACGATGATAAGTGGTAGAAAATAGTAGCTTTGTGCCAGGCCTACCCTGTAGGAATCTCCAAAAAGTCCAAGAAATTTAGTGCCCCTATCCGAAATAATGGTCCTTGGAAGACCATGTAACCTTACCTCGACTTGCTTGTCTATAAGTAACTCCCCTTCTCACTTAGCCATTGGAGTCTATACGACCTAGGGTGAACCATTGCAAGAAGAGTTAGCTTCTTCAAAAGCCTCTCACTAGTTACATTCACACAACTTTCCTCATCTATGATCATAAAACACAAGTTCCCCAAAATGAGGTACCTAGAATGGAAAATGTTTTCTCTTTGTGTCTCAGCCTCCTCTCCTATTTGGCTATTCATTAACCTCCTTACTACAAGCAAGTCACCCTCATAGTGAGAATCATCACTCAAGCACTCAACATCACTAGAGATTCTCACCTCTCTTATGGAACTCACACTTTCTACCTACTTATTATCCTTCACAATCATCACTCTCCTATTGGGACATTGAGAAGATATATGTCCCTTCCTAAGGCACTTAAAGCACTTGATATTGCTAGTTCTAGGGGCCAATGGAGTAAGGGTAGAAGTGATCTCTCTTCAGCCACTAGGGGTTTCACTCCCCTTGTTAGGGCTTAAAACACAAGCTAAGTACCTTACTAAATTTGCAGCCAAAATAGTGATGGAAATTTCAATCGGTTTGGCGATGGAAAAGCTAAAAAATGGAACTACTAAGGAAACTGTGTCCGAAAATGGCTTTGGCCCAAAGCTAAGCTATCCTACCTAGAATATACTTAAAGCATCACGAAAATACAAAGGAAATAGAGTTAATCTAGCCCTCAACAATACCATTTTGGTAGCTAAAAAAATTATACAAAATAGGTGCACAACATGTCTCCTCTTGGCCCTTAAGCATGGCCAACTTTTGGTGCACTTCTTCTTCGATTCTTTTGAGTCTACCCCTAGTAATAGGGCCTTTAAGTGTAGGGGTAGCTACCTTATCCTCACCCTCTTGGCTATGGCTTCCTATATATGCATAAGCTACAGTAAAGTCTTATAGGTTTCATACTCCCTAACTGCCCTATAAGGCCACCTTCATGATCCTCTTTGGCCAACAATTCGCTCATGGAACTTTTGGGCATACAATATTTTGTCCATAAAGAGGAACCAATCATGTCTGTAGAAACCTCAATTGGTTACACTAGCACAAAGATCATAGATTTCTTTAAAATACTCATCTTAAAGGTAAAACTTTTTAATGTGCTCAAAACCAAGAAGTTTAGTTTCAAGCATGGAAAGCAAGGAGTGCCTCCTAGAAAAGACATCAGTCACAACATTAGTGTTTCATTGTTTGTGTTTAATGACATAGGGGAATTGTTCAAGGAACTCTATCTATGTAGCATGTCTTTTATTTAACTTTTTTTGGTCTTTCAAATGTTTGAGGGCCTCATGGTCACTATGGATCAAAAACTCCTTTGGCATCAAGTAGTATTGCCATACTTTTAAGGCTTTAACCAGCGGATAGAGCTCTTTATCACAAGTGGAGAAATTTATTTGAGCATTTTTTAATTTTTCACTAAAGTAGGCTATAAGGTGACCTTCCTAAAGAAATAATGCATGTACTCCCACATTGCAAGCATCACACTCAAGTTCAAAGGTTTTATTGAATTTTTAAGTGCAAGGATAGGGGCAATCATGAATCTCTCTTTTGGATCTTGGAAAGCTCTTCCATGACTCTCTTCCCATTTAAAACATACATTTTTTTGTACTATTTCTTTTAGGGATACAACTAGGGTGCTGAAGTTTTTAACAAAACCCCTATAGAAACTAACTAACCCATGGAAACTTCTCATATCCCCATTTGAATTAGGTGTTGGCCAACTTTGTATGACCTTCACCTTTTTTGCATCTACCTTGACTCCTTTAAAGCCAACTACGTAGCCTAAAAAGATGACCTCATTGGTTTAAAATGTACATTTTTCTTGGACCATACAAACATTCTTCTTTTAATAACAAAAGCACACTTTTAACATGTATTACATGATCATCAACACAATTACAGTACACAAGTATATCATCAAAGTAAACTACCATGAATTTTCCTATGAGAGATATAAGAACATGATTCATCAATTTTATGGAAGTACTTAGGGCATTTGCTAGCCCAATAGGCATAACCAACCACTAATAAAGTCCTAGTTTAGTTTTAAAAGCAGTTTTTCATTCATCCTCCTCTTTTATAAGAATTTTTTGATACCCGCTTCTCAAATCAATTTTTGAAAACACATATTCACTATATTACTCATCAAGCAAATCATCTAGACATGGGATGAGGTGTTTATATCTAATTATGATGGAATTAATAGGTTTGCAGTCCATACGCATTCTCCAAGTGCCATCCTTTTTAGGAACAAGGATTACTAGAATGGAACAAGAACTCTTACTCTCCCTTACTAACCCTTTATCCAATATTTATGTAACCTATCTCTGTATCTCCTTAGATTCTTCAAGATTAGCCTTGTATATAGGATGGTTTGTAATGAGGCACCTAGCATGAAGTCTATTTGGCTTCAATTCCTCTAATGGGAGGTAATCCTTAAGGCATCTCCTTTAGCAGAATGTTCTTGAACTCTTCAAGCATCTTCTTAAAAGATGCAAGTAAATTTTTTAATGGGGAATTCAACAAAAAAACACATTAATAGGCAAGAGTAACAAATGTTCTTTTTGGTTTAAAAGAACTTCTTTGATTGATTTTCTACTAACTAACAAAATTTCATTTTTATTTTTCTTATTCTTCTTTTCTTTAATTTTCTCACCTTTGATTCTTTTTTTTTCCTCTTTTTCTCTTTCTTTCTTTTCTTCTTCTATTTTTTTTTCATTTTAGTTTTATCCTCTATAAGTTCCCTAGGAGTTAAGGGTTTAAGAGTTACCGTACACCATCATGTATCACTTTTTTGTCAAATTTCCAAGGCCTTCCCAATAGGACATGGGTGGCTTCCATTGGGACAACGTCACAAAGGATTTCATCCTTATACTTACCTAATGTAAGGATAATAGATACTTGTTTATCCACAATTATTCCTCCCTGTTCACTCAACCATTGAAGTTTATAAGGCTTAGGATGGGGGATAATGCATACAAACTTTTTCCCACATTTACACTACTCCCACCATCTTTGATTAAAGAAGAACATTTTCCTTGGACCATACATCTTGACTGAAAAATATTTTTCCTTTGGAATTGATCATCTTTAATGAAGGACCTCATGAGTCTTCTTACCATCAAAATGGCTTATTCATATGGTATTTCTTCACTTGAGTATCCACCTTCACTCCTTGAAGTTGAAGTTTCCTCTTGGGAATTGTCACTTTCAATGTCTTCATTATCTCCAAGGATCATTGTTCTTTTTTTTTTTTGGCATTGTGAGGCAACGTGTCCCTTCCCTAAACCATTAAAACACTTTGTTACTTGATTTATGAGTTTTAAAGTTAGGATTGTTTACCTTACCTCTTCTCTATGGCCTTTGAAAGGTGCATTCCCCTTCTTAGGACTTTTGTCCCTTTTATGGAATTTCTCTTCTCTCCTTTCCTTACCTTTTCAATTGGAGCTTTTGATAGGGTAGGGATTCTTTTCATGCCTTCTAAGCTTAGATTCAACCTTAGAGGCTTGGTGCACAAGTGTAGAAATGGAAGTATATTCATGCAACTCAATCACATCTTGAATGTCTCTATTTAAACCATTTAGAAATATAGCCATTGTGGCTTCTTTTGATTCAATAATTTGAGCTTTAATCAATGTAATCCCCATCTCTTTATAAAATTATTCGACACTTTTAGAACCATGAAACATTTTTTTGTAACTTTATAAATACATCTATTTTTTGTAATAACATGATACAAATCTCTCCTTCATCTCTCTTTTTAGTTCCTCCCAGGATTCATTGGATGCTCTTCTCATACTCCTTATTTGGAGAGCAATCTCATTCCACCAATTCAAATCGTATCCTTCAAAAGACAAATCAATTAGCTTGACCTTTATTAATTCTTCACAATTAAGACAATCAAGAATTTTCTCTACCTTTAATTCCTAATCATAATAGTCATTTGCATTACCTTTTCCAGAAAATGGAGGAATTTTACCTTTAATGAGATCTCATTGACTTTTTTTTGGTTCATCCCTAGGCCTCGCTTGTGTCCTTACAACCCTCTCACTTCTATGTGATCTACTACTTACTATTATGACTTCCACAATTTTCATCAAGACTATCTCCACTACTACTCTTTTTAGACTTCATCACTTCTTTTTCATTCATTTTATTCAATGTTATTAATTTTTCATTTACACTATGTGAATCTATTCACATTGATTCTAAACCTCCTCCTAACTTCTCAATTTTATCTTCAAACTTTTTCATATACTTCATCATCATCCTAGACTTAGGAGAAAGATCCTCTATATTAAAGCTTGAACTAGCCACTTTGTCTCACTTTTTTCTCTTTTTTTTCATCCCTCAATATAAACCTATAAATCTTCAACAAACCTCCAACACCTTCACTTAAAAATGCAAGAAAAAGAAAGGAAAACATCACTACTCCTTAATGTTTACACTCACTCGTGTATGCATACTTTAGGGCCTTTTCTCTAATGTATTCTCTTGCCATTTACCACTCTTTCTCTATCTTTGGTTTGTATAAAAGTCTTAATTCTTTAATGAAGCTTTTATTTGAAAGTGAAATACATCGAATCTCATAACACTTTTAAGTATTCCAAGGAAATAAACTTCAATCACAAAACTAAAGAGGCCAAAAAATTGACAAGCAAAAAAAGCATAGAAAATGAAGCTAAACTCCAGGGGGATTTGATAGACAAAATCAAGACTCAAAGAAAGGAATTATGGACAAGAGTATGTAGATTATTTACCAAACGAAACCAATTATAATAAGCCAAGATAACAATTCAATACAAATTCCAAAACTTTAAGCATACAACACAACACATGCTACTAGCATTCTTGATGTAACTAGCATTCTTTTGTTTTTAAAACTCTTTTAATGACAAAAAAACATACTTTTTTTTTCTAGTTATACATTTTTTCTTTTGTTGGCATGCAAGCAATCTAAAACAACATGCAAACACCAAGATTTTCCAACACTTTAGGCATTTTCAATTATCAACAATGTTGTACCCTTATACAAAGATAAACCAATTCGAAATTTTCAATTGAGTGAGGCACTAGCAATTAATCACCAAGACAAATCAAGAACAAACATGTTTGGCTCAAGAACTCTAACAACTTCTCATGGGCATTTCAATAAACACTTCCCAAAAACTTCTTGCAAGAACTTCATGCATAACTCAATTTGAAAGATAGAAACAATGGATATACAATTTGGAGCTGGGTAAACAAAACCCACCAAACAATTTGAAAAATGGACCAAAGGGAAGCAAGTTTCAAGAATCTGAGTTTTCATGTGTACTTACATGGTAGTTGTGAACCATGGTGGACGAATGCTTGATTCAATGAAGCTTTTACCTTCCAAGAATGTGAAGAAATAGACCCAAGATGCTTTGAATACCTCTTTATAACTTCTTGAGTCAAAGCCCTTCAAGAACTCCATTAGAAGTAGCTAGCCGAATTGATGTAAAGGAAGCAAATGGAAAAGAAACAAGGAAAATGTGAGTAAGGTAGAAATGATTAGGAACTTGCCACTTGCTCATATGATTAAGGAATTTAAGAGCATGATGAGATTCACCACAAACATCTAGAAAGCTTGATAAGAATCAAAGGCTCTTATACAAAATAAGATAAAGATTAAACTCTCAAGGTTTCAAAGCAACTACAATTTCATTCATTCCAAGTTATGGATACAAGGGTGGAAGAAAGCCTTTTTTATAAGCTTAGCCTCATGCCTAAAGGGGTTTTTTATACATGGGACTAGATGTTTATCCATGTAAGGAACCATCTAATCTAGCTAGCCAAACAAAACTAAAGACTATACAAACTACATAGCCAAACAAATATGCCTTTCAGCCATAATGTACTTGAAACTTGAACTAAAGATGCATAAATGAAATACAAATGGCATCTAATTGACATGCCAATGAAATACACATGCTTCTAGGGAGTTAAGGTACAAGCCCATTGATAACTCTCTTTTTGTCATAGTGGCTTTTATCAAATAAAACTAAAGCTAACTAACCCTAGGTCATTCCTCTTAAGGACATAGTGTGTTTGATTATGGCTTAGCGTGGAAAATAGAGTAATATAGAAAACGCTTAACTAGAGAATGCCGACTTGCTCTTGGCTAGGACTGATCCAATCCGGTCTCGACAGAGACGGATCTGACACGGTCTTAGTTACGTGTAGACTCAGACGCAACAGAGTCGGACTAGACTCAATTTTAACAAACACAACGGAGTCGGACTAGACTCGATCTCGGACTGAATTGTAGGAAATAAGGGGGTTTTGTTGCAAAGAAAATAAAGACAAGAATTAAATCAAGTACGAAAATAAATGCTATCTAAACTAGACTACTGCTACTACTACTACTATATTCATACTGAGTCCCAATAAACAAGTCGGTTCAACGTCTTTCACCCGAAATTATGTCTCCGAATCAACATGAGATTCTTATGATGATCGCCAAACATTCGTCCATTGCCATATTGAGGATTTACACAATCGCTACCTCATCAGTTGGCAAGGATTAGACTCGGAGTTGATTTTAGGTTCTCTAATCGATTATCTACTGAAGTTGTTAAACCAGTTTCGATCGGCCTAGTCTAACATTGATCTACTCAACAATGTGCAATCGCAACACAACAAAGCAGATTGAAATGCATGATTCATAATCAAGAGATAAGCAACAAAAACTACTTGTATTATTGAAAACACAGTACAACCACAGGGTGTGAATTCAATGGTATCATCTTCCACAACGATTGCCATTGAAGAGCGACAATGGTTCACCGTCAATAGTCAAGACGTTGAGGATCGGGTCCATCAGAGTGCGTTGGCTAACCAATCGGTCCCCTTTGACAACCTTTGGCTTCCTAATTCTTGACTTGCACCTCCTCAATCGAGAGAGATGTCGTTAAGCATCGTACACCATTGTGAGTGTTGGACATGAGAGCGAGAGTATGGAGTGTAAAAGAATGTGGGATTAGGTCAAAATTCTAGCGCCTTAAGACGTGCACGAGGATCCTATATATACAAGAGTGGATTCCTTGTGATGCACACTAACCTTAATTAACTTCCCTAACAAAATTACAAATTTTGAATTGCCTATTCTACCCCTATAATGATCTTCCTTGTGTCGCAAGCTTCGTTTAGGAGTGATGTGACAGTTGAGCTGGATGAGTGCACCTAGGCTGGGTTGACCTGATTAGGCCACTACACTTGGGCCACATTGCTCCTTTAGGCTGTTGGGTTATAGAGTTGACCAGTCTGATAGGGAGTCGATTTGGTTGGGATGGCTTCTCTTGGACCAACACTCTTCTTGATGGGTCGAGATGTCCTTTGCTTGGCCTGCAAAATATGAATCCAATCTTTTATCAGCTAAAATTCCCAAATTAGCACAGATTTATATTTTCCCTACTTCTAGGTCCATACTCTGAATCTTAGGTAAGATGTGATTGTTAGTTACCAAATGATCTCGAAAGTACCCCCACACTTACACTTTTGCACTCCTAAGCAAAATCAGATTTGATCATCGAGGGAGTTTCAAAAAGAGGAGGATGAATTTTAAATGAATTTCTTAGATTCAACAAAATAGAGTGGGCACACATTCATCCTGGGATCAAGATATTCAAGCAATCTATGAAAATTACTTCTTCCATATCCAAGGCAAATAAGCAACCTGCAAATAATCAAGGAATAATCAACAAGTGACCAAGCTCTCTCAAGGCATATCCTCTTAGTCTCTTGAGTGTTTGGGCTTGTATGTACATTCAAACATCTCATGCAATTGACACTACCAAACCTTGACTGACCTCTCCTTCTACACCTTCAAAAACACATGTAGTCATGATCAATAGGGCTTTCTTTTCGGCTTGTAAGGTGGCTAGGGTTAAAGGGTATGACACAAGATGGTAAAGTGCAGTTGCTAATCATAGGGAGGAGAGGGACAATGGGGAATGAGTTTGCAGCATGGAGAGTATCCCTAGGACACCGCAATTCTGTTTGAGAACATCCTTGCTCGCTTCTTTTCTTTCCCTTTGTATTTTTCTTTTCTTCTTTTTCTCCCTTTTTTATTTTTTATCTTTGTGCTGCATTTTTGCTGAAACTTCTAACTTTTGGCTACTTTTCTTTTCTTTGTTTCATCCGGTAGTTATTTTTCTTTCTTTTCTTTTTCAACCCTTTCTCGGATACACTACTCTTGTTGTGTGCCCAAGTGTCTCCCCCACACTTGAACGAGACTCATTCCAAAAACAATTCCAAAGTTCCTCTGACCCCTAAGGTTGAGGTTGATCATGGTTTTCCAGCTTTGGCTTATAGTAAGTTGTCATATTAGAAAAATGGTTATCAGGCTCAAAGAAGGTAAACAAGGGATTTATTTTTGCAAGGTAGGTCTATTTGGCTCGTGGCTTTGTTAGAAAAATGGCCTAGATCATATCATTCTTACATGCGAAACCAGGTATATCCAAAGAGTCAAGGAAAAATCTAGAGTACACAATCATCATGGATGCAATCATCACACAAGAAAGGAGAGAATGGCAAGATGCAAAGCCATTTATATATACAAGGCTCAAAAATTCTCACATGGATAATTGCTCTACCACTAAGGGTTTATCTTTTTCAGTTTTCAATCATTTATTGCCTAAAGATACAGAAATTTCACTCCCTGTCAAGTTTAAAAAATCTTTCCTCCAAGGTTATGCATTGCCTCCTGCCGTTTCATCCAATACTAAAGAAATCCATCCAAATTCTTTTTCAAAGCATTTTTCTCAACAATCAGAATTCAGAACTTTGTAAGAGGAAAAACAAACGAAATCAAAACAAAAATTGAAAGGGAACCAAAGTCGGTTCGGATCCGGCTGAGATGGAACCGGAGTTGTCACAAGCTTGACTAACAGTTTTATTTTGAAAATAAAAAAATGAAACTTAACCAAAATGAGAATAAGACACAATTGAACATAAATTCAAGACAAAAACAAAACATAAACAACAAATTGGAACTGATATAGAGTATGATCAAAACAAATTATAACAGAATTGAGCAAGCCTTGGATAGCTACACCCTTCCCCCCCCACACACACACACTTGAATGATGCATTGTCCTCAATGCATGACATGAATACAGAGGGGATCCTGAGGCTTGCTCAGGGTGTGTCATCCGGTGGAGCCAGTTCCATTAGTGAAATGTTCTCCATCTCGCTCATTGTCGACGCTGGACCTTTATGGAATAGTTTGATTTGATGCCCATTGACCTGGAAGGTGTTGTTTGTGTTTTCATCTTTCAATTCCACTACACCATAGGGAAAAATATTAGTGATAACAAGTGGTCCATCCCATCTAACAAAGCTTACCTGCGATGAGCTTTAAACGTGAATTATACAAAAACACTTTCTAGTCGACTCAGAACTCCTTTGTTAGGATCTATTGAACATGAAATTGCTTGACCTTCTGCTTATAGATGTGGGAGTTCTCATAGGCTTCCAAGTGGAGTTCATCCAGTTCTTGTAGTTGGAGCTTCCTTTGTTTTCCAACTTGGTCGTAGGCTAGGTTGCATTGCTTGACTGCCTAGTAAGCTCGATGTTATATTTCAATCAGGAGATGACAGGCTTTACTGAAAACAATCTGGTAGGGAGACATCCCCAACAGAGTCCAATATGCAGTTCTGTGTGCCTATAGAGTGTCCTCAAGGAGTCGATTCTAGTCCTTTCAATTGGGATTGGCCATCTTTTGTAGTGTTTTCTTGATTTCCCTGTTGAATACTTCAGCTTGGCCGTTTGTCTGGGGGTGGTATACTGTGGAAACTTTATGCACCACCCCATACTTGTGGAGTAAGGCAAACATGGCTCTATTGCAAAAGTGACTCCCTTGGTCACTTATGAGAGCTTTGGGCACACCAAACCGATAGAAGATATTGGATTTCAAAAAGTCCACTACAACTTTGGCATCATTGGTCTTGGTGGCTATGGCCTTTACCCATCGCGATACATAATCGACGACAAGCAAAATGTATGAATATCCATTGGAGATTAGGAATGGCCCCATGAATTCAATACCCAAAACATCAAAAACTTCGTAGAACAAGATGAGTTGTTGGGGCATTTTGTGTGTTCTGCTTTTGGCCATTCCTACTTTCTGGCATTTTTTGCAGGTGGAGACGAATTGATAAGCGTCTTTAAAAATGGTGAGCTTCTTGACCACATCTAGGATGTTCGGATTCATCCTTCTTTGCTATTGCCTTATGGGCTAGGCTTCCTCTTCCATTAAAATTCTATGCATGCAGATGGAGGGTTTTATGCTTGGAAAGTGAGATAGTTTCCACCCAATTGCTTTCTTATGTTGCCTTAGGACCTGTAGCAATTTCTCCTCTTGCTTCCAGTGGATATTGTTAGCAATAATGACTTGGAGTCGCCGTTTAGTGTCCAGGTAGGCATATTTCAAATGACTCGGCAATGGCTTCAACTCTATGGGTGGTGGTGGAGATGAAGAGGTGTCATTAGTTAGTTTTGGATCCGACTGGCCAACTTGAATTGGATCGGGCACTAGGTGTGCCAACATGATCCTGGCCTTCTATTATTGTGGCTGACTCATATTGGCCAGGGTAGAGCCGGCTCTTGTTAGGTTGGAATCGAACTCGACATTCCTTATTAGATTAAAGTCAGATACGGGTGGAACAAGGTTTTGCCTACTTCCGATCTTTTGTGCCCGAGTTGCTATCAACTCTTGCATGTATAATCAAGCCAGACTTGGCACTTGTCTTTCCAACCACATTGGCTTCGGCCTTCTTTCGGTCTCGGCCTCTTTTGGCCGACTCATGGTCGATAGTGAACATTGTTGCCACTTGTGCTAATGAATGCTTTTTGGTCTTAGTAACTTGGACGTTTACATTATTTAAACACTCCAGGTCTTCACGCTTGCACACTTGGACTAATAAATCAAGCAATTTGGCTTCCTGACCCAAGTCGGCAAGGTCACTAATATCATCCTTGGAGTCGAAAAGATTGTGTACTTCCCAAAATTCATCACAGTCGGCCTCATCTATTATAGACCCTAAGTAGTCAAATATATTAGTGTCTCCAGCAAAATTTGAAATATCATCATTGCTGGGGTCTAGTTGGATGTGCTCCTCAACTAGTTCATTAATTACACATATGCCAAAGAGTGAATGGTCCTCGGTGGGGTGTTTCATAGCTTCGAAAATATTAAATTGCACCAGGGTGTCACCAAATTCCATTGAAAGCGTCCCGGCATGCACATCAATCTTTGTTCTGGCAATCATTAGGAACGGTTGCCCCAAGATTAAGGTGGATCCCTTCCCTGATGTCTCGTCCTCCATATCCGGCATATAAAAGTCGGTTGGGAATATCAGTTCATTCACTTGGACTAGTACATCTTCGAGAATGCCCAAGGGTTGCACAACACTTCTATTTGCCAGCTGTTGTCATCCCAGTGGGTTCCAGATCACCAAAATTCAAGGATTTGTAGATTGATGTTGTCATGACATTGATTGAGGCTCCAAGGTCCAGCATGGCATCGACAAAGGTACAATCGCCAATGGTACATGGGACAGAGAAAATTTTGGGGTCTCGACACTTCTTCAATAGAGCTTGTTGTGGTCCGATAGTGAATTCCTCGTTTCTGGTCAACGCTAACACTACGTCTCCCAATTCCACCCCTCCTTTCATCTTCTTCCTCTTGTGCATACACAACTTCTTGAGGAATTTTGCATACTTGGGA
This sequence comes from Mucuna pruriens, assembly GCA_025330945.1. NCBI lineage: Eukaryota > Viridiplantae > Streptophyta > Magnoliopsida > Fabales > Fabaceae > Mucuna > Mucuna pruriens. Next base: position 1,840,470 of record JAENHJ010000014.1, read on the forward strand.
ATCTACTTTATGGCATCTCGGAGTGGGATGTTGGTTTCCACCTTCTAAAACATCTTCAGCAGCACTTCATCAATCTCAGCATCCGGCTTAGAGTCAATATCAGTCGGTCTCGGCTCTTGCGGCGTTAATTGTGGTAATTCTCTACCACTTCTTAGAGTTACTATAGTCGCATTCCCCCATGGATTTGGAATTGTTTGTGAAGGTAGATTGCTGGACCCAGCCGATTGTAAATGGCTTATAGTGTTTGCTAGCTGCCCAATTTGCGTCTTGAGGTCTTGGATGGTGGCGCTCATGTTTTGCTAGAACTACATATTACTGGAGTTCATGTTTTGTTGGAACTCCAAATTGCTTGTTGCTCATTGCTTCATCAAGTCCTCCAAAGACGGTGAGTTTCCTTGAGGTGGCGGGCTCTATTGTTGTTGTTGTTGGAACGGTGGCCCTTGGTATTGCAGATTCGACGAATGGTAACCATTTTGACTTTGAGGCACATTCGGGGCAGATCCGAATTGCTGAACTGCATAATGCCCTTGACTCGGCCCTAGCTGAAATGGCTACTTTCCATATTGATTATCAAACTACCGACTCTGATATGGTTGCTTCTCGTACTGATAACCACCTATTTCTCCAATGCTCTCTGGATGGCCCGACTCAGTCTATTGTCATGGAGCACATATCAATGGGGTGCTCCATGGAAGTACAAATACCACACATTTTGGCTGCTATGCTTGGTTGATGTTGTCCAATAGCAAGTTGCCTTACTAGTGATGTCAACTCGGTCAGTTGATTCTCCAATCTTAGGTTATCAACTACACTGATTTCATTCACCATACAGGGTTGGCCGGCTCCTTTGATCCCAAAATGTTGTGTATTACTCACCATATTGGAGATCATGTGCCTTGCTGCTACTGGCGTCTTATCCATTAATGCTCCTCCACTAGTAGTGTCAATCATACTTCAGTCATCATCATCAGTCCTTCATAAAAATACTGAATCAGAAATTGTTCACTGATCTGATGATGCGAACATGTGGCACATAGCTTGTTGAATCTTTCCCAATATTCATATAGAGTCTCTCCAGAATGTTGCCTAATCCCACAGATTTCTTTCCTGATGGTCACAATTTGTGATGATGGAAAGAACTTCTCCACAAACATGTGCTTCATGTCTCCCTAGGTGTTGAAGAGAACTAGTTGCAGATACAACCAATCCTTCGCAGCTCCATCTAAAGAGAATGAAAATGCCTTAATTTTAATGTAATCCTCCAGTATCCCTTGCGGCCTCATTGTGGAACAGACCACATGGAACGCCTTTAAGTGCTTGTGGGGATCATCTCCTACAAGACCATGAAATTTAGGCAACAAATGTATAAGACCGGATTTCAATTCATATGTCTGAGCTAGTTCTAGTTGTGGATACTGGATGCACCAAGGTTGGTACACCACATCTGGTGAGGCCAACTCCTTCAGAGTTCGATCATTGTTCTCCATTTGTTTCGGCTCTGCAAAATTGTTAGTACTATTATACTCAAAAGAATCATAATTGTTAGTAACATGGCTACTATTATTAGAACTAGAAACAGAATTAGAACTATTACTATTACTTACTACTATATTCCTAGCTTTCCTTAACCTACGTAAAGTTATTTCTATCTCAAGATCTAATTCATGCAATGGGTCAGTACTACTCTTAGTCATGCATCATAAGGGAATTCATGCAGAAAAAATGCAATTCAATTATGCAACAAAGAAGAAAATGTTTATGCAGAAAAGAAAATATGGTTGATGATTGATGAGCGGTTTTTTGTCGTCTTACATGCCTCAAATAAATACTAAAGCTAACTAGCTAACCCTAGGTCGATTCTCTCAAGGACACATTGTGTTCAGATATCGCTAAGTGTGAAAATCAGAGTTAATGCAGAAAGCGTCAAGTGTAGAATCCCGACTCGCTCTCGGCTAAGACTGATCTGATTTGGTCTCAATAGAGACAAATCTGACACGGTCTCAGCTAAGCGCAGACTCGGACTGACTCAGTTTCGAATGGACGTGATGGAGTCGGACTGACTCGGTCTCGGACTTAAGAAAGTAGTAAAGATGGGGGAGTTTGAGTTTAAGTGTAGAAAATAAACTAAGTACGGAAAATAAACTAAACAACGCTAAACTGATCTATACCACTGTACCAATTCAGAAATCAACACACAAAAGGTTTCCATTCTTCCCCATAATCATACTTTGAATCAACCTTAGATTCTTACGACAATCGCCGAATGTTTGTCCATTGCCATACCGAGGATTTACACAATCGCTACCTCATCAGTTGGCAGGGAGTATGTACTTGGTTGATTTTAGGTTCTCTACCTAATCAGATTATTAAACCAATTCCAATTGGTCCTAGTCTAACGTGATCTACTCTAACAATGTGCAATCGTGACAAAGGAAGAGTAGATTGAAGCACAGGAATTATAACTAAGATAGAATTGCAAACCAGTTATATCATTGAAAGTAGGATCGAATACAAGGTGAGAAATTCAAAAGTTCCAGAGAGTCCGCCTTCCATGACGATCACCTTGGAAGGACGACAGTGGTGCACCAGTGATGACCAGATGTTGAGATTTTCGTCAAATGGAGTGCATCAGCTATACCAAGCGATCACCTCCGCTAGCTTCCAGCTTCCCAAATCCTGGTCCTGTACCCCCTCGATCGAGAGAGACACCTTACTGAAGCTTCATGTACCACTGTGCTAGCTTGGAGTGTCTGTAGCTACTGATGGCGCTAGATCTAGATTCTGCTGAAATTCCACACCAAAGACGTGGCCTGGTGTGCTTTATTTATACATGCTAGTTAAATCTAAATCTAATCCCACAGAATTGTTGATTCCTTGATTCCCACAGATTTTCTACTCAGTTACCTGAATTAAATATTTTCTGATCTTAACAGATTACAAATTTGAATTACAGATTCTCAATCCTAGGAGATTACATATTCCTCAATCTTAGGAGATTACAAATTCCTTGATTTTAGCGTAATCATATCTACATTATAGATTCCTTAATTCTAGGATAATCAAATATGTATTGTAGATTCTCCAATTTCAGCATAATCCTATTTGCATTATTTCCAGAGTGATTTTTGCCACTGAAGTCGGCATGGGCCGAGATGCTCCCGGCTTTCAGGCCTGCAAAACAAGTTCAATCTTTTGTTAGTTAAAATCCTTATTTTAGCACAGATTTATATTTTTCCTATTTCTAGGACCATAATTTGAATCTTAACTAAGACAAGACTCTTAATCGCTAAACAATCTTAATAATACCCATTTTAAGCCCTTATGAGGTGTATAAAATATGACTTATCAATGATGCAAAGATGTTTTTTTTTAGTTGTGAAATGCATGCAACGAAATTCAACACATACATAACAAAATTTAACACACACTCCACATGCTATATTATTTCAAGATCTAATTTAAACAAACACGAACTCAAAATAACTCTGACTCATTAATAGACAAGGCATTCCATAGACTCGTGATTCGGCTTAATTCAGTTTTGGCACACAAAGACACAAAAGAACTTGTGTCCCCGACAATGACGCCAATTTGATAACTCTTTTTTTGTCGTAGTGACTTTTATCAAATAAAACTAAAGCTAACTATAGTATACTCAACCCTAGGTCATTCTTCTCAAGGACACAATGTGTTTGATTATGGCTTAGCATGGAAAACAAAGTAATACAAAAAACGCTTAAGTGGAGAATGTCGACTTGCTTTCAACTAGGACAGTTCTGATTCGGTCTCGGTAGAGACGGATCTGACACAATCTCGGCTACGAGCAGACTCGGACGCAATAGAGTCGGACTAGAGTCGGTTTCGACAAACACAACGGAGTCGGTCTAGACTCAATCTCGGACTAAATTGTAGGAAATATGGGGGTTTGGTTGTAGAGAAAATAAGGACAGGAATTAAACTAAGTACATAAATAAATGCGATCTAAACTAGACTACTGCTACTACTACTATTGTATTCATACTAAGTCTGAATAAATAAGTCGATTGCACGTCTTTCACCCGAAATTATGTCTCCAAATCAACCTAAGATTCTTATGACGATCACCAAACATTCGTTCACTGCCATACTGAGGATTTACACAATCAGTACCTCATCAATTGGCAAGGATTAGGCTCGAAGTTGAATTTAGCTTCTCTAATCGATTACCTTTTAAAGTTGTTAAACCTGTTTTGATTGACCTAGTCTAACATTGATCTACTCAACAATGTGCAATCGCAACACAACAATGCAAATTAAAATGCAGGATTCATAATCAAGAGATAAATAATAGAAACTACTTGTATTATTGAAAACAGAGTACAACCACAAAGCGTGAATTCAATGGTTCCGTCTTCCACAATGATCGCCATGGAAGAGCGGCGACAGTTCCCCGTCAATAGTCAAGACATTGAGGATTGGGTCCATCAGAGTGCATTGGCTAACAAATCGGTCCCCTCTGACAACCTTCGGCTTCCTAATTCTTGACCTGCACCTCCTCAATCGAGAGAGACATCACTAAGCACCGTGCGTCATTATGTGTGTTGGACGTGAGAGCGAGAGTATGGAGTGTAAATGAATGTGGAATTAGGTCTAAATTCCAGCGCCTTAAGACATGCACGAGGATCCTATATATACAAGAGTGGATTCCTTGTCATGCACACTAACCCTAATTAACTTCCTTAACAGAATTACAGATTCTGAATTACCTATTTTACCTCTCTAATGATCTTCCTAGCGTCACAAGCTTCTTTTAGGAGTGACATGGTAGCTGAGCTGGATGAGAGTGCCTAGGTTGGATCGACCTAATTGGGCCACTACACTTGGGCCGCTTTGCTCCTTTAGGATGCTAGGCTGTAGGGTCGACCGGTCTAGGAGGGAGTCGGTCTGGCCAGGACTGCTTCTCCTGGATCGAGACTCTTCTTGATAGGCCGAGATGTCCTTTGCTTGGCCTACCAAAAATGAATCCAATCTTTTATCAGCTAAAATTTTCAAATTAGCACAGATTTATATTTTTCCTACTTCTAGGTCCATAATCTGAATCTTAGCTAAGATGTGGTTCTTAGTTACCAAATGATCTCAAAAGTATCCATCTTAAGTCCCTATGAGGTGTATAAAATATGACTTATCACCCATATAGAGTATAAGGTTGGCTTTGGGCTTGGGCTTGGGCTTGAGGCTTAAGCATCCCTATCTTTTTGAAGCACTTCTTCTTGTAATCTCTTTAGCCTTCCTCTTGTCATTGGGCCTCTGAGTGCTTGAGTACCCATTTCCACTTTGTCCTCTTGGATATCTTCTTTTGTGATAGTTAGGTTCTCATCAATTTAATATGGATAATCCTTTACATATTAATGTTCTTCAATTCTTTCTTTGAGTTTTCTATTTGTCTATCAAATTCCCACTTAAGTTTAGCTTCCTTTCTATGCCTTTTCTGCTTATCAATATCTTTGTGCTCTTAGTTTTGTCCTTGAAGTTTTCTTCCTTGGAATTCTTAAGACTGTTGAGATTCTTTATTTATTTCACTTGAAACTAAAAGTTTCATTAAAGAATTAAATACTTTTACATAAATCAAAGATAGGGAAATAGTGGTAAAAGGCAAGATAGTGCATTAGAGAAAAAACCACTAAAGTATACATACACGAGAGTAGAGTGTAAACACTAAGGAATGGTGAGGTTTGTCTTTCCTTTTCTTACATTTTTGGTGCAACTGAGGGAGAAAAAAAGTGAGATAAGAGATGGCTAGTTCTAGGTTTAACTTTGAGGACCTTATTCCTATGTCAAAAATGATGATGAAATATATGAAAAAGCTAGAAAATAAAATTGAGATATTGGGTGGATGTTTAGAGACAATGATATTGGACTCACAAAGTGTGAATGTAAAGATAATAATTTTGATCAAAAGAAAGGAGAAAGAAGTAGTAAAATCTAGAAGTAGTGAAGATAGTCATGATGAAAGTTATGGAAGTTATCATAGTAAGTCTAATAGATTACAAAAAAATGAGAGAGTAAGAAGATATGATAATCCTAGGGATGAACCAAAGAGAAGTCTATGGGACCTTATCAAAGGTAAAAATTCCTCCCTTTTCTGGTAAAGGTGATCCAAGTGATTATTATGATTGGGACTAATGGTAGAGCAAAATCTTGATTGTCTTGATTGTGAAGATTTGATTAAGGTCAAGCTAATTGTTTTGTCTTTTGAAGGATACACTTTGATTTGGTGGAATGAGATTGCCATTCAAATAATAGGCACGAGAAAAGCTCCCATTGAGTCACGAGATGAACTAAAAAGGGAAATAAGAGAGATTTGTACCATGTTTTTACAAAAGAGATTTGTTTTTAAAGTTACAAAGAATGTTTCAAGGTACCAAAAATGTAGAAGAATATTTTAAAGAAATGGAAGTAACATTGATAAGAGCATAACTTGTCAAATCACAAGAATCCACAATGGCTAAATTTTTATTGGTTTGAATATAGACATTGAAGACATTGTTGAATTGAATTAACATACATCTCTACCTACACTTGTTCACCAAGCCTTAAAAGTTGAACTCCAACTTAAGAGGCATGGAAAAAGAACTTACCTTACCACAAGATCCAATTGGAAGGGTAAGGAAAAGAGAGAAGAGAAACTCCTAAAGAGGGACAAAATTCCCAAGAAGGGGAGTGCACCCTTCAAAGGCCACAAAGAAGAGGTAAGTAAGGTAAATATTTCTAACTTTAATTCTTATAAATCAAGTAACTATAATGTTTCAAGTATTTAGGGAAAGGACATATTGCTTCAGAATTCCCCAATAAAAGAAAAATGATCCTTAGAGAAAATGGAGATATTGAAAGTGAGAGTTCCTAGGAGGAAACTTCAACTTTAGGGAGTGAAGGTGAATACTTAAGTGAAGAAGCACCATATGAAAGGGACCTTTTGATGGTGCAAAGACTCATGAGTACCTTCATTGAAGATGAACAATTCCAAAGGGAAAACATATTTCACTTAAGATGTATGACCCAAGGAAAATGTTTTTCTTTAATCATAGATAGAGGTAGTAGTGTAAATGTAGCTAGTCAAAGACTAGTTGATAAACTTTGTATTCCTACTATGCCCCTTCCTAAGCCCTATAAAATTTAGTGGTTGAGTGAGCTTGGAGAAATGATTGTGGATAAACATGTATTGTCATCATATTGGGCAAGTACAAAGATGAAATTCTTTGTCATGTAGTTCCAATGGAAGCTACCCATGTCCTATTGGGTAAACCATGACAATTTGATAGAAAGGTAACCTATGATGGTATTACTAACAAGTTCTCCTTTGTGCATAAGGGTAATAAGGTAAGTCTTAAACCCTTAACTCCTATGGAAGTCATAAAGGATCAAATCAAATTGAAAAAAAAAAGAAAAAGAAAAAGAGAAAAATCTAAAAGGTGAGAAAATTAAAGAAAAAAAAGGTAAAGAATAAAAAGAGTGAAAGTTTGTTAGTTAGTAGAAATTCCTTAAAAAGAGTGCTTCTTAATCAAAAGGAACCTTTGTTACTCTTACCTACTAATATGCGTCTTATGATGAATTCTCCTAACTTAAGAAAATCTAAGCTACTTCCAAAGGAAAATGTTCGTTTCAAAGTAATAAAGAAAAAAATGACAATGCCTATATCTTAGATATGCCTCAATCATATGAAGGCACTCATATTTTTCATGTGTTTGAGTTATCTTCTTTTTCAAGAATTCAAGAGTCAAATTTGAGGGAAAATTATTTTGAAGAAGTGGAGCCTCATAAGAACCTGACTAGCACTAAAGAAGATCTTCAAGAGGACAAAGAAACCAAGTAGAGGAGATTCTAAGAAGAAGTGCTTCAAAAGATAGGGATGTTCAGGAGCTTAGAAGCCTTAAGCCCAATCCCAAACCCAATTTTATACTTTGTATGGGCTTGTACCTTGACTCCTTAGAAGCATTTTTATTTCATTATCTTGCAATTTGAATTTCAATTTTAGCTCATTAGCTTAAGTCTCTTAAGTACATTAAGGCTTAAAGGCTTGCTTGCTATGCTACTTAGCATGAATGGTCTTAGCTGTTTTGCTAGTTAGATTAAATGCCTCTTTGTAAGGAAGAACACCTAATCATGTACCCAAACACCCCCCTTAGGCATAAGCAACCAAGCCTATATAAGGCCTTCTCCATCCATTAGAAAAGTAACTTTGAATAAATAAAAATTCCACTGCTTTGCAACCTTTGAGAAATTCTTCTCTATCTTGTTTTATGGAAAAGCCTTTCAATTCTTATCAAGCTTTCAAAAGGCTTATGACGAATCTCACATACTTTTATCTTCCTCATTTCCATGAGTAAGTGGAGACCATAACTCATTTCTTTCTTGCTCACATTTTCCTTGTTTCATTCTACTTTATTTCTTTACTTATGGTTCTTGGCTAGCTCCTTTCATTGGTGTTCATGGAAAGCTTTTGACTCAATAAAATCCTAGGGTGTTATCATCCTCAAATCTTTATCTCCAAAGGAAGTTTGTGAGGACCAAATAAAAATGAGAATAAAGAAAGAGGACGAATCAAAGGAGAAAGAGAAAGCCAAAAAGGATAGAGAGAGAGAAGGAGAGAAAAAGAAACAGAAAAGAAATAGTCATAGTGGAAAGAAAGAGGTAAAAGAAAATAGAAAAGTTGGACCAAGTAGTAAAAAATGGGAAAAGAAAAAGAGATTATCCTTGTTTCCAAAATAGAGATTAAGAAAAAGAGGAAAAGATTGAAAAAGTAAGGAAACTTTATGCATGGGAGTGAAAGGAGTTAAGAGAGTTATGTTAATGGAGAAGATACCTTATTTGCTAACTCCTTGTGACTTTCATTTGTGTTAGGAGAATTATCTCTTTGTAGGTTTGAGGAAAGCTATGCAGGAGCTTAGAAATTGAATGCAAGAAGAGGATGCTCTCGGTTTTCACCTTCCAAGAGCATTCATTTCTCCTAAAGATACCTTTTTACTTGTGCTAAAAGATCGTATAGCTTGTTCAAATGGCTTATTTCCTAAAGCTTATATTATTTCATTGCGTGCTTTCTTTTAATCCTTTGAAATTTGTGGTGTTTTGATGCATGCTCAAGACCACTATAAATTAATTATTTATGTTTCATATAAGTTGAATGGACTATCCTTTACTTGCTTGTATGAATGGTGTGGATATGAAAATAATAGGATATTGTTTGTCCAAGAAAATGAATTTCCACATATTTTACTTAAATTAGATGCATGTTGCCAAAATGGTGTCCATGATGATGTGGAACACTTGTTATTTGAAATGCTTAAGAGCTTTATATGTGGATCCTTGAGTAAAGGCATTAGTTGGGAAAACTTGTTTTTTCCTTTTGAATCTTTGAGAGTTTTTGAAAATTCTAAATTGTATGATAATGTTGATGAGCATTCTCTTGAATTAAAAATAATTCTTTTCATATGTAGCCCCTATGCACTTCTTGCATATATTAGAGCATGATATGCTCGATGTGCATTCCTATGATTTTGGAAATGTTAATGTGCATTCTCTTGATGTGGAAAGAGGTGATGTAAATTCCATTGATTTGGAAGGAGGATATATGTATTTTCCAAGTGCAGCCCCTATGCATTTATTGTGCATACATGAACATGAAAAGGTTGATGAATATTTGCTTGGGTTGAAAAATAATGATATACATTTTCAATGTAAAGCCCTTATGCCTTCTTTTGGAATATGTAATCATAATGAGTTTGTTTTGCACTATAACCTTGGGCATAGCATATTGACCTTTTTGAGTCCCAAGTCATATTGTCTAAATGCTTGATTATAAATTTCATGGAGATAATTTGAGGACAGTCATGGATGTCTCAAAAACGTTGGATATTATGCATTATTATTTCTATGATTTTCATTTGAGAAATATTATGCTGGATGCTTGACCTAGTGATCATCTTTGATCCAAGTGGAGCATGGGAACTAATCTCCCTTCAGGTATGTTTCCCTTCAACTAATCATGACATATGACTCATCCTTGTCTCTTATTTTATAGGTAATCAAGTCTCAAATTTGAGGTCAAGTTCTCTTCAAGAATGGGGGAGGATGATATGAATATATGGGGCATGGTCAAAACCATCAAGGGAGCTTAAAGGACATGGGAACACAATCTTGGAAGGTCCTATAACTAGGGGAGCTTGGAGAAACTTCAAGAAGAAGTTCAAAGAGATATCAGTCTCTTTAAGGGTCAAGGAGGACCTAATAGTGGCCAAATTCTACGCCTTGTATTTTTAGCCTTTGGATTAGTCTTAGGATTAGACTAAGCTGACTAAACATGATTAGTACAACCTATATAAGGATTGAGTGTAATTAGCTAAATCACTTTTTAATTAAATGAAAATTGTGCAATGCACTTTTGAGATAGTTTCTCTCTTCTCTTATTCTTGAGTAAGAATCCTATTCTCATTAAGTTTCCAAGAACTTCACTCTTTCCTATTTCTTAGCGATTAGTGGCAAAAACCTCGTCTCTTTCTTCTCCATATCTTTAATTTTTTCTATCAATTTTATATTCCTAATTCTAGAACTAGTTTTTGTGAGAATTTTCGAACTAATTGTTGATTGTGGATGCTTGGATTCATTAGGAATTAATTGTCATTAATTAAATATAATTATAATTAAGTCATGGAGAAATTATGAGGATTCATAATTTTTATGGTTAAAATAAGTTATTTATTTTTATCTAGTCTTACTCCAAACAAATTAAATTTCTTGAAACATTTTCAAGTCCCAACAACATTAAATAATTTTATGATAACAAAATTCATTTGATTCTAATTTTATTAAATTCCTAAATTTCTTATGAAAAATTTTCAACTTGATTTATGTTATCTCTTAATACTAAATTAAAATTTTAATCTTGCATATTTAATCTATAGAGTGACACGTTAAAACCAACCAAATCAAGAGACTGGGAGGTTTTCTTAAAAAGTCCTAGGTACTCCTAACTAGATTGACTAATTGAATTGTACAATTAGTTACATAACTTATTATTGTCTTTTCTTACACATCATCCCACATTGTAGTTATAAAACCATTAATACCCCTTGTTTTCTCTCTCCCTTAACTGACCATGCAAGGTTTGTAAGGGAATCCATTGACTTTTATTAATTCAAAACTTAGAGCCAAACTCATTAATTTATTAATTACTAAAATATCCCCACTTCAAACCTTTAACCATAAACATTTAAGTAATTGAAGAAAAGCCTATAAACCCCCTTTGTAGCTAAAATGACTGATCCATTTCACACCCTATTTGTCATACTTTCTTTCTTGTTCTTCCAAAGTGTTAGAGAAAGTTGACTAAGTTTGGAGAAAAGTTCTTGCAACAATAAACCTTTTCACCTCAAGCAATTTGTTATTTTAGGAATCCATGAAGGTGAGGAAAGATACTATTTTTGCTTGCTTGATGTTGTTTTAAATCTATGTTGAAGTTGTTTTTTGTTGGGAATGACATTTTCGTTGGATAATTTATGATACATGATACATGATATTTTGTTTTAAACATGGAATGATTAGTGTATACACTGATGCTATTTTGTGTTTTTCTGTTTGCCACGAGTTGGTATTTTCAATATATCTGGAGCTATAGTGCATCACATGAGACTGTCTGTTGGAAATGAAACTAGACTAGTGGGACGACAACATTGCATAAAAAATCACTCACAAATATTGAAATATGAATGGACTACATCCATTTGAAGATAGGCATAATTGTTTAGAAACATTGACTAGTAGTACATATGTTTTTGCCAATCTGTATTTCTAGATAAATGTTTTGGAAAGATGTTTCAAGCTTTAAAATGACATGCTATGTGTAATTTTATCCATTCATGTTTTGTTAAAAGAATTTTTTTTTTCAAATGGGCTCACTTGAACTGGTGTGTTATATTTTTACTATTCCAACTAGTTTTAGAAAACAATTCCAAATCATACAAATTAAATAAAGCGACATGTTCTTCCTTTAGGAAAAATGGATTTAAATATTTGAAATCAAGTTTTGTTGCATTGGTGTGTTATATTTGTACTTTTTTTTACCTGTTTTAGAAAACAATTCTCCATAAATCATACACATTAAATAAAGCGACATGTCATTCCTTTAGGAAAAATAGATTTAAAGGGCTATTATCTTAAATCAAGTTTTGTTTAAATAGTATTTAAATAGTATTTTTTGTAGGGACAAGTCTTGTTCATACAAGTATTTAAATAGTATTTTTGTAGATTTTTGTTGAAGAAAAGGTTTAATGTTTTGAAAACTAGATTCCCATATCTTTAAAACATAAGTAAAGAGTATAAAAAACCATTGGATGGAAAGTTTTGGACTTGAAATTTGTTTTCAAGAACAACGAGTAACTTAAAAGGTTTTTAAGGAATTCTCTTAAGAAAACTTGTTAATAAAGTGTAAGGATGTTTGGCTTGAAAAGTTATTTAAATGAATCTTATACTATTTAGATTATATTTCAACAAAAAGTGTAAGCTTATAGAATTTTCAAGATTTATTTATTATTTGAAGAAGTTAAAAGAATCAGGAGATAATATTTAGGAAATTTGATAAAGGACTTCAAAATTTTAATTTACTTTTAAACTAACAAAAAATTATTTTAGAATAATGAGTTCAAATTTAGTGGTTCATACAAGTAATAAAAAATTTCAAGTGGAAATTAACTTGAGTTGTCATAAATTTTATAAGAGTATTATTTGTTCAATAAAAAAAATGGGATTCTTTACAAAATACCAAATGGAAATTATAAGAAGATTTTGTTAATCTCATACCTTGAGATCAAGGTGACATCTAGATAGATATCCTTGTGGAAAAGGCACAACCTAATAGATGACAAGCATACTGATAATAATCCACACAAGGGACGTCTAAATGAAAAATTCTTTTAGTATCTCGTGTAAAGACCCGACCTAGTAGGTGGTAAACATATTGTTGAACATGTCTAATCTACGTAAGAGGAATTAAGTGGTGAAGCTATTAAATCTAATGAACTAATATTTTGAACATTGTTGATTAGTCTGCTTACATGCATATTCTGACCCAATGTATGAACTTATAGCACTTAACCATTTTATGTGTGGATATTAATTTTGTATAGTGATTCTTTTGTCACTAAGTATGGGTTTGGAAGCACAAAAGTTTACTAGAAAAAATTAATAGGGTTTTAAATTCAAATAATGTTGTAAGTTGAGTTGTAACAATACTATGTCGTTGTAATTTTAGTATTAGAGTTGGTTGTGTGTTTTGGAAATAATATTCTATTGTATCTTTTATTTTGTTATGGAATTATTTTCATAAGGAAATGATAGTTGCTAGCTAAAGTCCATTGACTTTTTGTGAATTTTTTCACAAGGAAATGATGGTTGTAATGAGTTCTACTTTAATTGTTCCCGATGTTGTTTGATCCTATAGGATACAATGACGAGATATAGTCACATTCAACCTTCATCTAATCATACCCAATATCCACTTGGTTTTGCACATATCACTCATACTCTAAACACGTTGAATATTACGATGGTGGAACAACGAACTATTATGACACAACAATAGGCTACTACAACATAGTAACACCAAGAGGCTATAGCACGCCTTAAGGATGTTATAGTAAGGCAAGATGCTAACCAAAATATTATACCACTTAAATTTCAAGGATTGTTTAAATTTAAGAACAAACCTCCACAAGTTGGAGAAGTTTTTAGAGCAGTAAATTTCCTTGATGATCAAAAGGTGACTTTTGTCCCTTATATGTAGTTAGAGAGGTGTAGTACCAGTGGTAGGGAGCTAGTAGGATAATAATGTAAGCACATGGAAAAGATATCTTGGACGAATTTTAGGAATCATTTCCTAGGAAAGTATTTCCCAACTAGTGCTTGACATCAAAAGGAGTTGAAGTTCTTAAGGTTGCATCAAAGGGACTTAGAGACAAAGTCAATAATTTGTTAATTAATAAAGTATAACAGCTTTAATCCTTCAACCTGGACATTTAAGTAATTGAATGAAAGTCATTAAACCTTTCTTATAATCATGGAAGATGACTAAGTTTGGAAACAAGTTCCTGGAACACTAAGTGTTGCATGCTTAGAATCTATAATCATGATCTAATTCAAGCACAATGGAAAATTAATCAAGAACATCAAGAAGTGAAAATTCAAATAGAACAAAGGATAAAACGGATTAGAAAATGAATGACTCACTACTAATTTCTAAGAATTAGATAAGAGATCGTAGAGATTTGCCACAAGCATCTTGGAGGCTTGATAAGAATTGGATTTCTTGTTCAAGACCAAAGAAGAGAGAATTCTCTCAAAAGTGCTAAGAACAATTTCAATTTCATAAAAAAGTGATTATCGTGATTATAATGAGTTTTTATAGCTAATCCTTAATCTTAACTAGCAACTCCTAATCCTAATTATAACGAGAGGTCTATAGCTCCTAATACGATTGATTTGACAAAGCATGTCAGTGATGAAAGTGGTGATGGAAAACCTAAGATTAGCGATCGATTTTCAGACAACCTAGAACTTGCGACCAATTTGGCAACCAATGGTGCGAGTTGTTTGTGACAGAAACGGAAAACAGTCCTACAAAGAGCTTTGGCCCAATGCTAAGTTATCCTACTAAAAATGTATTCAAACTACAATGAAAATACAAGGGAAATATGGACACTCCAACCCTACATAATGCCACCTTGTAATTGGAAAAATTACACACAATATGTCCTTCTTCAAATGATTCCTCTTGTCCCTAGAGCGTGGTCATTTCTTTGTGCATTTCTTCTTACATTCTTTTGTGTCTATCCTTTGTCATAGAGCCTTGAGGTACAAGGGAAACCTCCTTGATAAGTCATATTTTATGCACCTCACAAGGGCCTAAGATGGGTATTTTTGAGATCATTGGTAGTCAAGAATTACATCCTAGCTAAGATTCAAATTATGGACCTAGAAATAAGGAAAGTATAAGTTTGTGCTAATATGGGGATCTTAGCTAATAAAAGATTGGATTCCATTGCAGGCCAAGCAAAGGATGTCCCATCCCAGACCGGCTGACTCTGAAGCCTAGCAGCCCAAAGGAGCGAAGTGACCCAATCAGATTGATCCAGCCTAGGCACGTTCATTTTAGCTAAATCCACCTTAACTACCACGTCACTCCTAGAAGAAGCTTGCAACGCAAGGATATCACTTAGGGGTAGAATAGGCAATTCATAAATTTGTAATTTTGTTAAGAAGCTTATTAGGAATAAGTGTACGTCACAAGGAACCCACTCTTGTATATATAGGGTCCTAGTGCACACCTTAGGGGTTGTTGAATTCAGACTTATATCCATCTCCATTTTACGCTCCATCTTCTATCTCTCTCGATCAAGGAGGTGTAGGTCAAGGACTAGGAAGCTGAAGGTTATCAGAGGAGACCGCTTGGCGTCACCAACGCACTCAAATGGACTAGATTCTCAGCACCTTGACTACTGTTAGTGAACCATCACTATCCTTCCACAACGATTGTTGTGGGAGGTGGAGCTATTGAATTCATACCCTGTATTCCTACTATGTTTTCAATAATATAAGTGTTTTGCATTTCTTATCACTTGATTATGGATATTGCATTTAATCTGCTTTGTTGTGCCGCAATTGCACAAGGTTAAGTAGATCAACATTAGACTAGGCCGATCAAAACCAGTTTAACAACTTAATTAGGTAATTGATTAGAGAACCTAAAATTAATCATGTGCTTAATCCCTGCCAACTGATAAGGTAGCGATTGTGTAAATCCTCGGTATGGTAGTGGATGAATGTTTGGCGATTGACATAAGAATCTTAGGTTGATTTGAAACGTAATCTTGAGTGTAGAAGTCGAGAGCCAATTGCTTATTGATTTTAGTATGGATGCAATAGTAGTTTAGCGTAGCCTAGATTGAATTTTCCTTCCATACTTAGTTTACTTTCTATCTTTACCTATCTGTAACCAAACCCCCCTTATTTCCTGCATTTTAGTTCGAGACCGAGTCTAGCTTGACTCTGTTGTGTCCGAGTCTACGCTTAGCCGAGATCGTGTCGGATCTCTCTCTATCGAGACCGAATTAGAGCAGTCTTTGTTGAGAGCAAGTTGGCATCCTACACTCAGCGTATTTTGCATTAACTCTATTTTTCACACTAAGGCATAATTGAACACATTGTGTCCTTGAGACATTCGACCAAGGGTTAGCTATGCTATAGTTAGCTTTAATTTATTTGATGCACGTAAGACAACTTAAAACAAGTTATCAAATTGTCATCGTTGCCGGGGACACAAGTTCCTTTGTGTCTTTGTGTGTCAAATCTGAGTTAAGTCGAATCTGAAGTCTATGGAATGTTATCTCTGTTAGTTGATTCATAGAGTCTATTCTGAGTATGTTGAGTCTGTGTTTATTTTCTTTTCAAATTGTGTCTAAAAATAACATAGCATATTGAGTATGTGTGAATTTTCGTTATTTCACCATTGAAAAAAAAGAGAGAAATATACAGTGCATATTTTCTTTTCTACATAAACTCTTATTTTCCTTTTTCGCATAGTTGATTTCATTTTCTGCTTCGCATAATTGACAATAACCCTTCTGCATAATTGACTAGCATTTTTCTGCATAGTTTCTTTATGATGCATGACTAGGAGTAGTTCTAACCCATTGTATGATTTAGACCCTGAAATAGAAATAACTTTACGTAGACTAAGGAAAGTTAGGAATATAGTAGTAAGTAATAGTAGTAGTTGTTCCTAATTCTGATAATAGCATTTCTATTAATAACGATTCTGATTCTTTTGAGTACAGTAGTGCTAACATTTCTCCAGAGTCAGAATAGACAGAGAACAATGATCAAACTCTAAAGGAGTTGGGCACGCTGAATGTGGTGTACCAACCTTGGTGCATCCAGTATTCACAACTAAAACCAACTCAAATATATAAATTGAAATCTGGTCTAATACATTTATTACCCTAATTTCATGGTCTTGCAGGTGAAAACCCCCACAACCACTTAAAAGAATTTCATGTGGTTTATTCCACAATAAGGCCACAAGGGATACCAGAGGACTATATCAAAATGATGACGTTCCCATTCTCCTTAAATGGTGCTGCGAAGGATTGGCTGTATCTACAACCAGTGCTCTTCAACATTTGGGGAGATATGAAGTGCATGTTTCTGGAGAAGTTCTTTTCAATATCAAGGACGGCGACCATTAGAAAAGAAATTTGTGGGATAAGGCAACACACTGGAGAGACTTTGCATGAATATTGGGAAAGATTTAACAAGTTATGTGCCATATGTCTGCATTATCAGATCAGTGAACAATTGCTAATTCAATACTTCTACGAGGGTTTGACGATGATTGACAGAAGTATGATTGACGCTACTAGTGAAGGAACATTAATGGACAAGATGCCAATAGTAACAAGGCATCTAATCACCAATATGGCAAGCAATACACAACAGTTTGGGATTAGAGGAGCCAGCCCATCCCGAAGAAATTTGTGGGATAAGGCAACACACTGGAGAGACTTTGCATGAATATTGGGAAAGATTTAACAAGTTATATGCCATATGTCTGCATTATCAGATCAGTGAACAATTGCTAATTCAATACTTCTACGAGGGTTTGACGATGATGGACAGAAGTATGATTGACGCTGCTAGTGAAGGAACATTAATGGACAAGATGCCAATAGTAACAAGGCATCTAATCTCCAATATGGCAAGCAATACACAACAGTTTGGGATTAGAGGAGCCGACCCATCCCGAATGGTGAATGAAATCGATACAATTGACAACCTAAGACTGGAGAATCAATTAACCGAATTGACATCTCTGGTGAGGCAACTTGCTATTGGACAACATCAACCAACCATAGCAGCCAGAGTTTGTGGTATCTGTACTTCCGTGGAGCACCCCACTAACATGTGCCCCACATTACAAGAAACTGAGTTGGACCATCCAGAGAGTGTTGGAGCCATAAGTGGTTATCAGTGGGAAACAACCATATTAGAATCAGTAGTTTGATAATCAACAATTTGGAAGGCAGCCATTTCGGCCAAGCCCGAGTCAAGGGCCATATGCGGCCCAATGATTCAAACCTACCCCGAATGTACCTCAAGGTTAAACTAATTATCGATAGTCGAGTCCACAATACCAGGCACCACCTTTCCAACAATAGCAACAACAAAAAGTGCCAACTCAAGGCAACTCGCCAGCTCTAGAGGACCTGATGAAGTAGTTAGCAACAAGCAACCTGGAGTTCCAACAAAACATGAACTCTAGTAATATGCAGTTCCAGCATAATATGAGTGCCACCATCTAAGACCTCAAGACGTAAATAGGACAACTGGCCAACACTGTGAGCCATTTACAGTTGGCTGTGTTCGGAAACCTGCCCTCACAAATAATTTTGAACCCGAGGGGGAATGCAAGCGTGGTATCTTTGAGGAGTGGTAGAGAATTGCCACAAACAGCGCCGCAACAAAGGCCAAGATCGACTGATGCCGACTCTGAGCCAAATGTCAACTCACAGGCACCCCAACCGGATAAGTCTATCCCATTGCCATTTCCAACTCGAACTCTCTCAACAAGAAAGCCTGAATCTGATGAAGAGTTACTAAAGATGTTTCGAAAGGTGGAAATCAACATTCCACTCCTAGACACCATAAAATAGATTCCCAAGTATGCTAAATTCCTTAAGGAGTTGTGCGTACACAAGAGGAGAAAAATTAAAGGAGGGGTGGAATTAGGAGGAATAATGTTGACATTGACCAAAAATGATGACATCATCGTCGAAGCACAGCAAGCACTACCAAAAAAGTGTCGAGACCCTGGAACATCCCATCCACCATTGGCGACTGTACCTTTGTCGATGCCATGCTCGACCTAGGAGCTTCAATTAATGTCATGCCAACATCAATCTACAAATCATTGAATTTTGGTGACCTGGAATCGACTAGAATGATAATATAGCTAACAAATAGAAGTGTTGTTCAACCCTTGGGCATTCTTAAAGATGTATTGGTCCAAGTAAATGAGCTAATTTTCCCAACTGACTTTTATGTGCTGGATATGAAGGACGAGACATCAGGGAAGGGATCCACCTTAATCTTGGGCCGACCATTCCTAATGACTGCCAAAACAAAGATTGATATGCATGCTGGGATGCTCTCAATAGAATTTGGTGACAATCTAGTATAGTTCAACATCTTCGAAGCCATGAAGCACCCCACCTAGGACCATTCACTCTTTGGCATAGATCTAATTGATGAACTAGTTGAAAAACACCTACAACCAGGCACCAACGGTGATGATACTTCAAATTTTGCTAGAGACACTAATATATTTGACTACTTAGGGTCTATAACAGATGAGGCCAACTTTGATGAATCAAGAGAAGTACATAATCTTTCCGACTCCGAGGATGATATCGTTGACCTTGCTGACTGAAGTCATGAAGCTAAATTGCTTGATATATTTGACCAAGTAAGCAAGTATAAAGACCCGGAGTGCTCAAGGAGCACAAAAGTCCAACTTGTTAAGACGAAAAAGCATGAGTTAGCTAATAAAGGCTGAGACTAGATGAAGGTTGAAGCCGACTCACGCAAAAAGGCGAATGCCAAGTTCGGTTTGAATACAAAGTCGCGAGCTGAAAGCAACTTGGGTAGTAAAGACCAAAAGCAAGCAAAAGCCAAATCTATTTTGGACAACTGAGTCCAGAACCTTGTTCCATCCGAATCTGACTCCAATATGAAGCAGGAAGCCGAGTCCGACTCCAAACAAACAAGAGCTAGACCCAACCCGGCCAATTTGAGTCGGCCATAACATCAAAAGGCTGAGATCATCTCGACACACCTGGTGCTGAATCTAAACCAAATTGGCTAGTTGGATCCGTGATAAGTCATATTTTATACGCCTCACAAGGGCTTAAGATGGGTATTAGTAAGATTGTTTAGTGATTAGGAGTCCTATCTTAGTTAAGATTTGAATTATAGGCCTAGAAATAAGAAAACTGTAAATCTGTGCGAAAACAAGGATTTTAACTAATAAAAAGGTTGGACTTGTTTTGTAGGTCCAAAAGGAGCATCTTGGCCCAGAAGAAGCAGTCCCAGCTAGACCATCCGTCCTGGCCAAAGCAACACTCTCGGCCAGGACTGATGCCAGCAACGAAAATCACTTTAGCATACAAGGAACAACGTGTGATCATAGGAACAATAAATTAGTAAATATGTAATTCGGGTAACTCAACTAGAAATCTGTTAGGATCAAGGAATATGTAATTCAGGAAATTCAACTAGAAATTTGTTAGGATCAAGGAATCATCTATTCTATAGGATTAGGTTTAGATTTAGGTGCAGCTGCCCTACATGTTTATAAGGGCATTTAAGGCACAAGTTTAAGGGGTAGAATTTCAGCAGAATTTAGACCTAGCGCCGTCAGCAATTACACACGAAGCTTCAGTAAGGTGTGTCTCTCGATCGAGGAGGTGCATGATAAAGCTCGTCTTTAGTCATCTTACAGGCATCAAATAACTAAAGCTAACTATAGCATAGTCAACCCTAGGTCATTCTTCCCAAGGACACAGTGTGTTCGAAGTGTGTTTTGATGTGGGGTAAACAAAGCAGAATCTAAGTGCAGACAGACGCTACAAAGTCTGACTAACTCTGTATCAGACTAGGGCAACAACAAACGGGGGATTGAAATGCAAGGAAGGTGGAATACAGTAAAATGCAAAGTGTAAATGCAACTTCTAACCATACTACTACTACTATGACTGTGTTCACGTTTCAGTCCAATAATCAAGTCCTTTCTGGTTCATTCGTTCGGTTAACAATCCGTATCAACCTTCGATATTCTTATGACGATCGTCAAACATTCGTCCATTGCCATACCGAGGAATTACGCAATCGCTACCTCATCAGTTGGCAGGGATTAAGTTCAAGCTGATTTTAGGTTCTCAATTAGGTGATCTAGTTGATTACCTATTGTTCCTAATCAAACCAGTTTCAATCGGCTTAGTTCGACCATGGTTCCTTCACTTTATGCAATCGCAACACAGACAAGGAATTAACATCTAGGAATGCAACATAAATCAGAATCAGAAATCACTTCACGTTAATGGAAATGAAACACAAGCACAGGGATTTGGCTTCGGTGGCTCCACCGTCCACAACAATCGCCATGGGCGACGGTGATGGTTCACCTCGAGTAGCTAGAATACAGAGTATCAAGTTCTCTAGAGTGCGTTGGTGTTCCAATCGGTCACCTCCAGCAACCTTCGGCTTCTTAGTTTCTAGCCTGCATTCTTCGATCGAGAGAACGCCACTACAACACCGTAAACCACCGTGAGAGAGAGAAGATGGAATTGAGAGAAAACGTAGATAAAAGCGTGAGTGTAATTATGAAGCCAAAAGCCCCGATTTGTTCATATTTGCACCTATATATACAAGGTGCGAAAGCTAACTTAATAGAATTACATTTGAAATCCCTATTCTACCCTTGCTATTACTTACGCTGCAAGCTACTCCAAGAGGTGACGTGGCTGCTGAGCTGGAGCCGGGGTGGCTTTATCATGGTTCGCTGACGTGGGGCACCCTGGCTTCGCTCTTCATTGGGCCGTTCCTCCAATTGGGTTGTTCCGTGTTACTGGGCCGAGATGGAGTCGACCAAGTTAGAGGTATTTCCGGCTGGGCCTCCTTTGGATAGGCTGAGAGTTTGTCTGGACCTGCAATGAAGGATTTGTTAGCTTATACCTTGTTTTAGCACAGGTTTGCATTTTTCTCTGATTTTGGTCTCTTAATCTAGATCTTAGCTAACAATCGTCTTGTAGGTGCATGAGTTACCTACTGACACCGCTCTTAGGTCCATGTTTAATGTATGATTTTTGACTCATCACTGCAAGACCAGGAATTGAGAATCTAGGAGTTGTCGAAGGTGATCGCTCGGTATAGCCTACGCACTTCGATGGACAGAAACCTCAATGTCTGGCCATTAGTGGCGAACCATCGTCGTCCTTCCAAGGCAATCGTCGTGGAAGGCGGATTCTCTAGAATCTCTGAATTCTCACCTTGTATTCAATGTTATTTTTCAATAACACAATTGGTTTGCAATTCTATATTTTTTATTTTAATCCCTATGCTTTAATCTCCTATTTGTTTGTCGCGATTGCACATTGTGAGGAGTGGATCACGTTAGACTAGGACCGATTAGAACTAGTTTAATAACCAATTAGGTAAGGGAACCTAAAATCAACCAAGTACATACTCCCTACCAACTGATGAGGTAGAAATTGTATAGATCCTCGGTATGGCAAGGGACAAACATTCGATGATTGTTGTAAGAGTTTCAAGTTGATTCAGAGTATAATCTTGGGTAAGGAATTCAGGACCGACCATGTTGAATTCTGATTTGATACAATAGTTAGCTTAGCATAGTTTAGTTTACTTTTAGTCCTTAGTTATTTCTCTGCACTCAACCGCAAAACCCCTCTTATTTACTGCATTTTAGTCCGAGACTGAGTTAGTCCGACCCTATCGCGTCTGCCCGAGCCTGCGCTTAGTCGAGATCGTGTCAGATTTGTCTCTACCGATACCGGATCGGATCAAACTTTGCCGAGAGCAAATCAGCATTCTGAGTTATCAATCTGAAACCACCTAATGATACCTCTTCATCTCCACCACCACCCATAGAGCTCAAGCTATTGCCAAGTCATTTGAAGTACGCCTACTTGTGCAATGATTAGCAATTCCCTATAATAATTGCTAACAATCTTTACCAAGGGCAGGAAGAGAAATTGCTACATGTCTTAAGGCAACATAAGAAGGAAATTGGGTGGAAATTATTTGACCTTCCAGGCATAAACCCCTTCATTTGCATGCATAGAATTTTAATGGAGGAGGAAGCCTGTCCAATAAGGCAACAGCAAAGAAGGCTGAATTCGACCATCTTAGATGTGGTAAAGAAGGAAGTAACAAAACTACTTGCCGTCAGGATTATCTATCCCATCTCGGACAACCAGTGGGTTAGTCTAGTGCAAGTGGTACCCAAGAAGTCTAGGATTACTGATAAGTCACAGATTATGCATCTTTTATAGACCTAAGAAGTGTGTTTGTAAGATTTTTTCGTGCTTAAGGATTAATTGTTAGCTGAGATTCATATTATGGACCTAAAAATAGAGAAAATACAAATTTGTGCTAAATTGAAGGTCTTAGCTAATAAAAAGTCTTTTGCCCTTCTTCTGCAGGACTGAACAGAATCTACAGCAACTAGAAGAGTCGTCTCAGTTGAGACCGACTCCGTCTCGGCCAGGCCTTGTAGCCCAGCAGCTCACTATAGGCGTAGTCCAATAAGGGTGGCCCCATGGCACTATCCACGTCATCTATCCAACTCAAAGGCCACCTCAGCTCCAACTACCGTCACTCCTAGAGAAATGTGTAACACAAGCCACGCAAGGGTAGAATAGGGAATTCACTTTTGTAATTTTGTTAGGCGTCGTAGTTCGTGCACTCTTGTATATATAGGAGTAGCTGTATACATTTTAGGGGTCTTTGAATTCATTCTTTACACATTATCATTAAGTCCATTATCTCGCTCTCGTTTTCTCCATTTGTGGTGGTGCACGATGCTGCATTGGTGTTTCTCTCGATCGAGGAAGTACAGGCCTGAGATTGAGAAGCCGAAGTCTGTCAGAGGGGACCGCTTGGGATTCCAACACACTCTGGTGGATCTGATCCTTAGCACTCAAGCTATCGGAGGTGAAGCACCACCATCAACCATGGCGATCGTTGTGGAAGATGGATCCATCTGAATTCGGACCACTGCGTTTGTACTTTGTTTACTGTTAATCAAATTTCATTCTGCATTTCTTGTCTCTGTTCCTTTCCTCTTCCTTAATTTATGATTTGATTCGCAATTGCAATTGAACCATGAACGGAGTTAAACTAAGCTGATTGGAACTGGTTTAGCTAATTGAGTAGGTAATCATTTAACGATTGTGGAGGGAGTAACATTCATGAATTGCTTGAATATCGTGACTCCAGGATAAATGTGTGTCGACTCTATTTTGTTATAAATTAAGAGATTCATTTGAAAATTCATTTTCTCTTTCAAAACCCTTAAATGATCAAACCTGATTTTGCCGAAGAGTGCAAAAGTGTAAGTGCGGGGGTCTGATAAGTCATATTTTATTCACCTCACAAGGGCTTAAGATAGGTAGTTTTGAGATCATTTGCTAGTCAATAATCATATCTTAGCTAAGATTCAGATTATGGACCTAGAAATAGGGAAATATAAATTTGTGCTAATTTTGGGATCTTAGCTAATAAAAGATTGGAATCATTTTACAGGCCAAGCAAAGGTGTCTCAACCCGTCAAGAGAAGTTTCGGTCTAGGAGAAGTCGTCCCAACCAGATCGGCTCCTTCCCAGACCAATCGACTCCCTAGCCTGGCAACGGGTAAGCGGCCCAATCAACCTGGAAGCCCAAGTGTAGTGCCACTTCAGTCGAATCCATCTCAACAGCCACGTCACTCCTAGAAGAAGCTTGGAGCGCAAGGTTGATCATTAGAAAGGTACAATAGGCAATTAGGAATCGGAAATTATGTTAGGAAGTTTGTTAGGAGTAGGGGTGCATCAGACCTAAATCCATATTCATCTACACTCCATTCTCTCACTCTCACGCCCAAACCCACGATGGTGCATGGTGCTTCAGAGGTGTCTCTTTTAATCGAGGAGGTGCAAGTCAAGAACTAGGAAGCTAAAGGTTGTCAGAGGGGGCTGATTGGTTAGCCAACGCACTCTGATGGACCCAATCCTCAACGTCCTGACTATTGACAATGAATCATCATTGCTCTTCCATGGCGATTGTTGTGGAAGGTAGAACCATTGAATTCACACCCTGTGTTTGCACTATGTTTTCAATAATACCAGTAGCTTGGAAGTAGATGAAGTGTTGAGGTACAAAGATAGGGTGTGTATTCCACAAGACCAAAGAGTTGAAAAGACTTGTTCTAGAAGAAGGGTACAAGAGTAGATTGAGTATACACTTGAAGACGACAAAGATGTACCAAGATCTCAAGAAGATGTTCTAGTGGTCAAGCATGAAGAGGAAAATACTTGAGTATGTAGCAACATGTCTAGTCTTCTAGAAGGCAAAGATAGAACATCAAAGGCTATGAGGGATATTGTAGTCACTAGAGGTCTCAAAGTGGAAATGTGACAACATCTTTATGGACTTTGTCATAAGCTTGCCATAAATGGCAAGGAGAATAGATGCTATATGGGTCATTGTTGACAAGTTGACAAAGTGTGCTCACTTCTTTCCTATCAACATTAAGCATTCGTTGGAAAAGCTCATGCAAATATACACTAGGGAAGTATTTAGGTTGCACGGAGTGCCATCAAACATAGTTTTGGATCGAGATCCAAGGTTCACATCCCACTTTTGGCAAAGCCTTCACAAAGCTTTATGAACAAGGCTAAAGTTGAGTTCAACATACCACTCGCAGATGGATATAACAATTAAATCGTTGGAAGACCTATTGTGAGCTTGTGTGTTGGACCATCTCGACAGTTAGGATGAAGTGTTATCTCTAGTAGAGTTTACATATAACAACAGTTTACATGCAAGCATAGGTATGACACCATTTGAGGCTTTGTATAGCAGGTGATGTATGACGTCATTATAGTGGTATTAAGGTAACAAAAAGTTGTTAATGGGACCTGATCTAGTACAGAAAATGATTGAATATGTCAAGAAAATCCAAGACAACATGAGGATCACTCAAAGTTGACAAAAAATCACATGTCGATCGACAAAGAAAAACCCTTGAATTCGAGGCAGGCAACCATGTGTTCATGAGAGTCACGCCAATGACTAGGGTAAGTCGTTGATGAAATCCAAAAAACTCTCTCCAAAATTCTTGGGATCATACCAAACTTTCTAATATCCATAATGTCTTCAATGTTTCCCAAATGAGTAAATACATTAGCAATCTCACACATGTCATATAACCATATTCAATACAGATAAGAGAAGACTTGACATATGAGGCTCAATCGACTAAGGCTATGGGTCAGAGGTTGAAGCAACTCAACGACATATTAGTTTGGTTCGAGTGGTTTGCAATGAAGTGGTTGAAGACTCCACTTGAGAGTTGGAAGATAAGATGAGGGAATAGTTTCCATAGCTTTTCCTAGGTAAGCAATTTTCAGGGACGAAAATTCTTATTTATTGGGAAGTGTTTTAACACCACTTGTTTTTTATATGTTTAATTGAAGTGATAAAATAATTAAAAGAGTAATAAAATTTAAATTATGTTGAAAATAATTAAGAAAACGTTGTATTACGGGTTTCTTGAGAAAATCTTGAGAATGTCGAAATGACTAAAAAGCATGTTTGTCGGGGTAAGTATTTCCTTAAAGTAGTTACCTATGTCGATTAAACATAGAGAGTTGATAAACAATGACTTTGAGTGTTTTCCCGTTGAGTATAGTCAAATTGGTATCGTCAACATGCTTTTGAGTGCAATGACACATTTTTGAGATGAAGCCCTAATCGAATAGAGTTCCGAGTGAACCCCGAGAACTCCAACCATCACTACTAATCCCAAGATTGATCAACAACCATCCTAAAACCCCACATGATGATGACTACCTCTTTTACCCAAGTTCCACATACAATAAAATGTTTTTTTTACAATATCGTTCAATCATTAAATTATCATGTATAGATTGACTTTATATTATTATCCAAATGTATATTTTTCTTAAAAGAAATCTATATGATGCAATATGATTCATAAATCATTATAATTCTTAATTAAAATAAAGAAAAAATTGATCCCAAAAATATTTTTAAAGATATATGAATTCTTTAAGGGGTGTTCCATAAATGAAAAGTTTTAGTTTCTTGGAAATCTGAAGTTGGAAAAGTTAGTTTCTTGTGTTTGGTATACTATCATAAAAAAATATTTACACCTAACATTCTCATGGGAAGGTGAGAACCTTACTTTCCCGAGTTGAGGAAAGATTTTAATGATGCAAAAATATCACAATAGCTCTTTTTTAACTCATCTAATACATTGGATAAATTTAGAATGATTAAATGTAAATAGTAAATACTAATAAATATTCTTAATATACTTAATAAAATTTTAAAATTAAAATTATTTTATAAAATATATTGTTTTAATATTTCTAATATATTAAACATTATATTTTTTTAATATTTTATTTTTAAATATTTAAAAATTGTAAAGATATTAGTTAACAAATTGTTTAAAAATATTATTACTGTAATTTTCAAGAAATATTTTATTAGAAACTGTAAAAAAAAATTAGAAAAAAGAGTGAAAATATTTGTTATATTAAAATTAAAAATATTTAAATTACACAAACATATTTACAATTTTAAAATTTATAAAAAATAAAGCTTTAAATAAGTCTATATGTAATGGAGTTGTTTTCTAAAAGAAGATTTTTCACATGTATCCAAGAAAGTTTTATTAAAAACTATTTTATTCTTGAAAATGTTTAGATATATTTAATAAGAATAAAATTCTTTTTAATTTCAAAAAGTTGTTTAAACATTCTTAATAATATTTATGACTAATAATTTTCCTTGATTTTCCTCCTGGATTTTAGAAATCTTAAATTTTCATGAATCTCAATTCCTAGATATATAAAAAACACTTCTCTTTTATAAGCGAAAGATACCTTCCTTGACCCAAATTTTTTCTTTCTTAAAACTGACTCAATTTAATCCGGCAACAGGCAAAGGTATGAAATATTATATAGAAAAAGACAAGGGTACATTGCATAAAAAATACTATATAAAAAAGCTTCAATTCGTTGACCCTTAGAATTCCAATGGCGGCCCCTACGCCTTTGGCCCTGGTTACCTTTTCTCTGCCTCCTCTTCTTTCTTCCTCTGTCTGTGTCCTTCTTTGTAATGTTATAAAGGCATGTCACTAAGAACCAAGGCACATAAGAAGCATAGCCAAAGGCTGCTCTGCACCACAAAGACATCATACATATAGTGAAGTTGAAGGCCTCAAACACATGGAAGAATTTAAGATTCTTTTTGTCTTTCTCATGTCTCTGCTACTTGTGCTCAAGGTCGCAGTCTCTCTCTGGTGGAGACCAAGAAAAATTGAGGGACATTTCGCCAAGCAAGGAATCAGAGGACCCCCATATCGTTTCTTCATTGGAAATGTGAAAGAACTTGTGGGAATGATGATGAAAGCTTCCTCTCAACCCATGCCTTTCTCTCACAACATTCTCCCTAGAGTCCTTTCCTTCTACCATCACTGGAAGAAAATTTACGGTACTTGTATTTTTTTATCATCATTCCCACCCCTCTTCTTAAAATTTCTCTCTCTCACACTTACCCTGATACTCTCCCTTTTAGACATATACATTGTTGTCAATCTTGGCACGGTTGCCTCTCTAGGAATTCCAAAATGTGCGAAAATGCATTTTGTTTCAGGAATATTTTTCAGACCCTTTTGAGCTATTTTGGTGCTCTTCAAACGATGATGTCTCTTTTGTTAGTTTTATGATCCTTCTTCCAGATTTTTTGAGACTTCTCAAGGACTAATTTCCGGAGGCAGGGTGCTTCTTTTTGCAACCCTTTCTAGCTTTTCTTTTCCAGAGGTAACTGTCTGTTGCACCACCTCGTTTCTCCATCAACCTTTTTTCTCCTTTTTCATTTTTTCTGTATCTCTCTGTTCTCTTTTTACTCTTCTTTTCCATTTTTTATTTATCCAATAAGGCTCAAAGTTTAAAAAATCGATCAAAATCACAATTTTAGCATTAACCTCAGTTTTTGGAGTCGCTCATTACAGATATATCCATCACATTTACTCACAATTTCTCACGATAATAAGAATCGCGACGAAACTGCAATTGAATACTTGGATAAGGCTCAAATGCCATGCGTAAATCATATATTTATTACGTACTGACCCCTGTCCAGTATAGAAGTCAGTAACGCAAAATTAAACAGAAGCCTTTATTCTTAGTTTTATTTTCCTATAAAAAAATACCCTTCTTATACAGTCATAGTGTTTATGATAAATAAGTTAGATTTGTTGAATGTGAAGTTGTGATCTGATTTTGCGCTCTTTCCCATGTCTTATTTTTCTTGTGTTGTTATACGGGGAATTGAATTTTGACAATGTAGTTGTATATGTTTGGTAACCGTTTTTAAATTGACTTGTCTTCTTCAATTCCCTCCTCCTCCTGTTTTTTGCCACCTCTCTGTATATGTCTCTGTGCTGTAGGGTCTACACCGTCCTTGCATCCTCTGAAACCAACGGTTGTCATGTTTCCAGCTCCTTTCATCATTTTACAAACTTCACACTTCCTACATGAGCCTCTGTGGTAGTTCCACCTTCATGTAAAAATGTCTCATTTTTTCTTAGTTAATGCTTCCATATAAAAATCTCATATATGCAAAATTACAATTACTTGTTTGGTTTCAAAATTACAATTACAAAATTACATTATAGCCAATGAATTAATTAATTAATCTCATTATATTTCATAAAGGTGCAACATTCCTTGTTTGGTTTGGACCCACCGTTAGAGTCACCGTCTCTGATCCAGACCTCATCCGGGAAATCTTCACCTCCAAATCAGAATTCTATGAGAAAAACGAATCTCCCCCACTTGTGAAGCAGCTTGAAGGTGATGGACTCCTTAGCCTCAAAGGAGAAAAATGGGCTCACCACCGAAGAATCATCTCTCCCACCTTTCATATGGAAAATCTCAAAGTAATTAAGTTCCGTTCATAGTATATTCCTAAGTCATTCTTTTTATACGAACACACAGCATTATATTAAATTATCATGTGCCCATTTTTTTTATTATAATGGTCAGTAAAATAGTGTGCCCAATTGTATATATATCTTTCTAGCTGTTGATACCGATTATGGCAACAAGCGTTGTTGAGATGTTGGAGAAGTGGAAGGCAAAGGCCGAGAAGGGTGAGGTGGAAATCGAAGTTTCGGAGGGGTTTCAAACCTTAATAGAAGATGTCATTACCAGGGCAGCGTTTGGAAGCAGCTATGAAGATGGCAAAGCCGTTTTCCAGTTACAAGCACAACAAATGGTCCTAGCAGCTGATGCCTTCCAAAAAGTGTTCATTCCAGGTTATAGGTACTTGAATATGACAATCCTGTATGTCTAATTAATTAGATTAATATTATATTTTTTTTATAATATTTTACTTAAAAAAATGAGTAGTAAAGATTGAATTTATATCTTATATAAATATGAGTTTATTAGAAAAGAATTTTGATGATAAATAATTTATAAATATTTTTTAAATACTTTTAAATCTTGAAGTTTGTTTTTATTTCTGTGGGTTTGAAATTTAATTAATTAAAATTTTTTA
This sequence comes from Mucuna pruriens, assembly GCA_025330945.1. Classification (NCBI taxonomy): domain Eukaryota; kingdom Viridiplantae; phylum Streptophyta; class Magnoliopsida; order Fabales; family Fabaceae; genus Mucuna; species Mucuna pruriens. The sequence goes on from JAENHJ010000014.1 coordinate 1,870,926, forward strand.
TTTAATAATTTGTATTTTTTATAATATTTTCTTAGAACACATAAAATCCTTATTAATTAAAAATTATTATAAATATTTAGAATTATTTAATTAATTAATTATCCATTGTTACAGTAATTCAGATTATATTTTTTTTGCTTGGTTTAGATTCTTCCCCACGAGGAGGAATATAAATTCTTGGAAATTGGATAAGGAAATCAAGAAATCGTTGGTGAAGCTCATCCATCGACGAAAAGAGAATGTGTGTGAGAATGAAGATACGAAAGGGCCCAAGGATTTGTTGGGGCTTATGATTCAGGCTTCCAACACTACCTCCAATGTGAATGTAACCGTGGATGACATTGTGGAAGAGTGCAAGACCTTTTTCTTTGCAGGCAAACACACCACTTCGAACCTGCTTACGTGGACGACGGTTCTGCTTGCAATGCACCCCGAGTGGCAGGTACGGGCACGTGAGGAGCTCCTGAGTGTGTGCGGAGCACGTGATATCCCTACCAAGGATGACATTGCCAAGCTTAAGACAGTAAGCAACTATGCATTTGCTTTAAGCAACCCTCTCTCTCTCCCCCTTGTTTTGTATGAATTTTGGATTCGGACAAAATTCATGTTTTGTCTCTTCGGCGCTCGTTTTCTGTGTTGCTTTCCTCACACAAAGAAACCCAACTGCGGCCCTTATCGCTTTCTGTTTCTTATCTGAAGGGAGCATGTAGGGGCACTTTTATCGTTTCCGTCATACAATTTTTGTTTTGGTTTAACAAACGTTTGTTGCAGAAATAACAAAAAATGCTTTAACATTGTCGATTCTTATATCATAAATTTAAATATTTTTTTAATAAAATGAGATAACTTTTATGCATAATTTTTGTCTCTTTCTATTATATATATATATTTTTAAATTTTTTGACATCAGTTACAAGTTTGTATATCAAATTAGTATTCTAGTCGTCACAAAATAAAGTTTTTTTTATATAATTAATAACTAAATATAATTGAATGTATAAATTATATTTTAAATTTATAATAAATAAATTTTTATTAGTTGTATTTGGATGTAAAATATACTTTCAAAAGAAAAAAAAAGATAGAGAATATTGTGAATATTAACTAATTTCTCACTCTTCAAGTTATGCATTAAATTAACCATATGAAAATTTTTTTTGATAAATTTTGTATTCATATTCAAAATTTTCTAATGTGCATTAAAATATAATGAAATATTTTTAAGTTACTATTAACAAAATTTCACCAATTAAAATAATTTATAAATTTATAAAATTAATATTTTAAAATACTTATACATTTTTTTAATTTCTTTTAATTATAGTAGTATAATTTTTTTACCAATTATATTAATATTTTTTAAATATTCTTAAATTTATACTTTATTCATATTTGCAACTATATATTTAGAAACATTTTTTAACAACAAAATGGAGACAACAAAAAATTATTACTCTAATTTTGAAATATTTTCCTTAAATGCATATATACAAAATAAAAACATTTATTTACAACTACAATAACTGGAATCCTTGACTTTTCAATTAGACTTCAAAGTATCTGCATGTCTTTTGGACTAATTAACTATTACTTTAATTGTATATTATTTTTATTAAAAGGAGGGTCTATGCCCAACTTTAATTGAATATAATGTAATATATTATGTCATTTTTCTTATGTGATGTACATATAATGCATGAGATACTATATATGGCTTTTGTTGTGACCGTAATCTTGAATTATAACACCTTTTTTTTTTACAAGTCGAATTGTAACACCTTGATTGCACTGTAATTTCTATCTCCATTCTGTGATGAGCTATAATGCGGTTGCATTGCAGCTGACCATGATCGTGAACGAGTCTCTAAGATTGTACCCTCCCACAATTGCAACCATCAGAAGGGCAAAAGTTGACGTGGAGCTAGGGGCGTACAAGATCCCGTGTGGGACGGAGCTCCTAATTCCCATAGTGGCTGTTCATCACGATCAGGCCACGTGGGGAAGTGATGCGAGCGAGTTCAATCCTGGCCGTTTCTCTAACGGCGTGTCCCGCGCTGCGCACCACCCTTTCGCCTTCATTCCCTTCGGCCTCGGTGTGCGCACATGCATCGGACAGAACCTCGCGATTCTTCAAACCAAAGTGGCCCTCGCGATCATGCTTCACCGTTTTAGTTTCAGGTTGGCCCCGACCTATCGCCACGCACCAACAGTCCTCATGCTGCTCTACCCTCAGTATGGTGCGCCAATCCTTTTCCAACCCGTATCCACAACCGCAACCACTGGGGATTATTCCTGATTATGCGTGCGTGCGTGTTTGTGTAGATTGAGTGTACATGTGGCTTGAGTTTAGGGATCAAAACCCCCTTTTGGCTTGGCCTTGAGAGTTGAAGATATATATATATATATATATATATATATGAATTAGGTTTTATTATTTGAGCGTTTGCAAGAGATTTGTCGAAGCTTATAACATTGCCAAAAAAAAAAAAAATATAGGTAAACATGGTTGATGCGACTTCAATTGTATTGAATGATTTTTATAAAATCTTAATATTTCAACTATATTTGGAGTTGTTTTTTCTTAATAATTAATGTAATTAACATCTTTAGCTTTTTAGGGAAACCTCAATGGAATTCTATAATTTTTTGTTCCAAAGATCCAATATGAGACTAACTCTTGATATAGGATATAATTACACATGTTACCTCTTTTCAATTATGTATTATGCAAGAATCAAACTCAAGTCCTTTCTCACAAATTAAGCATGTGTTGTTAATTAATTCACTCTTTTCACACTTGGACTATGATTTCTCAAGGTAAAATTTTATTATGAATATAAGAACTTGGAAAGATGTTTGGCAAAATCAACTTACTAGAATGTCGTTTTTTTTCTACTAGCATTTATTTAAACTATTTTTACTATCCACTCTAGAATAATAATAATATGAGCTTCTTTTCCTACTAGCATTTATTTAGACTATTTTTATTGCAAACTCTAGAATAATAATAATATGAGCTTCAAAAGTTATGTGTCCATTTAGATTGCAAAGAAGGATCTTTCTATTTGCAATGTACATGGCTAGTTACTAGTAGTGTGAACCCTAAGGGTTAATTATGATACCATGTTATCTTTTGTAGTGGACAAGCCACCACTAAACTAGTAACGACATAGAGGTCGACACAACTTGTAAACAACAGTAAAACTACTCTATGCACAAAAGATTAATTTTAATAAGATCTTAATAAATTTGATTCCTAAAAATAGTAAGTATATTTTCTCCTTTTTATGTTGTGATATGTGGCAAAAAGAAAGCATAAAACATAAAACATATCACCTACTAATTTTGAGCATGCATCACTTAATTATGTACATGATAAATGTTTCAACACCCTTGGATACATCAGTCAAGTTTGTGTCTTATGACACTTACAACATAAAAATAAAAGACATGAAACTGAGGGCTAAACATCTGCCCAAGCCTAAAAAAGAGATGCATAAAGAAATCTTATGAGTTGGTCCCTTTAGAGCAACAACAACAACTTCACTACAACGATGGTGATACAAAAGAAGAGACACCACCTTGAACCTTGATGTTGTTGTATTGTCCTAAAGTAGTGAGGATAAAACCTTGAGCGAAAAAAGACATGATAGTCATTTCTAGATGGCTCATCTCTCAAAAGGTACATCGATTGACTTCCCGAGGTTGGAAGGTACAACCACATGTTCACCGAGGTGTGGAATATGATTGTGAACCATACAACACTGAATGATGCATACTTAACCATAACCTCTCCCTAGTATTGCATCTGATATGGATCAAGATTGATCCTCCAAGTCCCGCCTAGACTCACCAAGACATTCTAGAAGTGGATGCTGCACAAACTTATGCAAATTTGTACTCTCAATATAACATGAACATTCGGCTCCTTAAACAACCTCAACGCCTGCTTGCACAAACATGAAGTACCACAAGTAAACACAAAAGAAGAGGGGTTGAGTTGTGTGTGTGATTTTTATAGCACTTGGAAACCCTTTTCACAAAGAATGAATGAATAACATAAGTTTTCAAATATTGTCCGAAAACATTTTTCAAGGCGTCTAAGAACAATGTTTTTCGATAGGCATCCAAAAACATGTTTGAAAAAACTTAAAGCAATAAAAATGATAAAAGATAGAAAGAACACACAAGTATTTTTATACTAGTTCACTCTATAACTAAGAATTACGTCTAGTCCCTTCACCTAGAAGGATTTTACTAAGTCAACTTAACTTACAAATATTCTTCACCTCTTTAGGTATCCAATAGCTTGCAATCAACAACCTTAATTGCAAGACTCCTAATTATTCTTAACTTAACCTCTTTAGGCTTTACAAAAAAAGTTTTGAAAGAGGGTTACTCATAAAGTAAGTTTACAAGAAAGTTTTAACTAAAATATTTTACAAACGAAATAGAGTTTAAAAGCTTTTATAACAAATAAAGTCTAATAGGACTTAAAAGAAAAATGGAACATAGTATGGATAAGCTATAAGTTATGCAATCTCTCTTTTTCTCTTATGTAATAATAAGAGATTTTTATATCTTGTATACTATAGAGCTTTTTTACTTTCTTTTTTGTACTTGCTTTTATCACTTGTTCTTTTTGCATACTTATCTTTGCTTGTTACTCTATAACTATTCTATTATTATATGTGTAGAGAGAGGTATTTCTTCAGAATATATAGTTTCTTCAAAGAAGGCTTGAAAAAGATGACCATTAAGGTTGAGAGGCTTCAAGCAACAATAGGTAGAAAGATCGTGTATGCAAGTCATGCACAATGAATTATCAGCAAGAGAGAATGTTCTCTAATTTGCAACAAAGAATGTGTAAAACAAGATAGTTGGCACAATAAAGCCTTGTCCTTTTGTGAATGTGGCATTGATTGAGATCTTTCTTAAATATTCTCAATTAGATCAAAAATGTGCAACAAGGAAATGAGTTCAGTTAATTTTTCAAATGCACTAGGTAAAAATTAAAGATTAAAAGTTACTTCCTAAAATAGAGAGGTCTATTGGACGCTTTCTCCATTGGATGCTTGAAGGACATGGTCTATTGGATGGTCTTCTCAAATACAAAGATTGGATGCTTTGATTTTCATTGTGTTGGATGCTTTGTGTCAAAGACATCTTAAGCATGAAATGTCTAAAACATTTAACTTTCAAATGCCAATCCTAAAGATGAATATTTGTGATCATCAAAACCTTAAAAGATTGGATGTTCTTTATAAGAGTGTTGTCATGATCTCCCCCATTATGATGATAACAAACACTATGATAAAATAAGCATAACATAGTCACTATACATGTATCAAAGATATATAACAGACATTTGCTTCACTCCAATTTGTAATTGCTTGGAGGAACCTCCTCCTCATCCATCTTAACAATTTCAAAGCCACATCTTTTGGTGGCTTCTTCAATAGGAACCTCAAACTGGAATGCTTGATAGGGTGCTCATAAAAATCTCTTAACTTTTTCAAGTCTTGCAACAACCTCTCCTTTTGTTTTGCTTTGAGTTTGTTGGCTGTGATTACTAAGGGTTGTAATGGTTGTACAATGGATGGCTGCATGATAAGTGGGTTTTTAGTCGTCTTACACGCCTCAAATAAATACTAAAGCTAACTATAGTATAGCTAACCCTAGGTCGATTCTCTCAAGGACACAGTGTGTTAAATTGTGACTAAGTGTAGAAATCAAAGTTTGTCTCGGACTCTAGAAAAACAGTAAATAGGGGGGGTTTGTGTTTAAGTGCAAAAAATAAACTAAGTGCAGAAAAATAAACTAAATTATGCTAACTAATCTATACTAACTACTGTACCAATTCGGAAATCAACTCACAACAGGTTGCTATTCTTACTTAGAATTATACTCCGAATCAACCTTAGATTCTTACGACAATTGCTGAACGTTTGTCCATTGTCATACCGAGGATTTACACAATCACTACCTCATTAGTTAGCAGGGAGTATGTACTTGGTTGATTTTAGGTTCTCTACCTAATCAGATTATTAAACCAGTTCCAATCAGTCCTAGTCTAACGTGATCTATCTCTAACAATGTGCAATCACGGCAAAATTAAAAGCAGATTAAAGCGCAGAAATTATAATCAAGAGACAGAATTGCAAACTAGTTATAATATTGAAAATAGAATTTAATACAAAGGTGGGAATTCAGTGTTCTCTAGAGAGTCTGCCTTCCACAACGATTGCCTTGGAAGGATGGTAGTGGTGCACCAGTGATGGCCAGAAGTTGAGGTTTCCATCCATCGGAGTGCGTCGGTTATACCAAGCGATCACCTCCGACAGCTTCCAACTTCCCAAATCTTGGTCTTGTACCTCCTCGATCAAAAGAGACACCTTACTAAAGCTTTATGTACCACCGTGCTAGCTTGGAATGTTTACAATTGCTGACGGCGCTAGGTCTAGAACTCCACTGTTTTTCCACACCGAAAATGGGGCCTAACGTGCTTTATTTATACACAAGCTGGCTAAATTTAAATCTAATCCCATAGAATCACTGACTCCTTGATCCCCGCATATTTCTTGCTCAGTTACCTAAATTACATATTTCCTGATCCTAGCAGATTACAAATTTGAATTACTAACTACAGATTTCTCAATCCTAGGAGATTACAGATTCTTCAATCCTAGGAGATTACAAATTCCTTGATTCTAGCATAATCATATCTACATTACAGATTCCTTAATTCTAGGATAATCAAATCTGCATTATAGATTCCTTAATTCTAGGATAATCAAATATGCATTACAAATTCCTTAATTTTAGCATAATCATATTTGTATTCTTGCTGGAGTGATTTTTGCCACTGACATCGGCTTGGGCCAGGATGCTCTTGGCTTCTACTGGGCCGAGATGCTCCTTTTAGGCCGAGATGCTCTCAAGTTTCAGGCCTACAAAACAAGTCCAATCTTTTATTAGTTAAAATCCTTACTTTAGCACAGATTTATATTTTTCCTATTTCTAGGCCTATAATTTGAATCTTAGCTAAGACAGGACTCTTAATCACTAAACAGTCTTAATAATACCCATCTTAAGCCCTTGTGAGGTGTATAAAATATGACTTATCACTGCACAATGGATGGCAATGGAGGTTGAATTTCTACAACCTTCACAACTCCTACAACATTCGCACCTACAATATCTACAACTCTTGCACCTGCATTAATAACACTACTACTTTCTACACAAATCGAGAACTTAGTTAATCCAGTACAAGTACAATCACAATCAATAAAATCATCAAAATTAGGAAATTCAGAATGCAGATTTATTGTTTGCTATTGTGGTAGCTCCTTGCCACTCCTCAAGGTTATGCCACTCATATTTTTTTATAGACTAAGAATGGTTTGTGGTAGCACAATGGATGACAATGGAGGTTGAATTTCTATAACCTTCACAACTCCTGCACCTGCATTAATAACATTATTACTAGGACTTCTTATTAGCCTATGGAATGTCCTATCTATTACTAGATCATAAGCATGCAATTTACAAGGATTCTCCTAGTCATATACCATAGAAATAGATTGACAAAAACAATGACAGAAAATAGTATAAAACAATAGAATTGACAAAAAATTGTAAAATGACAAAAATGACCCTACTCTAGTAAACACTTATCAAGAAAGGTCTAGGGGATGCACTGATACCAATTTTTTTTTGAATATCACAAGATTAGCACACAACAACTTTTGTACCTGGTAATGACACCAATTTGATAATGTTGTAGAAACACTATCAACATAACTAGATTTCCCTTAATTTTGCAGTACAAGGACTAACTTAGGTTGAGTCTCTCAAGGACACAATCATGCAATGATTAATCTCGTTGAATTGAAATCAAATTAAATGATAAAAAGGGGGGTTTTGTGTAAACAAAATTATGCAGAAAACAAAATGCAAAAATAGAATTGAAAACATAATTATGTAACATCAATCCAAGGGTTCAATCATAAATTTGTTATCACGGTTCTAATAAAGAAGAAAATTCATATCAACCTAAGATTCATTAGATAATCATCTAAAATTCATCCATACAAATTGATATCACAATCGCAATCCATAGTTAGCATGGATTCAAGCATATAATTTGTTGATTTTAGATGATCAATAAATTACCTAACCTTGATTAGATTAGGATTAATCAATCCTAACCTAACACAATCCAAAATCTTATACAAAATCATAACCATGAAAATGAATCAAGAATTGGAAAGAAAAGAAAGACATAACAAAATTTGCATAATAAAAAGTTCAAGAACTCAAACCTAACCATAATCATGGAACCTTGAATTGATAAGATAGCTTAGCCTTCCATGACAATCGTCATAGAAAACGCAACACAAAAAACACCAAGAAAACCTAGAAAAGGAGAGAGGAGAGAGAATAGAGAGGAAACTTGTGATACAAGAAACCTCCTAAATCTAAGTGTATAAAATCTAAAAACGTCTCTCTATCCCTACTAACCAACTACTATTTATTACATGCTCTAAATGCCAAGGTCCCAAAATTAGGCCAGAGTATATAAAGAAAGGCCCAATAGAGTAGGTGTACAGGTCACAACTTCATGCAGACTTTTGACACTAAAAGTAGTCGAATTAAGTTGCACCTAAAAAGAGAAGTTGTAGATCTCTATCTTAGCTTTCCAAAGCCACCAAGATTGTCCAATTTGAAAGCCTATAGTGCTAGATATAGCCTGCACAAGATAGCAACATCATAATGAAAATTAAGTCCAAAAATAAGGAAAAATTATCAACTAAACCCAATTAAGTCCAATAACCCAAGACTCGACCAATGTGTGAGTATTAACCATAAAATGATGTCAATTATGTCCAGCATAAGTCATTATTAAGTACCTCAAAAATGCTATATCAACGAGCTAGACATCAAAATGACAAACATGTATACTCCTTATAAAAGTGGTGTCATTGGATGTTATAAGATGGCTCACTGAAGTTTCATGGCGATTGATCCATAGTTGATAAGGATTTGGGAATCCTATATGAAGACACTCACAAGGTAGAGGATCAATAAGCATTGACAGGACTTATGAGAAGAGGAAAACTAAGAAGACTACAACAGTAATTGTTTCAAAAAGTGAAATCTTTTAGGAGCTTGGACAACTCAGGCCTAGGCCCAATCCCAAGACCCACCTTATACACTACATGAGCTTATTCCTTTCATTCTCAAAAGCGTGAAGACATCATTTGAATTTTATTTTGGATTTTATTTATACTTTCTTAGTTTGAGACAACTAGTTATATGACTATTTGGCTTGTATATGGTTTAGAATAGTCTTATTCTTATTCTAGGATAAGGATAATACATGTTTGGTAGCAAGATATCCTATCCCACCATCTAAACATGAATAGGCATAAAGGTGAGCCTATATAAGGCCCTTCTACCCCTTGTACTCGTAATTTTGGATATAAATTTGAATTCAATAGAATTTGTGAGATGATTCTCATATTCTTGTTTTGTACAAGAGCTTTTGTTCTTATCAAGATTTTAAGAGGCTTGTGGAAAATCTCATAAAACTATTATCTTTCTCTTAGGAAAGAGTGGTGAGTTACCCTTTCATCCGTTTCTCTTTCATGTTTTACATTTTCTTCATCCTTTCCCTTTTATACATAGCTTTCTTACATAGTCAAGTTCAAGGAGGAGTCATTTGGCTTTAATTTGATTTTAGGTGTTCATCAAGTGGTATCAAGAGCATTTGAAGGCCTACACTTCACGCCTATTGTTTCCCCTTGGAAGGATCACACAATATTCTTCTTCCTCCTCAAGAAATCTCTCGACACCTACTATAAGTGAATCACTTTTCCACAAGCTTTCTTGGTCCATTTTCTTGTTCGTTTTGCTTGCTTTGTGCATCTTTCTTTTTCATCTTGCTTGGGTTTTGTTCACCCATGTGTATGCAGCTTGGCCGTGCCATTTTCATGGTGTTTGGTTTTTCTATCTTGAATCTTGCATATGGATTTTGTTCTCTATAGATGTTGCATGCATGGCTAGTATTCTTGTTTGAGTTTTGTGATTTCCCTTGCATTTTTGGCATGAATCTTGCAGTTGGATATTGATCTTGTATAAGTGAGGTACTATAGTGGTTTAATCTTAAAATTGCATGCCTTACTTGTGTGAAATCTCACATGATTGTCCATTAATGGTGGCTAGAAAATTCTATTGTAAAAAGAAGTGTTTCTTAAGTTTGTTATGTTTTTCTTGTGCCACAAGAAAGAAAATTGTGCAGCTTTAAAAACAGTTTTGTTATCACATAAAAGTGTATAAAAAGTGTGAAAAAGCTCTGAAAAAAAGTGCGGAAACATACTATAAGAAAAGAGTAAAGTTATGCACAAGATTGAGAAAAAAAGTGCTTGAAAAAAGTTATAATGCTAGTAGGATTTGCCTTGTAATCTTTGGGTTGTTTTCTGTAAATGTTGTGATGAGTATGTTGAAATCTCTACATATTCTACATGCCCAAATTCCAAATCTTAAGTCTTCATATTGGTGATCTTCTTATGGTAAGATGACTCATAAGTGCATTCATTGAAGATGATTCATAGAGAGAAAATATCTTTCATTCCCATTGCATGGTAAAAGGTAGTAGTTGTTGTTGTTTATTCATTATTGATGATGGTAGCAGTATCAATGTTGTTAGTCTTCGACTAGTTGAAAAGTTATGTTTTCCTACTATCCCCCATCCTAAAGCCTATAGACTTTAGTGGTTGAATGAAAAAGAAGAAATGATGGTTGACAAATAGGTTCTTGTTGAACTTACCCTAGGTGTTGCATGCCTAGGATCCATAATCATGATCTTGTTTAAGCACAACAGAAAATTAATCAAGAACATTAGGAACTGAAAATTCAATTAGAAGAAAGGATAAAATGAATTAGTGGTAGACAATTTTTGAGGTACTTTATAGTGACTTATGCTGGACATATTTGACATTATTTTCTGGTTAATATTGACACATTGGTTGAGTCTTGGGCCATTGAACTTAATTGGGGTTAGTTGTTAATTTTTGCTTATTTTCGGACTTAATTTTCATTATAAGGTTGTTATCTTGTGTAGGTTATATCTGGAGCTTCAAACCTTCAAATTGGACAATCTTTGTAGCCTTGGAAATCTAAGACAAAGATCTATAACTTCTCTCATTATGATTCAACCTAATTCGACAATTTGCAGTGTAAAATATGGACGTAAAGTTACTACCTCTGCATCACTCTAATTTGACTTTTTCTTGTATATTCTGACCTAGATTATGGGGCCTTGGTTGGTGGGATTTTTGGGCTACTAAAGGATGCTAATTCTTCTGTCCAAGCCCATCTTCATTGGAACTTTTGAGCATGTAATCATTAGGAGGTTAGTTAGTAGTTAGTTAGTTAAGGAGTTAGTTAGGTCGTTAGTGAGAAATGATTTTTGGAGGAGTTGTAGCCTTGGAAAGCTAAGACAAAGATCTACAATTTCTGTCTTTAAGATTAAACCAAGTTCTACCATTTGCAATGTAAAATATGGACTTAAAGTTAGTACCTCTACATCATTCTAATTCAACTTTTTCTTGTATATTCTGACCTAGATTATAGGGCCTTGGTTGGTGGGCTTTTTAGGCTACTAAAGGTTGTTAATTCTTCTGTCCAAGCCCATCTTCCTTGGCACTTTTGGGCATGTAATCATTAGTAGGTTAGTTAGTAGTTAGTTAGTTAAGGAGTTAGTTAGGTAGTTAGTGAGAAATGATTTTTGGAGGAGTTGTAGCCTTGGAAAGCTAAGACAAAGATCTACAACTTCTCGCTTTACGATTCAACCTAGTTCTACCATTTGCAATGTAAAATATGGACTTAAAGTTACTACCTCTACATCACTCTAATTCGACTTTTTCTTGTATATTCTGGCCTAGATTATAGGGCTTTAGTTGGTGGGCTTTTTAGGCTACTAAAGGTTGTTAATTCTTCTATCCAAGCCCATCTTCCTTGGAACTTTTGAGCATGTAATCATTAGTAGGTTAGTTAGTAGTTAGTTAGTTAAGGAGTTAGTTAGGTTGTTAGTGAGAAACAATTTTTGGAGGAGTTGAAAGGTTTTCTTGCATTGGAAGTTTTGCACTCTTCTCAATCATTTTCTTCTGTATTTTTCTTCTACATTTTTTCTATGTTTTCTTCTCTATATTCTATTGAGTTTTCTATGACAATGGTCATGGAAGGCTATGCTTATTTGTCAATTCAAGGTTCAGAAATGCAAATCGGTTTATGTTATTGATTCTTTATCTTTCCAATTTCTACCATTTATCTTTCTAATTCTTAATCCGTTTTCATGATTGTGATCTTGATTGAGTTTTGGATTGTGTTCTCTTAGGTAATCGATTAATAACCTAAAATCAACTAGTTCTGATCTTAAATCCATGGTAATTAGGGACTATGATTATGATCTCAATATGCATGGACGAATGTTAGATGATTATCTAAAGAAACTTAGGTTGATATAAAATTGCATCCTTCTTAGAACCATGATAATTGATTGCATGATTGAATCCTTGAATTGATATTACACAATTCATTTTAGATCAGTTCTGTTTTGTATAAATTATGTCCCACATAATTACATGTTCTACATAATTCTGGTTCACCAAAACCTATATTTTTTACATTCATTTTGGTTTTTGATCACGAAAATTAGGCATAATATGATTGTGTCCTTGTGAGGATCGACCTAGGTTAGTCCCTACACTATAGAAATTAAGAGAAATCTAGTGATTTTAATAGTGTTTCAACAATATTATCAATTAGAAAGAGAATTTCTCACCACTAATTCCTAAGAATTAGATAAGAGATTGTCAAGATTCACCACAAGCATCTTGAAGGCTTGATAAGAATTGGATTTCATGTTCAATATAAGAGAAGAGAAAATTCTCTCAAAAGTGCTAAGCACAATTTCAATTTCATCAAAAAGTGATTATCCTAATTACAATAAGAGTTTTTATAGATAATCCTTAATCCTAATTAGCAGTTCCTAAACCTAATCAAGTTACTTACAGGAGAGCAAGACCCACCAAGCCCAAACACAAGCTAAATGGCCAAAAAACGTGAGCCTCCTTGTCCTTTACATGATGTTACTTTGGGATGCATTTTTATGCTAAAGGAGTGTGAAATGGGTTGTGCTTAAAATATGAAAGTTTTAGATCTTTCTCTTATCTTTCTTGAGACACCAATTTTGTCTAATTCAAAGATCTATAGGTCCAGATATGCTTAATTTAGAAAAGCATGTCAGATATGGAAGTGGTGACAAACAACCTAGGATTGGCAATTGATTTTTGGACAACCTAAGACTAACAACCGATTTGGCGACGGATGGCACAAGCTGTTTGTGATAGAAACAGAAAATGGTCCTACAAAGGGTTGTCTAAGGCTACGCTATCCTATTGAAAATGTATTCAAACTGGAATGAAAGTACAACGGAAATATGGACATTCTAGCCTCATACATTTCCACTTTGATAGCTAGAAAATTATATGCAATATGCCTTTCTTCAAGTGTTTCCTCTTAGCCTTGAAGTATGGTCAATTCTTTGTGCACTTGTTCTTGCATTCTTTTGAGTCTATCCCTTGTCATAGAGGTGTAGGGGAAACCTCCTTCTTCATGTCCCCCAAGTTGTGCAAATTTGTATCTACATCATTCTCTCCTTCTTGAAGAGAATTTGTTCTCAAATTTGGCACTTGCATACTTACAACACAAGGAGTTAGGTTAATAACATTGAAAATATTACTTCTCCCAAATTCTTGGGGCATGTCAACTTTGTAAGCATTATCATTCAATTTCTTAATGATTTTAAAGAGACCATCTCCTCTTGGAAGGAGTTAGAATTTCCTAAGGTGAGAAAACCACTCCTTCCTTAAGTGCACCCATACTAAGTCCTCTTCGTTAAAGGAGACTTCCTTCCTCCCCTAGTTAGCATTCTTTGCATATTTTTCTCCTTTCTTTTCCATGTGCAACCGTGCCCTATCATGTCAATTTTAAACGAATTTGGTTTTAGAAGGCCCTTCATTGTTAACACAATGAGACATAATAGGTAAAGGAAATAAATCAAGTGGGGAGAGGGAATTATAAGCCAATTCAGATGGAGAGTAAGAAGTAGTGGAATTAAACACCACATAGTAGTGGAAAAGAGTAGCTTTGTCCTAAGCCTACTCTATAGGGACCTCCAAAAATGTCCTAGAAATTTAGTGTCCCTATCTAACACAATGATCCTTGGGAGACCATGCAACTACACCACATCCCTAAAAAATAAATTTGCCACATGTGAAGCATCATCACTCTTGTGACATGGAATGAAATCTTTACCTCTTTTTGGCTTAGGCAAGCCAAGTACAAAATCCATAGACATATCAATCCATGGAGAAGTGGGATTAGGGAGTGGGGTATAGAAACCATGTGGAGACACTCTAGACTTAGCCACTTTACAAGTTAAGCATCTCTCATAAATCTTAGGACATACCTCCATATTTGAGGCTAATAGAATTGCTCATTCAAAATATCTAATGTCTTAAGTTCTCCAAAGTGATCCATAAGGCCACCTTCATGCGCCTCCTTAACTAGCAACTGTCGAATTGGGTTCATAGGCACACACAGTCTTTTTCCTTTAAATAAAAAGTCATGATGCCTAAAATAATCATTAAAAGCAGCTTGGACATTCATGGTAAAAGGCTTATTAAAATAATGGTTTTTTTAATACAATTTCTTTACACAATCAAGTTTAAGCATTTTTTTGTTTCAAGCATGACAATTAGGATATATCTCCTTGAGAGAGTATCTGCCACTATATTTGTCTTGCCTTGCTTATGCTTGATGATGGGCGTTTTTCTAGTCGTTTTGAACGCTTATCAAATAACTAAAGCTAACTATAGTATAGCTAACCCTAGGTCATTCTTCTCAAGGACACAGTGCGTTCTAAGTGTACTTCGATGTAGAGTAAACAGAAGTAGAATCTGAGTGTAAAATAATGACTCGTCTCGGCATTGGCCGAGTTGCCCTCAACAGAGACTGAGCCGAGTCGACCTCAACAGAGATGATCCGGCTTGGTCTCAGTTAAGCGCAGACAGACGCTATAGAGGTGGACTACCTCTGTCTCATACTTAAAGGCAGTAAACAAGGGGGTTGGAATCAAAACAGAGGTTAACTACAATCAAAACTGAAATTAACTATAATGCAAATGCAACTACGCTACTCCTAATGCTATTGCTATTACTGCGTTCATGTTTGGTTCCAATAATCAAGTTCTTTCTGATTCAATCACTCCAATTACAGTCCGCGTCAACCTCTAGTGTTCTTATGGCAATCGCCAAAGATTCGTCCCTTACCATACCGAGGATTTACACAATCGCCACCTCATCAGTTGGCAGAGATTAAATTCAAGCTGATTTTAGATTCTCAATTAACAATCGTTAAGTGATTCCCTACTGAATTAGCTAAACTAGTTCCAATCGGCTTAGTTTAACATTGTTCCGTTACCAAGTGCAATCGCAACGCAGTAATGGAACTTAACTTCAGGAATGCAATGGGGTTCAGAATTCAGAAAACACTTATATCATTGAGAGCAAAATACAAACACAGGGCCTAGATTCGATGATTCCATCCTCCACGACAATCGCCATGGACGACGGTGATGATTCACCTCTATTAGCTAGAATGCTGAGGTTCAGATCCACCAGAGTGCGTTGGTGCTCCAATCGGTCTCCTCTGATAACCTTTGGCTTCTCAGTTCCTAGCCTGCATTTCCTCAATCGAGAGAAACGCCATTAACAGCACCGTGTACCACCGTGGGCGGAGGAGAAGAAAACGAGAGAGAATTTGGAAATTAGGGACGCGGGAAAGTTTGAATGCCAAAAGCCCGTATTCGTTCAGAGTTCTATCTATTTATACAAGAGTGGACACAGCTAATGATGCTAACAGAATTACATGTACAATTCCTATTCTGCCCTTGCTGTGACTTGCGTTGCAAGCTACTCCAAGTAGTGACGTGGAGTTGAGCTGGACCCAAGGTGGCTATGATTGCTGACGAAGCGTTCCACCTGGATCTTCCTAACTGGGCTCCCTGCATGGGCCGAGAGGCTCTCGGCCTGGGCTTTTGATGGCGGGCTGAGCTTGGCTGGACCTGCAATGAAGAGATAGTTAGCTAAAAACCTTGATTAAGCACAGATTGTGTTTTACTCAAGTTTAGGCCATTAATCTGGATCTTAGCTAACAGTCATCTTTTAAGCTCGTTAGTTGTTCAATGGTACCCTTCTTAGGTCCACTTAAGATGTACATTTTATGGCTCATCAAACCCCCACACTTAGCCTTTTGCACTCTTGGGCAAAACATATGACTTAATTAAGGGTGACTTTAGTGAGAGATTCTTCTGTTTGATTTCCTTAAGCTGACTCTACAGAGTCGGCCTCTCTTCATCCCGGTTCAAAGCGCTCATGCAATCAGGGAGCTACTTCCTTTGGTTCTCATGGGCCTTCATGGTTTTCAATTGGGAAGGGGTGCCCCCAGAGTGATAGAACTTTTACTCATGTGCTCAATTCTCTCGCTTCTCTCAAGTGTCTGGGCTGTGTTTACACTCAGCATTACATGGAATTGGTATTACCATATCTTGACAGAGCTTTCCTCTTACTCCTGCAAAGCACAACAGTTATGATCACTAGGACTTTTCTGGCTTGAAGCGAGGTTGAGGTTATGGGTCGAATAGATGTAAGAAAACTAGCTTCAGGACCCACGGGGAGGAGAGGAGCAATGGGGAGTGAGTGTAACCAGTATGAGAGCAGTCCCGGTTGCTGTGGTCTTCTTTGATCTTTATTTACTCGCCGTTTTACATTCTTTCTTCTTCTACTGATGCAGCTTGCTGATTTTGTTTATTTCAGCTTATTTATTTCAGCTGCCTGTTTTCTGTTTTTATGTACTTTCTCTTCTTTTCTTTCATTCCATTTTCTCTCCTTCTTCTCTTCTTCTGAACCTTCAGCTGCTTTTTGACCGATTTCTGCTCCCTAGACTTCCCCCACACTTGATTCTAACTCACTCCCAAGACGATTCCACAGCTCCTCGGCTTCTCGAGGGTGAGGTAAGAATGGTTTTTCTAGCCTCGGCTTGTAGTGAGCTGCAAGAAGAAGTGGTTAATTTAGGCTCAAAAAGGGGGTGACAAGGGTCAGCTTGTTTTTGGACAGCTTATTTGGCTCTGGGCTCATAAGAAATATGGCCTAGATCATTTCATTCCTGCCTGTGTAAAACAGTTGTATCCAGAGAGTTAAGGCAAAATTCAGCACACACAATTAACATGCTTGCAAAAATCACTCAGAAAGAAGGTAGATAGCAGAGTGTAAGCCATCTCTGTTGTAAGGCTCATATTCTCACACTGGCTGATTCTGCTTCTTCACTCTGAAGGTTCCCTCTTCCCATTTTCGCCACTTACCGCTTAGGACCCAGAGGTTTGGTTCCCTTCAGGCAGAGGCAGCTTCTGCTTGGGAATGAAGAGATTCCTTCTGCTGGCTCGTCAGACTCTCGGACTCACAAGGAATTTCCTCTCTTCTTTTTGGACATGTAATTCTGCTAAGATGAGGCCATTCCAGCTGTGGCAGACTCGGCAGTGGAGACTCTTTTATTAAACACAAACTTAAGCAGCAAAAATACTAAAAAAAAAAAACGAAATGAAAAAGTTAGAGGGAATGAAAAAGTTAGAGAAGAGAAGGGCAGATATGACGTGGCTGATCAGTCCCAGATGGACAGAACCCCCCCCCCCCACACACTTAGTTTCGACATTGTCCTCAATGCTCAGATAGGAGGGGTTGGTCAAGTCGGCCTAGGCAATGCCATCTAGTGGAGTCGGCTCCATCAATGAAATGTTCTCTGTGTTCTCTCCAATTGGTGCTGGGCCTTCGAGGAAAGGTTTGACTTGGTGCCCATTGACCTGAAAGGTGCGGTTGGTCCGTTCTTCCCTTAGCTGTACTGCACCATGGGGAAATATGTTAGTAATAACAAAAGGTCCATCCCATCTGGAGCGAAGCTTACCTGCTATGAGCTTTAATCTGGAATTGAATAGCAACACTTTTTGGCCAATATGGAGAGCTTTCCTCAGGATATTTTGGTCGTGAAACTTTTTCACTTTTTGCTTGTAGATCCTGGCGTTTTCATAGGCTTCCATGCGAAGTTCATCTAATTCTTGAAGTTGGAACTTCCTATGCTCTCCTGCTTGGTCATAAGCCATATTGCATTGCTTAACTGCCCAGTAAGCTTTGTGCTCGAGCTCCACAGGGAGGTGACAGACTTTCCCGAAAACAACCCGGTAGGGAGACATCCCTAGGGGTGTTCGGTATGCGGTCCTATGTGCCCATAGAGCATCCTCAAGGAGTCTACTCCAGTCCTTCCTGCTGGGATTTGTCATCTTTTGCAATGTATGCTTGATTTCCCTATTAAACACCACAGCTTGCCCATTAGTCTGGGGTGGTATGCTGTAGCTATCCTGTGTGCCACCCCATATTTTTGAAGAAGGGTGGCCATGGCTCTATTGCAGAAGTGACTCCCCTGGTCACTGATGAGCGCTTTTGGGACATCGAACCTGCAAAAAATATTGGACTTAAGAAAGTCCACTACTACCTTGGCATCATTGGTTCTAGTGGGAATGGCTTCTACCCATCTTGATACATAATCGACGACAAGCAGGATGTATGAATAGCCATTGGAGATTGGGAATGGCCCCATAAAATCTATGCCCCAGACGTCAAAGACTTCGTAGAATAGGATGGGCTGTTGAGGCATTTCATGTCTTTGGTTCAGGGCCATCCCTAGTTTTTGACATCTGTCGCAGGTGGAGACGAATTGATGGGCGTCTCTGAAAATAGAAGGCCAATAAAGGCCACAATCAAGCACTTTCCTGGTAGTCCATGATGAGCCGTAGTGGCCTCCTCCAGGGGCCGAATGGCAGAACCGGAGAACTGAATTGATCTCGGTGCCAGGGATACACCTACGGATAATCTTATCAGTGCATAATCTCCAAAGGTAAGGGTCGTCCCATACATAATATTTAGCATCACTTCTGAGTTTTTCCTTGTATGACCGAGATGCGTCCTTTGGGTATTGAGATGTTGCCATGAAGTTGCAGATGTCAGCAAACCATGGTGTGGTCGTCTTGATATGCAAGAGGTGCTCATTTGGGAATTCATCTCGGATTGGCATTGGTTCGCTTCCCTTTTCAATCCTGCTCAAATGATCGGCTACAGAATTTTCAGCACCCTTCTTATCACTGATCTCCAAGTCGAATTCTTGGAGGAGAAGCATCCACCTGATCAGTCTCGGCTTAGCATCCGGCTTCCTCAACAGATATTTGAGCGCGGCGTGATCAGAAAACATGACTATTTTGGAACCGAGAAGGTAAGAGCGAAATTTATCTAAGGCAAACACTATTGCCAAAAGCTCCTTCTCAGTTGTCGTGTAATTTTGCTGGGCCGAGTCCATGGTTCTAGACGCATACGCAATGGCATGGACTGGTTGGCCGACTCCAGCTCTCTGGCCGAGAACAGCTCCTAATGCCGAGTTGGATGCGTTGCACATTAACTCGAATGGCAAGTTCCAGTCTGGTGCTTGCAGGATAGGTGCGGATGTGAGTTTGTTCTTTAGCTCTTGAAATGCCTCAATGCAGGGCTGGTCAAAGTTGAAATCCACATCCTTCTGTAGGAGTTTGGACAGAGGCAGAGCTATTTTGCTGAAGTCCTTGACGAACCTTCTATAAAAGCCTGCATGTCCCAAAAATGAGCGAACTTCCCGCACAGAGGCGGGGTTTGGAAGGGAAGTGATTATGTCCATTTTCGCCTTATCCACTTCGATGCCTCTGTTGGAGACCAGGTGTCCCAACACTATTCCTTCGGTCACCATGAAATGACATTTTTCGAAGTTGAGAACTAGGTTCGTGTCAGTGCATCTCTTCAACACCTTGGACAGGTTGTTCAGGCATGCGTCAAATAATTATGCATACACCGTGAAGTCATCCATAAAATCCTCCATGCAGTCCTGTAACAAGTCCGAGAAGATGCTCATCATGCAACGTTGAAATGTGCTCGGGGCGTTGCACAAGCCGAATGGCATGCGGGTGTACGCAAAAGTACCAAATGGGCATGTGAAAGTGGTCTTATGTTGATCCTCCGGTGCTATGTGTATTTGCATGTATCCTGAGAAACCATCCAGAAAGCAGTAATGGGATTTCCCTGCTATTTTCTCTAACATTTGGTCAATAAAAGGCAAAGGGAAGTGATCCTTGCGGGTTGCCTGATTCAGTCTTTTGTAATCTATACACACTCGCCAGCTGTTCTGAATCCTTGTAGGTACCAACTCATCTTGTTGGTTTTTCATGACGATCATTCCAGATTTCTTTGGTATTACCTGCACAGGACTCACCCATTGGCTGTCTGAAATAGGGTAGATGATGCCTGCAGCAAGTAGCTTCGTGACTTCTTTCTTGACTACGTCTAGAATGGTAGGATTCAGCCTTCGTTGCTGTTGCCTTATAGGCTTAATGTCCTCCTCCATTAGTATTCTGTGCATGCATATGGAGGGGTTGATACCTGGAAGGTCAGAAAGTTTCCACCCAATTTCCTGTTTGTGTTGCCTAAGGACTTCCAATATCTTGTCTTCTTGCTCCAGGAGGAGGTTGCTTGCAATGATGATCGGGAGCTGTTGTTCACTGTCTAGAAAGGCGTATTTTAAGTGGCTAGGCAATGGTTTCAGCTCCATGGGTGGTGGAGATGGAGATTCCTGAGTTACAGCTCTCGGATCCGTCTGGCCGGCTTGTTCTAGACTCGGCATTAGGACTGCCGACACGGTCTCGGCCTTGCATTGCTTCGGTCGACTCGGATGGTTAGTTTCGGCTCTCGTCAGACTAAGGTCGGCCTCGGTTTCCATTACAACATCGGTATTGGATCTGGGTGGGGCAATTAGCTTCTTAGTTCGAGTCTGGTCTCTTCTGGCCGAGATGGTTTCAACTAGTGTATCGGCTTGTGTGTTTGGCTCGTCGGCCGAGTTGACTTTTGACCTTGCATTGACTCGGCCTTCTTTGGCCGACTTCACTTCGGCCGTGAATATGGTTGCCAATTGTGCAGGTAGAAGCTTCGTAGTCTCGACAACTTTTACCTCTGCACTATTCTCACTCTCTGAGGGCTTGGGGTAGCAAACTTGGTTTATTAACTCGGTTAATTCTTTTTCAAATGCCAAGTTACTGATGTCACTATGATCATTCTCCAAGTCTGGGGTCTCCAGTACTTTCGTGTGGTCAGCTTTTGAGCAGCTACTCATTCCAGCAGTTTCAGCAAGGTCTTCCATTCCCTCAGTGCAACTGTTTTAGTTGGAAGTATTCCTCCACTAGCTCTTCCATTATGTCTATACCAAAGAGGGAGTGGTCTTCAGTGGGGTGCTTCATGGCTTCAAAAATATTGAACTGCACCAATGTGTCACCGAATTCCATAGAGAGCGTACCGGCATGCACGTCAATCTTTGTCCTTGCTGTCATCAGAAATGGTCTCCCCAGTATCAAGGTTGATCCTTTTCCTGATGCCTCGTCCTCCATGTCAAGCACATAGAAATCAGCTGGAAAGATTAACTCATTTACTTGGACGAGGACATCTTCGAGAACTCCCAGGGGCTGCACGATGCTTCTGTTAGCAAGCTGAATGGTCATCCCTGTGGGTTCCAGATCTCCAAAATTGAGGGACCTGTAGGTTGATGCTGGCATGACGTTAATTGACGCGCCTAGGTCCAGCATAGCATCAGCAAATGTGCAATCACCAATAGTGCATGGGACCGAGAAGATGCCGAGGTCTCGGCACTTCTTTGGTAAGACCTGTGAGATTCCTGCAGTGGGATTATTCCTAGTTAAGCTTGAGACCACACCTCCAAGTTCTCGATTCCCCTTCATCTTTCTTCTTTTGTGTACGCACAATTCCTTGAGGAATTTTGCGTACTTTGGAATTTGCTTGATCGCGTCGAGAAGTGGAATGTTGATTTCCACCTTCCGGAACATCTTCAGCAGCTCGTCATCAGAATCTGGTTTCCGTGCCGAGATGGTCTGGGATGGAAACGGCAATGGGACAGTTGTCTGTGGGTGAGACGGTGAGTCGGCCATTGCTTTAGAGTCGGCTTCAGCTGGCTGCAGTACCTGATGCTGTGCAGGCGGAGGTAATTCTTTGCCGCTTCTGAGTATTACTGCATTGGCATTCCCTCTCGGATTCGGAATGGGTTGGGAGGGAAGGCTGCTTAAGCCGGCTGACTGTAACTCGCTCACAGTATTTGCTAGCTGTCCTATTTGCATCTTGAGATCCTGGATGGTGGCGGTCATATTTTGCTGGAATTGTAAATTGCTGGAACTTACTGATTGTTGAAATTCTAGGTTGCTTGTTGCCAGCTGCTTCATTAAATCTTCTAGTGATGGAGAATTGCCTTGAGTAGGAGTTCTCTGTTGCTGTGGCGGGAAGGTTGGTGCTGGGTATTGCGGACTCGGCTGCTAGTAACCAGATACTCCATAGGGTGCATTCGGCATGGATCCGGCTCTTTGAGCTGCGTATGGTCCTGGTTGTGGGTTTGACCGAAACGGTTGTTTCCCATATGGTTGATTATCAAACTGCCGGTTCTGATAAAGCTGCTTCCCGTACTGGAATCCTCCTACGGCTCCAACACTTTCTGTTTGGCCAGACTCGGTCTCTTGGAGAGTGGGGCACAAATCAGTTGGATGCTCTATTGAAGTACATATGCCACAGACTTTTGCTGCCATGGCTGGGTGATGTTGACTAACAACCAGTTGTCTCACCAGGGATGTCAACTCGGTTAGCTGGTTCTCCAGCCTTTGGTTGGAGGCTGCACCGATTTCGTTCACTGGCCGAGATGGATTCGGCCCTCTGATCCCAAATTGTTGAGTGTTGCTCGCCATGTTCGAGATCAGATGCCTTGCTACTACTGGTGTTTTGTCCATTAACGCTCCTCCACTGGCGGCATCAATCATGCTCTTGTCCATTATTGATAGTCCTTCATAAAAGTACTGGATCAGTAGCTATTCGCTGATCTGATGATGGGGACAGGTGGCACATAGCTTGTTGAAGCGCTCCCAGTACTCGTGCAGAGTTTCTCCTGTATGCTGTCTTATCCCACAGATTTCCTTCCTGATGGTCGCAGTCCTAGAAGCTGGGAAGAATTTTTCTAGGAAGGTCCGTTTCATGTCTCCCCAGGTGTTGAAGAGTGCTGGCTGCAGGTATAGCCAGTCCTTTGCAGCTCCGTCCAGAGAGAATGGGAATGCTTTCATCTTGATGTAATCTTCTGGGATTCCCTGCAGCCTCATCGTGGAACAAACCACGTGAAATTCTTTGAGATGCTTGTGGGGGTCTTCTCCTGCAAGACCATGAAATTTAGGCAACAAGTGTATCAAACCAGACTTCAATTCATATGTCTGAGCCGGCTCTAGTTGTGGATACTGGATACACCATGGTTGGTACACCACATCTGGAGTGGCTAGCTCTTTCAACGTCCTGTCTTGGTGTTCCATCTGCCCTGGCTCTGTGAAATTGTTAGTACTAGTAACAAAATAGTCAGTACAAAACTGGTCAGAGTTAATGGTAGAATTCACACCACTACTTATATTTACTGTGGTATTTCTAATTCTTTGCAATCTGCGTAAAGTTAGTTCTATTTCTGGATCAAAAGTATACAGTGGGTTAGTGCTACTCCTAGTCATGCATCATGCGGGGTTTAAAGTAACTAAAACAACAGTTAATTCTACTGAAACCGAATGTGGTCAATATGTAATACTGAATTAAGTGCAATGTAGAGTTAGAAAATTTAATGTATGCAATGCAGAATTAAGAATTTATTCTATATCTATATGTATATATTTGTTTTTTGTTTTATCAGTGAATTCACTTAGAGATTTATTGACAAATTCAAACTCAACAACTCTAAACAAAACTTCTTACAACTCGGATTCGACTCGGTTTACTTGGCACATCGAAACACAAAAGAACTTGTATCCCCGGCAACGACGCCAATTTGATGATGGGCATTTTTCTAGTCGTTTTGAACGCTTATCAAATAACTAAAGCTAACTATAGTATAGCCAACCCTAGGTCATTCTTCTCAAGGACACAGTGCGTTCTAAGTGTACTTCGATGTAGAGTAAACAGAAGTAGAATCTGAGTGTAAAATACCGACTCGTCTCGGCATTGGCCGAGTTGCCCTCAACAGAGACTGAGCCGAGTTGACCTCAACAGAGATGATCTGGCTTGGTCTCAGTTAAGCGCAGACAGACGCTACAGAGGTGGACTACCTCTGTCTCAAACTTAAAGGCAGTAAACAAGGGGGTTGGAATCAAAACAGAGGTTAACTACAATCAAAACTGAAATTAACTATAATGCAAATGCAACTACGCTACTCCTAATGCTATTGCTATTACTGCGTTCATGTTTGGTTCCAATAATCAAGTTCTTTCTGATTCAATCACTCCAATTACAGTCCGCGTTAGCCTCTAGTGTTCTTATGGCAATCGCCAAAGATTCGTCCCTTACCATACCGAGGATTTACACAATCGCCACCTCATCAGTTGGCAGAGATTAAATTCAAGCTGATTTTAGATTCTCAATTAACAATCGTTAAGTGATTCCCTACTGAATTAGCTAAACTAGTTCCAATCGGCTTAGTTTAACATTGTTCCGTTACCAGGTGCAATCGCAATGCAGTAATGGAACTTAACTTCAAGAATGCAATGGGGTTCAGAATTCAGAAAACACTTATATCATTGAGAGCAAAATACAAACACAGGGCCTGGATTCGATGATTCCATCCTCCACGACAATCGCCATGGACGACGGTGATGATTCACCTCTATTAGCTAGAATGTTGAGGTTCAGATCCACTAGAGTGCGTTGGTGCTCCAATCGGTCTCCTCTGATAACCTTTGGCTTCTCAGTTCCTAGCCTGCATTTCCTCAATCAAGAGAAACGCCATTAACAGCACCGTGTACCACCGTGGGCGGAGGAGAAGAAAACGAGAGAGAATTTGGAAATTAGGGACGCGGGAAAGTTTGAATGCCAAAAGCCCGTATTCGTTCAGAGTTCTATCTATTTATACAAGAGTGGACACAGCTAATGATGCTAACAGAATTACATGTACAATTCCTATTCTGCCCTTGTTGTGACTTGCGTTGCAAGCTACTCCAAGTAGTGACGTGGAGTTGAGCTGGACCCAAGGTGGCTCTGATTGCTGACGAGGCGTTCCACCTGGATCTTCCTAACTAGGCTCCCTGCATGGGCCGAATCTCGGCCTGGCCGAGAGGCTCTCGGCCTGGGCTTCTGATGGTGGGCTGAGCTTGGCTGGACCTGCAATGAAGAGATAGTTAGCTAAAAACCTTGATTAAGCACAGATTGTGTTTTACTCAAGTTTAGGCCATTAATCTGGATCTTAGCTAACAGTCATCTTTTAAGCTCGTTAGTTGTTCAATGGTATCCTTCTTAGGTCCACTTAAGATGTACATTTTATGGCTCATCAATGCTTAATCACATAAGGAAATTGCTCCAAAAATTCCACCCATTTAGCATGCCTTCTACATAATTTACCTTGCCCTCTCTAGTGCTTAAGAGCTTCATTAGCACTAAGGATTACAAACTTCTTGGGTAATAGATAATGTTGCCATGTTTGCAGACTCCTCAAGAGGGCATAAAACTCTTAGTCATAGGTGGAATAATTAAGTTGGACACCCTTTAGCTTTTCATTAAAGTAAGCAATGAGGTGCGCTTCTTGGAAGAGCACAAATCCTATTCCTACCCCCAAGACATCACACTTTAGCTCAAAAGATTTTGCAAAATTAGGCAAAGCTAGAATGGGAGCTTGCATGAAACCCCTCACAAATCTCCTCTAGAAACCTGCAAGCCCATGGAAGCTTCTTACTTCCCCATTTTTAGGTGTTGGCCAATCTTGGATGGCCTTGACTTTTCCCTCATCAACCTTGACTCCATGGGATCCAACTAAAAAGTTGAGGAATGTGACATCATTAGTATAAAAAACACAATTCCAAGTATGCATATAATGCTTCTTTCCTCAAAATTTCTAAAACACTTTTTACATGACAGACGTGGTCATGCAAACAAGTAGAGTAAATCAAAATGTCATCAAAATACACTACCACACACTTACCAATTAGGCACACGATCCATTAATCTCATGAAAGTGCTAGGGGCATTGGTCAAGTCAAAGGGCATGACAAGCCATTCGTAATGTCCAAATGTTGTCTTAAAAGCTGATTTTCACTCATCACCCTCTCTTACTCGTATTTGATGGTATCCACTTTTTAAATCAATTTTTGAAAACAATTTGGAACCATGCAGTTCATCAAGAAAATTATCCAAATGGGGAATAGGGTGCCTATATCTAACGATTATATTATTAATAGATCTACAATCGGTACACATCCTCCATGTACTATCTTTTTTCGAAGCCAATATTACAGGCATGGCACATGTGTGATAAGTCACAAACTATACACCTATCTTGGACCTAAGAAAGATCATTGCAAGCATTTTTTACAACTAAGGAATGAATCTTAGCTGGGATTCATATTAGGAATCGAAAAATAGAGAAAATACAAAATTGTGCTAATTCAAGGACCTTAGCTAATTTCCCTTTTAGTGTAGGTCTTGCCAAGGCTCTCAGATCCAACACCAGGGAACTCAGGCCGATGCCATCTCGACCAGGCCGAACTTCCAAAAATTCGCTAAATAGTGGCCCAATGAGGAATGGCCCAGTTGCGTCTCCCACATCAGCCATCCGACACAGAGGCCACCTCAGCACCAGCTAGACGCCACATCACTCTTGGTGCAATCAACAATGCACATTGCAAGGGCAGATTAGGAAACCCACTCTTGTGATTTTTTAGGCATCGTGGTTTGCGCGCTCATGTATAAATAAGAATAGTCGTGTACATTTTAGGAGTCTTTGAATTCATTCTAAACACACTCTCATTGTATCCATTTCTTTGCTCTCGTTTTCCTTCGTTACGGTGGTGTACGGTGCTGCATTGGTGTTTCTCTCGATCCAGGAAATGCAAGTCTGAGACTGGGAAGCCGAAGTTTGTCAGAGGGAACTGATTGGGATTTCCAACACACTCTGGTGAATCTGATCATCAGCGCTCAGGCTATTGTAGATGAACCACCACCATCAACCATGGCGATCGTCGTGGAAGATGGATCCACCTGTATTCAGACCACTATGTTTGTACTCTATTTTCTATTAATCAATTTCATTCTGCATTTCTTATCTCCATTCCCTTCCTCTCCCTTAATTCATGATTTAATCCGCGATTGCAATTGAATTGTGAACAATGTTAAGCTAAGCCGATCGGAACTGGTTTAACTAATTCAGTAGGTAATCATTTAACGATTATAAATCGAGAACCTAAAATCAGCTCTGAACTTAATCCCTGCCAACTGATGAGGTAGCGATTACTTAATTCCTCGGTATGGCAATGGCCGAACCTTTGGAGATTGCCATAAGAATTCCTAAGGCTGATATGGACTGAGAACTGGAAGTGCAGAAATCGGACTGGACCTGGACTAATAGAATTGAACATGAACACAGTTATATCATAATAATAATAATAGTAAAACCAGTAGCGTTAGTATATGTTCACTGCATTCATAGTTTTAGTTTATTTTCTGCTTTACTTGCATTTCAATTCCCCTTGTTTACTGCTTTTCAATTCGAGACAAAGATAGTCCGTCTCTGTAGCGTCTGTCTGCACTCAGCCGAGACCAAGTCGGATGATCTCTACCGAGATCATCTCAGCTCAGTCTCTGCCGAGAGTGAGTCGGCCATTGCCGAGGCAAGTCAGTAATCTACATCTCAGCTTCTACATCATTTCACTTCACACCAAATCACAATCGAGCACACTGTGTCCTCGAGAAGAATGACCTAGGGTTGACTATACTATATTTAGCTTTAGTTATTTGATGCCCGTTAAAACGACTAAAAATGAGCCTTATCAAATTAGCGTCGTTGCCGAGGATACAAGTTCTTTTGTGTTTAAGTGAAGTTGAATCCCGAGCCTGTAGAGTATCTGTCAAGACAATCCATTGAGTCTTTTGAATTTGTCTGTGTCTGCCTTCTAGATTTTGGATCCTAAATAAAAAGCATATTGAGTGTTTAGTAATTTTTCTGCGTGAATTCACCGTAAAAAAAACAGAAATAAAAACCACAATTGACTTGCATTTTTACATTGCATTCTTCAAGTTTTATTAGGTAATTGACTGATAGTTGTAGTTTACTATTTGTAAGTACTACTTCAAGTCTGATTTTTCTGCATAATATGTACAATGCATGACTAGGAGTAGCACTGACCCCTTATATCCTTTTGACCCAGAGATAGAATTAACTTTACGTAGATTGAGGAGGACTAGGAATCTAATAGTAAATAATAGTAGAAATTTTGACTCTGTCATTAACTTTAACCAGTTGTGTACTGACAATTCTGTCGCTAGTTCTAACATTTTTGCAGAGCCAGGACAGATGGAGAACGATGACAGAACATTGAAGGAATTGGCCACTCCAGACGTGGTGTATCAACCTTGGTGTATCCAATACCCCCAACTGGAGCTGGCCCAAACATATGAATTGAAGTCTGGTCTTATACATCTGTTGCCTAAATTTCATGGTCTTGCAAGAGAGGACCCCTACAAGCATTTGAAGGAATTTCATGTGGTTTGCTCCACAATGAGGCCGTAGGGGATATCAGAGGACTACATCAAAATGAAGTCATTTCCATTCTCCCTGGATGGAGCAGCGAAGGATTGGCTGTACCTTCAGCCAGTACTTTTCAACACGTGGGGAGATATGAAGCGCACATTCTTGGAGAAGTTCTTTCCGGCATCCAGAACTGCGTTCATCAGGAAAGAGATATGTGGGATAAGGCAGCATACAGGAGAGACTCTACATGAGTACTAGAAAAGGTTCAATAAACTCTATGCCACCTGTCTACACCATCAGATCAGCGAGAAGTTATTGATCCAGTATTTCTATGAAGGACTCTCAATGATGGACAAAAGCATGATCGATGCAACTAGTGGAGGATCCCTGATGGATAAAATGCCAGCAACAGCAAGGCACCTGATCTTCAATATGGCAAGTAATACACAACAGTTTGGGATCAGAGGGCCAAGTCAATCTCGGATGGTGAATGAAATCGGTGTAGCTTCCAACCAAAGGTTGGAAAACCAGATGACCGAATTGACATCATTAGTAAGACAGCTTGCAGTTGGACAACACCAACCAACCCTGGTAGCAAAAGTATGTGGCATATGTACTTCCGTGGAGCACCCCATTGATATGTGCCCCATGATGAGTGACAATTTATACATCTTTAAGACACCTAAGAAGGGTATTTGCAAGACTATTAAGTGCTTAAGAAATTGATTGTTAGCTAAGATTCATTTTATGGGCTTAAATATAGAGAAAATACAAATCTGTGTTAAGTTGGAAGTCTTAGCTAATAAAAAGTATCAGCCCTTCTTCTGCAGGTCAAGCCGAGTCAACCAAGAGTCAACAGAAGAGCCTCAGCCGAGTTGAAGTCGTCCCGGCCAAGACCGACTCCATCTCGGCCAACCAGACTTCGTCTCGGCACCTTACATCTTGCAGTCCAACAGCCCAATAAAAGCGGCCCAACTGTGTTTCCACGTCAGCTATCCAGCTCAGAGGCCACTTCGACGCCTGCTTGGCTGCCATGTCACTCTTGGAGAATCTGCCATGTCACGTTGGAAGATCTACACGGGGGCAGAATAGGACATTCATATTGTAAATTCTGTTAGGATATTTTGTTAGCATTTAGCTGCACAGCTCGTGTATATATAGGAGGAGCTGTGCACCTTTTCTGCGTCTTTGAATTCACTTTAATTCCACACTCACTGTATTCATTTTCTCGCTCTCGCTCTCTCCATTTTCACGGTGGTGCACGGTGCTGCATTGGTGCTTATCTCGATTGAGGAAGCGCAGGTCTAAGACTGGGAAGCTGGGCGTTTACCGAGGGGACCGTCGGACTACTTGGCGCACTCTGGTGGAACTGATCCTCGGCGCTTAGGCTAACGGAGGTGAACCACCACCATCAACCTTGGCGATCGTTGAGGAAGATGGAGCCATCTGAATTCGGACCACTGTATTTGTATTCTGTTTCTGTTAATTGATTACGTTCTGCATTTCATATCTCTGTTCGCCTTCCTCTACTTTAATTCACGTTGAATCTGCGATTGCAATTGAACTGTGAACAATGTTAAGCTAAGCCGATCGGAACTGGTTTAACTAACTCAGTAGGTAATCACTTAACGATTGTTGAATGAGAACCTAAAATCAGCTCTGCACCTAATCCCTGTCAACTGATGAGGTAGCGATTGCATAAATCCTCGGTATGACAATGGACGAATCTTTGGCGATTGCCATATGAATACCCAAGGCTGATATGGACTGTGAACTGGAGATTGGAACCTGGACTGGACTTAATTAATGGAACTGAATCTGAATGCAGTTATAGAAATAGATAATAAATAACAGTAGTATACATTTACTGCATTCATAGCCTTAGTTTATTTTCTGCATTACTCGCATCCCAACTCCCCCGTTTACTGCTTTCTTTACTGTTTTCTGGTTGAGACAGAGGTAGTCCGCCTCTATAGCGTCTGTCTATACTCAGCCGAGACCAAGCCGGATAGTCTCTGCCGAGATCATCTCGGCTCAGTCTCTGCCGAATACGACTCGGCTAGTGCCGAGAAGAATAAACACTCCACATCTCAGAATCTGCATTGTTTAACTTGACACTAAACCACAATTGAGCACACTGTGTCCTTGAGAAGAAATGACCTAGGGTTGACTATACTATAGTTAGCTTTAGTATTTGATAAAGCGCGTAAAACGACTGTAAAAACGCCCATCATCACCCCACTCTTCAGGAAACCGAATTGGACCAACCAGAGAACGTTGGAGCCATAGGTGGATTTCAGTACAGGAAATAGTCGTATCAGAATCGGCCATTTGATGGCCAACAACATGGGAGACTGCCATTTCGGCCAGGACCGAATCAGTGGCCATACGCAGCTCAACAATTCGGATCCACACCGAACACCTATCAAAGACATGCAGGTTATTAGCAGCCGACTCCACAATATCAAGCACAACCTTTCCAATAGCAACAACAACAATAGAGAATGCCTACCCAAAGCAACTCTCCATCTCTAGAAGACCTAATGAAGCAGCTTGCAACCAGCAACTTGGAGTTTCGGCAATCTATGAGCTCTAGTAATATGCAGTTCCAGCAGAACATGACCGCCACCATCCAAGACCTCAAAACGCATATCGGAGAACTAGCCAACACTGTGAGTCAATTGTAGTCGGCTGGATCCAACAACCTCCCCTCTCAACCCATTCCGAATCTGAGAGGGAATGCTAGTGCAGTGACACTTAGAAGTGGAAAAGAACTACCTCAGTCTACATTACAGCAGTTGCCGAGACCAACCCAAGCCGACTTTGGACCGAATGTTGATCCGTAGTCTCGGCCAGAGAGAGTTGCCCCAATGTCGTTTCCATCTCGGACCATCTCGGCAAGGAAGCCAAAGTCAGACGAAGAATTGTTGAAGATGTTCCGAAAGGTGGAAATCAATATTCCACTCCTCGACGCAATTAAACAGGTCCCTCAATATGCAAAATTCCTTAAGGAATTGTGTGTACATAAAAGAAGAAAGATCAAAGGGAGCAAGGAGATTGGAGGCGTGGTGTTGGCCCTGACAAGAAATGAAGAATTCATTGCAGGTACTTCACGAGCACTTCCACAGAAGTGTAGAGATCCTAGAATATTTTCTGTCCCATGCACCATTAGTGACTGCATCTTTGCTGACGCCATGTTGGAATTGGGAGCTTTAATCAATGTCATGCCCGCATCAATCTATAGGTCCCTGAATTTTGGCGATCTTGAGCCCATAGGGATGACCATTCAGCTTTCAAACAGAAGCACTGTTCAACCGCTGGGAGTTGTCGAGGATGTTCTCGTCCAAGTAAACGAGTTGATATTTTCAGCTGATTTCTATGTGCTTGACATGGAGGAGGAAATATCCAGGAAGGGATCCACCTTAATTTTGGGAAGGCCATTCCCGATGACAGCGAAAACAAAGATTGATGTGCATGCCGGGACTCTCTCGATGGAATTCGGTGACACTCTGGTGCAATTCAACATTTTTGAAGCAATGAAGCATCCCACCGAAGACGACTATCTCTTTGGCATCGATTTACTTGAGGAGATAGTTGAAGAATACTTTCAACTAAATAGTAGCAGTGAAGACAATGAGAAGTTCTCTGGAAGCACCGATGCGACCAGTTTCCTAGGGGTCGCAGATGAAGCGGCCAACCATGAGGAAGTACAAGACCTTCCCAACTCTGAGGATGATCATAGCGATATTGTTGACTTGGACTTTGAAGTTGAATTGTTTGAATTATTAAACCAAGTCTGCAACCAAGAACACTCAGAGCGTACAAAGGAGGCAACAATCAAAGTTGCCGAAATCGAAGAATCTCCCATTGCACAATTGGCGACCATTTTCACGGCCAAGGTCAAGTTGCCCAGAGAAGGTCGATTCGAGGACGAGCTAAAAGTCAACTCGGCCGAAAAGTCAAACATCAAGGCCGACATGCTTGCTGAAACCGACTCGGACAATGAGGACCAGACGCGAGCTGGAGTTGAAATTATAGTTCTATCCGGATCTGGCTCCGTAGCAGCACAAGAAGCCAATGCCGACTCCAATCCAACAAGAACCAAAGCCATTGAGTCGAGCTGGCCGAAGTAGCCAAAGGCCGAAATCATGTCGACACACCTGGTGCCGAGTCGAGATCAAGTCGTCCAGTCGAATTCGAGCCTAGTAACTGAAAAATCTCCATTACTGCCACCACCCATGGAACTGAAACCATTGCCGAGTCACCTGAAGTATGCCTACCTGGACGAGGAACAACAACTCCTAGTTATCATTGCCAACAATCTCCACCAGGAGCAAGAAGATAAGTTGTTGGAGGTCCTAAGGCAACATAAGAAGGCAATGGGGTGGAAGTTAGAAAACCTTCCTGGCATAAACCCCTCCATCTGCATGCATAGAATCTTGATGGAGGAGGAGATCAAGCCCATAAGGCAACAACAAAGAAGACTGAATCCAACACTCCTAGACGTGGTTAAAAAGGAAGTCACCAAACTCCTTCCTGTAGGGATCATCTACCCCATCTCATATAGCTAATGAGTGAGCCCTGTGCAAGTAGTGCTGAAGAATTCTGGAATGACTGTCGCAAGGAATCAACACGACGAGTTGGTGCCAACAAGGATTTAGAATAGTTGGCGAGTCTGCATTGATTACAGACGTTTAAACCAGGCAACTCGCAAGAATCACTTTCCCTTGCCTTTTATTGACCAAATGCTTGAAAAACTAGTAGGGAAATCCCATTATTGTTTTCTTGATGGATTCTCAAGCTACATGCAAATTCATATTGCACCTGAAGATCAGCATAAGACAACCTTCACCTACCCATTTGGTACCTTTGCGTACACACGCATGCCATTTGGCCTGTGCAACGCACTGAGCACATTCCAAAGTTGCATGACTAGTATCTTCTCAGATTTGCTGTAGGAGTGCATGGAGGTGTTCATGGATGACTTCACGGTGTACGTTGACTCATTTGAAGCATGCCTGAGCAATTTATCCAAGGTGTTAAAGAGATGCATTGACACAAACCTCGATTCAATTTCGAAAAATGTCATTTCATGGTGACCGAGGGAATAGTGTTGGGACATCTAGTCTCCAATAGAGGCATTGAGGTAGACAAAGCAAAGATAGACATCATCACCTCCCTTCCTAACCCCACTTCTATGCGGGAAGTACGCTCTTTTCTTGGACATGTAGGTTTCTACAGAAGGTTCATCAAGAACTTCAGCAAACTTGCCCTGCCACTGTCCAAACTGCTAAAGAAGGATGTGGAATTCAACTTCGATCAGCCCTGTATTGAAGCATTTCAAGAGCTGAAGAGCCGACTCACATCCGCCCCTATCTTACAAGCACCAAACTGGGACCTGCCATTCGAATTGATGTATGATGCATCCAACTCCGCATTAGGAGCTGTCCTCGGCTAGAGAACCGGAGTCGGCCAACCAATGCATGTGATTGCCTATGCATCCAGAACCATGGATCCGGCCCAGCAAAACTACATAACAATTGAGAAGGAACTGTTGGCAATTGTGTTTGCCTTGGACAAATTCCGCTCTTACCTTCTCGGTTCGAAGATAGTTGTGTTCTCTAACCATGCGGCAATATGATACTTGTCAAAGAAGGCGGATGCCAAACCGAGACTAATCAGGTGGATGCTTCTTCTCCAAGAATTTGACTTAAAGATTGATAAGCGGGTTTTTAGTCATTTTACACGCCTCAAATAATTACTAAAGCTAACTATAGTATAGCTAACCTAGGTCAATTCTCTCAAGGACACAGTGTGCTCAGATTGTGCTAAGTGTAAAATCAGAGTTTTGCAGAAAACGCTAATTGTTGCGAAATGTCGATTTACTGTCGATCGGCTTAGACAGATGCAACGAAGTCGGACTGACTTAGTCTCAAACTCTAGAAAGCAGTAAATAAAGGGGGGGGGGTTGTGTTTAAGTGTAGAAAATAAACTAAGTGCTGAAAGTAAACTAAACTACACTAAACTACTCTATACTAATTATTGTATCAATTCGGGAATCAAAACACAACAGTTTACTATTCTTAAAATTATATTCCGAATCAACCTTAGATTCTCACGACGACCGTCGAACATTTGTCCGTTGCCATACTGAGGATTTACACAACCGCTACCTCATCAGTTGGCAGGGAGTATGTACTTGGTTGAGTTTAGGTTCTCTACCTAATCAGATTATTACACTAGTTCTGATCGGCCCTAGTCTAACGTGATCTACCCCTAACAATGTGTCACGGCAAAGTTAAAAGCTGATTAAAGCATAGGAATTATAATCAAGAGATAGAATTGCAAACCAATTATATTATTGAAAACCAAATCGAATACAAAGGTGAGAATTCAGAGTTTCTAGAAAATCCTCCTTCCACGACGACCGCCAATGGAAGAACGATAGTGATGCACCAGTGGTGGCCAAACGTTAAGGTTTCTGTCCATCAAAGTGCGTCGGTTATACCGAGCGATCACCTCTGAAGGCTTCCAACTTCCCAAATCCTAGTCCTGTACCTCCTCGACCGAGAGAGACATTGTATTGAAGCTTCAAATACCATTGTACTAGCTTGGAGTGTCTGCGATTGCTAACGACGCTAGCTCTAGATTCTGTTGAAAATTCCACACTTGAAGACGTGGCCTAGTGTGCTTATTTATACATAAGCTGAATAAATATAAATCTAATCCTAATAATAGAAATTCAAATCCTAAAGATTTCCAATTCGAATTACAGATTACAATCTCCTCAATCTTAGGAGTTTCCCAGTTTCCTAATTTCTAGTAGAATCATATCTGCATTCCTAGTTACCCAAATTACAGATTCCCTGATCTTAGCAAATCATATATGCATTACAGATTCCTTAATCTTAGCAAATCATATATCTGCATTACAGATTCTTTGATCTTACCAAATCATATCTGCATTACAGATTCCTTAATCTTAGCAAATCATATCTGCATTACAGATTCCTTAATCTTAGCAAATCATATTTGCATTAAAGATTCCTTAATCTTGACAAATTATATCTACATTCTTGCTAGAGTGATTTTAGGCGAGATTTCTGTCACTGATGTCGGCTTGACCGGGACGGCTAGTCTGGCCGGGTGCTTCCCGTCTTGGGCCGAGATGTTCCCGTTGGGTCGAGGTACTCTCGACATTCAGGCCTGCAAAACAAGTCTTAACCTTTTTGTTAGTTAAAAACCTCATTTTAGCACATATTTGTATTTCTCCTATTTTTAGGCACATAATTCAAATCTTGATTAAGACAACACTTTTAGTCATTAAACATTCTTAACAACACCCATCTTAAGTCCACATAAAATGTATAAAATATGACTCATCAGACCCCCTTACACTTTTGCACTCCTGGGCAAAATCAGATTCGAGCATTCAAGGAATTGAAAGAGGGACTAGGATTTTCAAATAAACTCCTCAAGTTTGACAAAACAGCTTAAGCATGCATTCATCCTAGAATCCAGATATTCAAACAATCTATGAAAGTTACTTTCAACACATCCAAAAACAAATGAGCAACCTGCAAACATTAAGAGTAACCAAGAAGTGACTAAGCTCTCTTAGGACATATTCTCTCAATCTCTCAAGTGTTTAGGTTTGTATATACACTCAAACATCCTATGTCAACTAGCACTGTCAAGCTTTAACTATCCTCTCCTTTCACACCTTCAACAACACATGCTCAAATGATCAATAGGACTTTTCAGGCTTGTAACATGGCCAGGATAAGGTAGGTTTCAGGATGGTAAAGTGAGCTTTAATAACCAGAGGGACAAGAGGAGCCATGGGGAATGAATCTATAAGCACAGAGATTATCTCCTTTGGACATTACCAGTTTCTTGAAAGCATCTTTGTTCACTGTCCTACTTTTCCCTTTGTATTTTTCTCTTTCTTTTTCTCACTTTTCCTGTCTTGCAGCTTTTGTGTTGCGATATCACTTGCAATCTTTTTTTTTTGTTTCCGCTACTTTTTCTTTCTTTTCGTATCCTTTTTCTTTTCTTTTCATCAACCTTTTTCTATTTTTCCAAATATACCACTCTTTCAATGCCTCTAGGTGTCACCCCCACACTTATTCAAGATCTATTCCAAAAATAATTCCAAAGCTCCTCTATTCCTTAAGGTTCGGGTTGATTATGGTTTTTCCGGCTTTAGGCTTGTAATGAGCTGTCATATCAAGAAACAGTTATAGGCTCAAAGGGGTAACCAAAGGAATTATTCACAAGGTAGGCTTTATTTGGCTAAGTAGCTATAAAGAAAGATGACCTAGATCATATTATTCTTGCATGCGAAACGAGATATATCCAGAGAATCAAGGCAAAACCTAGAGTAACCAGCAACATGGATGCAATAATCACACAAGAAATGAAAGAATGACGAGATACAAAGCCATTCATGCAAGGCTCAAAAGTTCTCACGCAGTTAATTGCTCTGCCACTAATGGTTCATCTTTTCAGTTTTTCACTTACTCACTACTTAAGGACGCAAAAATTTCACTCCCTGTCTGGTTTAAAAACCTCTCATCCAGGGTTATGCATTCCTTCATACTGTTTCATCTTACTCAAAGAAATCCATTCAAAATTTTTCAAAATAGTTTTCTCAGTAATTGGCAATCCGAAATCAGAAATCAGCTAGGAAAACAAAATAAAGCGAAAATGAAAACCAAAATTGAACAAAAAATAGCAGAATCAGAATAAAAAGAAAAGAAACAAAATGAAATAGAACAGTAATGAAATAAAAACTAAATAAAAAAACTAAAAACAAAACAAAACCAAACAAACCATCACCCTCCTATGGAACACCCCCCCCCCACACACACACTTAAATGATGCATTGTCCTCAATGCAAAGCATATGTGCGCAAGGGAAGGGGTGAAATAGAAAGACTTCTTTTTTTCAGGGTGGAAAGAATATGCAAAATCTGATATCCAGTATTTTTGCTCCACTCTTGTTGTCTACAGCTTGGTGGAGCTTTCTCCTCATTCATTTTGATAGTTTCAACATGATATCCTCCAGTAGCTTTTCTGTAATATTGCCTATAACTTCTGCACTGGGATTAGTGTCATTGCTGCTTTTCACACACAGAGAAGATTTGGTTAATCCAGTACAGGTACACTCACAATTAACAGAGTTCTTAAAATCCATATTTCCAAAAAATTTAGAGTGTTTAGTCAATTCATAATGCAAATTTACTAAAGGATGGAATGACTGCACTATGGATGACACTCAAATTGATTCTGTTGCTAGTGAGCGAAGTGAAAAGGGTTCATTTGTGGATTCTCAACTCAGCTGCCAAGCGTGGATTCGACTTTTCGAATGTAGAATCGAATGGTCGTGTGTCATCTCAATTGTCCACATGTAGATGCGACTACCAGATATAGTCTCAGCATCTGTCAAGTTGTGGCATCGGCTACTGAGGGCACATTCGGATTTTGCTTGATATCGGTTTTGGCCTTGATTACCGAGAATGGACTTGGTTTCAACGTTTGAGTCAGACATAGATGGTACTTGCTTGAGGATTCTATTGTCCGAGATGGAGTCGGACGTGGCATGTGTCTCTTCACGTGAGTTGGTTTTGTCTCCTAATTTTAGCACATATTTGTATTTCTCCTATTTTTAGGCACATAATTCAAATCTTGATTAAGACAAGACTTTTAATCCTTAAACATTCTTAACAACACCCATCTTAAGTCCACATAAAGTGTACAAAATATGACTCATCAGAGATCAGAGATAAGAAGGGTGCTGAGAATTCTGTGGTAGACCACTTAAGTAGAATCGAAAAAGAAAGCAAACCAATGCCTATCCGAGACGAATTCCCCGACGAACAGCTCCTGCACATTAAAGCATCCACACCATGGTTTGCCGACATCTGCAACTATATGGCAACATCTCAGTTTCCACCTGAGGCATCCAGGATATACAAAGAAAAACTCCAAAGCGATGCCAAATATTACATATGGGATGATCCCTACCTTTGGAGACTATGCAATGACAAAGTTATCTGTAGGTGCATTCCTGATACCGAGATCAAATCGGTCCTCCAGTTCTGCCATTCAATACCTGGAGGCGGCCATTATGGATCAACTCGGACTGCCAAGAAAGTGTTAGACTATGGCCTTTACTGGCCTACCATTTTTAGAGACGCTCATCATTTCGTCTCTACTTGCGAAAGATGCCAAAAAGCAGGAATGGCCATGAATCAAAGGCATGAAATGCCCCAGCAACCCATCCTGTTCTGTGAAGTTTTCGATATTTGGGGAATAGATTTCATGGGACCATTCCCAGTATCCAATGGTTATTCATACATTTTGCTGGCCGTCGATTATGTGTCAAGATGGGTAGAGGCCGTCGCCACCATAACCAATGATGCAAAGGTGGTTGTGGACTTCCTAAAGTTCAATATTTTTTGCAGGTTTGGTGTGTCAAAAGTGCTCATAAGTGACCAAGGGAATCACTTCTGTAACAGAGCCATGGCCTCTCTTCTTCAGAAATATGGGGTAACACACAGAGTTGCTATAGCATACCACCCCCAGACTAATGGCCAAGCAGAAGTTTTCAACAGGGAAATCAAGAAAACGCTGCAAAAGATGACCAACCCCAGCAGGAAAGATTGGAGTCGACTCCTCGAGGACACTCTTTGGGTGCATAGAACTGCTTATCAAACGCCATTATGGATGTCCCCCTACCGGATTGTGTTCGGTAAGACCTATCATCTTCTTGTGGAACTAGAGCACAAAGCTTACTAGGTTGTCAAGCAGTGTAATTTGGCTTATGACCAAGCGAGAGAGCGAAGAAAATTCCAACTACAGGAACTTGACGAACTCTGCTTGGAAGCATATGAAAACTCCAGGATATACAAGCAAAAAGTCAAGAAATTTCATGACCAGAAGATCCTGAGAAAAGATTTCCATGTCGGCCAAAAAGTCCTACTGTTCAACTCAAGACTCAAGCTCATAACAGGTAAGCTTCGTTCCAGATGGGACAGACCTTTTGTTATCACTAACGTATTTCCCAATGGTGCAGTACAATTACAAGATGAACATAGCAGTAGCACCTTCCAGGTCAATGGGCATCAAATTAAGCCATTCCATGAAGGTCCAGCTCCAATTACAGCTGACGTAGAGATCATCTCCCTGATTGAACTGATTCCACCGGATGGTACTACCTAAGCCTACCCTGCCAGCCCCTCTCAATCATAGCAGGCATTGAGGACAATGCAGAATTCAAGTGTGTGTGTGTGTGGGGGGGGGGGGTACACCGTTATAGCCATGTAAAGTTGCAGAACTGAATTATGTCATCTGATATTGTTCACACCTTTCATTTTTGCTCAATTTTATTCATTTTGTCTTGATTTCATTTATGTTTTATTTCCACTATTCGTTTCGTCTTTTTAGTGTCTTGTTGAAGTTAATGCCTTGTCTGCTGAGTCACTTTTCCTTCTTTCCCAAGCCGTTCTATTCCAATAAAAATTCAGAGCCGAATTCATCCCGGGCCGAGGCCGTCATGGCCGAATCCGAAATGACTTCGGCCAGACCTAAATCCCTAATCGCCCCTTGTCTTTTGTCTCGCCTCTCCTAGCAGAATTCCAGAATTAGGTGGTCGAAAAGAAAAGGTGAGTTGAAAAGATGTTTTGAAGTGACTTCTGGAAGTTTGAGAAGACAGGAGGAAGTATCTCTACAGCCGTAGAAGAGATTTCTCTAAGCTTGACGGGAGCGAAACTCCTGTGTTCTAGGCAGTGATTAACTGGAAACAAAAAGGAAAACCCTCTGTGATAGAGCAAAAACAACTTATGCGAGAATTTGAGCCCTTGTAAATATTGATGACTTACATCTTGCCAATCCTCTTTCTTTCTAGTGTGGTTTTTGCATTCATGATAACTGCGTATTCTGCATTTTGCCTTAACTCTCTAGATACAACTATTTTCACATGCATGAATGACATGATCTAGGCCATGTTTCTGATTAGTCCCGAGCCAAATAAAGCCTACCTGAAATTCTGTCCCTTGCTCACCCCCATTGAGCTGCATAACCGTTCTTTCTTACAGCTCATTACAAGCCAAAGCCAGAAAAACCATGAATTCACCTCACCCTCAGGAAGCAGAGGAGCTTTGGAATTGTTTTGGGAGTAAGTCATAATCAAGTGTGGGGGAATTTCCAGAAAGCAGAAGCTGTTCAACATCCTCTAAAGGCTCGAAACTACAAAGAAAGAAAAGAAGCGAGTGAAATAAAGAAAAAAAGGAAAAAGTGGAAGCTGCAGCTGAAAAATCTAAGTTGAATCAAACAAAGAAAGAAAACAGCAAAGCTGCATATAAAAAAAGAGAGAAAGAAAGATAAGAAAAAGGGAAAGAAATGAGCTGACAACAACAAAGAGGGGAAACCATAACATTTTGGGCTATCCCTCATGCTGATAAAGCTTACTCCCCACTACTCCTCTCTTTCCCACGGGTCCTGAAGCCAATTTCTATATTTTATCCCACCTATAACCCCAGCCTCGCTACAAGCCAAAAAAGAAGTCCTAGTGATCATAACTATTTATGTTTTTGTAGGTATAAGAAGAAAGCTTTGTCAAAATATTGTAATATCAGTTCCATGAATGTTGAGTGTAAATACAAGCCCAAACACGTGAGAAGTGAGAGAGTTATTTGCTGAAATGAGAGCTCTATCACTCTTGGTTGAGCTCAAGGAAGTTAATTGAAAATTTTCTTTTCAACCGTAAAAAGCCCTTGTTGATTTTCATTTTTATTTTGCCTAGGAGTGCAAAAGAGTAAGTGTGGGGGTCTGATGAGTCACAAACTATACACCTATCTTGGACCTAAGAAAGATCATTGCAAGCATGTTTTACAACTAAGGAATGAATCTTAGCTCGGATTCATATTAAGAACCGAAAAATAGAGAAAATACAAAATTGTGCTAATTCAAGGATCTTAGCTGATTCCCCTTTTTGTGCAGGTCTTGCCAAGGCTCTCAGATCCAGCACCAGGGAACTCAGGCTGATGCCATCTCGACCAGGCCGAACATCCAACAATTCGCTGAATAGTGGCCCAATGAGGAATGGCCCAGTTGCGTCTCCCACGTCAGCCATCCGACACAGAGGCCACCTCAGCACCAGCTAGACGCCACATCACTCTTGGTGCAATCAACAATGCACATTGCAAGGGCAGATTAGGAAACCCACTCTTGTGATTTTGTTAGGCGTCGTGGTTTGCGAGCTCATGTATAAATAAGAATAGTCGTGTACATTTTAGGAGTCTTTGAATTCATTCGAAACACACTCTCATTGTATCCATTTCTTCGCTCTCGTTTTCCTTCGTTACGGTGGTGTACGGTGCTGCATTGGTGTTTCTCTCGATCGAGGAAATGCAGGTCTGAGACTGGGAAGCCGAAGTTTGTCAGAGGGAACTGATTGGGATTTCCAACACACTCTAGTGAATCTGATCATCAACGCTCAGGCTATTGGAGGTGAACCACCACCATCAACCATGGCGATCGTCGTGGAAGATGGATCCACCTGTATTCAGACCACTATGTTTGTACTCTATTTTCTATTAATCAATTTCATTCTTCATTTCTTATCTCCATTCCCTTCCTCTCCCTTAATTCATGATTTAATCCGCGATTGCAATTGAATTGTGAACAATGTTAAGCTAAGCCGATCGGAACTGGTTTAACTAATTCAGTAGGTAATCATTTAACGATTATAAATCGAGAACCTAAAATCAGCTCTGAACTTAATCCCTGCCAACTGATGAGGTAGCGATTACTTAATTCCTTGGTATGGCAATGGCCGAACCTTTGGAGATTCCCATAAGAATTCCCAAGGATGATATGGACTGAGAACTGGAAGTGTGGAAACCAGACTGGACTTGGACTAATAGAATTGAACATGAACACAGTTATATCATAATAATAATAATAGTAAAACTAGTAACGTTAGTATATGTTCACTACATTCATAGTTTTAGTTTATTTTCAGCTTTACTT
The DNA here is from genome assembly GCA_025330945.1 of Mucuna pruriens. Taxonomy (NCBI): domain Eukaryota; kingdom Viridiplantae; phylum Streptophyta; class Magnoliopsida; order Fabales; family Fabaceae; genus Mucuna; species Mucuna pruriens. Next base: position 1,913,741 of record JAENHJ010000014.1, read on the forward strand.
GCATTTCAATCCCCCATGTTTTCTGCTTTTCAGTCCAATACAGAGATAATTCCTCTTTGTAGCATCTGTGTGCACTCAACCAAGACCAAGTCGAATGATCTCTGCCGAGATCATCTCGGCTCAGTCTCTGCCGAGAGCGACTCGACCATTGCCGAGGCGAGTCGGTAATCTACATCTCAACTTCTACATCATTTCACTTCACACCAAATCACAATCAAGCACACTGTGTCCTTGAGAAGAATGACCTAGGGTTGACTATACTATAGTTAGCTTTAGTTATTTGATGCCCGTTAAGACGATTAAAAACGAGCCTTATCAATGTGCTTATGCTTTCTCTTACCCAACCTTTTTCCATTAATTTACCCACTTTTTTTTGTATGTCTTTTGCCTCCTTAGGGTTCATCCTATATGTAGGCTTACTTGGCAAAGACACTCCATGTATCAAATCGATGTGGTGTTCTATATCTCTCAAGGGTAGCAACCCATGGGGTATACCTTCAAGGAAGACATCCTTGAACTCCTCAAGGAGCTTATGCATACCTACAAGAAAGATATCATAAGGAGAAGCATGTAAAAACATGTTAGTAGGCAAAGCAAAGCAAATAAGGGTTCCTTCTTAGCCAAAATGACCTTTCTCACCTCTCTAGGACTTACTAATAGGGAGTCCTTTCTTTTTTCCTCTTTTCTTTTGCTTTTTCCACTCAAGGAAGGCTCTTTTACTCTTTCTTTTTTCTCACTTTTTTTATTCTTTTTCTCTCCCACTTTTTCTTTCCCTTTTTCTTTTCTTTTTTAGAATCACTCTTACTATCTTTTTTCTCATTTTTCTCACTCTCACTCTCACTCTCCCTCTTCACTTTCATTTTCTTTTTATCCTCATGTACCTCTCTTGGAGACAAAGGTTTAAGCATAACCCTTTGCCCCATGTGTATAAAAATGAATTGGTTGGTAACTCCATCATGTATCACCTTCTTATCAAATTTTCAAGGCCTCCCTAGCAGCAAGTGTATAGCCTCCATAGGAACCACATCACACAACCTTGTCCTCATAATCACCTAGGGGTAAAAGTGACCTTAGCTTGCTTTTCAATAAGAAATTCTCTTTTGTCACTTAGCCATTGGAGTCTATATGGCCTAGGGTGAACTATGGTGGGTAGAGCTAGCTTTTTCACCAACCTCTCACTAGCAACATTAACACAACTCCCCCCATCTATGATCATAGAACATAAGTTTCCTAAAATGAGACACCTAGAGTGGAAAATAGTTTCTCTTTGTATCTCTGCCTCCTCTCCCATATGGCTATTCATAAGTTGCCTCACCACTAGAAAATCTCCCTTATAGTGGGAATTATCACTCAATGTCTTAGCTTCACTAGAAGTGGTGGCTTTTCCTAAGGAGATCGCATTGTCAACCTCCCCATCTTCCTTCACAATCATCACTCTCCTATTGGGACACATAGAAGCTATATTTCCCTTCCTTAGGCACTTGAAGCACTTAATACTACTAGTCCTAGGGGGTATAGGAGTATGGGTGGTAATTTCTTCCCTCAAGCCATCTAATATGTCACTTCCCTTCTTATGGATTTTCTCTCCTCTATCCCTCTCTTTCTCCTTATTCTTCCCTTTCCCACCACTAGCACCCACAAAGGATCTTCTAGATGCACTCCTCTTAATTTGCATATGAATTTTAATAGCTTAATGGACCAACTCTCCTAGGGTTCCATAGTGTTGCAATTCCACTACATTTTAGATCTCCCTATTTAAACCATGGAGAAACTACACCAATGTGGCTTCCTCACTCTCCCTAATTTGTGCCCTTATTGGGTCCATCTCCATCTTCTTGTGGTACTCTTCCACACTCTTAGAACCTTAGTAAAGCCTTTGTGATTTATTATGTAAATTCATAGCATAAGATGGTGGGACAAACCTTTTCCTTATTAAGTGCTTCAAATGTGTCTAATACTTACAAGGTTCAATAACTCTACTCATTATATCCTCCAAGACTTGTGTTTACTAAACCAAAGCATACTTACTAAACTTCAAGGTCACAAGTCATACAACTCTTTGGCCTTGTAGGTTAAAATAACTAAGAATATTCTCAACCTTGAGCTCCTAGTCTACGTAGGCCTCTGGTTTTCAATTACCTAAAAAGGGAGGGGTTCTACATTTAGACATATCCAAGTCCTCCTCTTTAGATTCCTTTCTTCTCCTTCCATGCCTCTCCCTCCTTTCTTCCCTCATATTTCTCCCAACCCTTCCATGCCTCTCATGCCTTTCACCATTAGAAGATCATGAGCTTCTCCCACCATTCTCACTCAAGTTATCTCCTAAACTCCATTCACTATCATACAAGGATGCCACCTTAGGCTTCTCTTCCTTTTCCCTACTCAAAGCCTCCACTTTGGCATTGACACTTTGAGTGTCTTTTTGGACAGAATCTAACCCCCTGCTGACCCTTTCTAACTTTTCGTCAAGCTCCCAAATATAGCTCATCATGAACTTAGACTTTGGGGAAAAATTTTCCCAATCCACACTAGGCCTTCCATCCTTACTCCTTTGTTTTTCTCTCATTAATTACCATTTTAATCCTCCAACACCTACTGCAGTATAAGTATAGTGATAAAACAGAGCCAAATCAGAACCAAAACATATTTTTTTCTAGCCAAGAAATCACACTCAGTCACCATACTCTTTAGGTGTTTCACTCCTCACTTTTGTGGCTTTTTCACTAGTGTTCTCTCTTGCATTTTACCTCTCAACTCTCACTCTAAGCTTGACTAAGAAATCGCTAATCTTAAATCAAATCGACAGTTGCGAGTGAAAGCCAAACGTTTACCAACAATCTCTTAAGGAAAGCAAAGGAAAGAAAACTCAAGACAAAACTAGAGGAAGCCAAAAAATAGACAAGCAAGAAAAGCTTAATAAAAAGGAAGCTAAACCCAAAAGTAAAGAGACATAAAAGAAGACTAAACAACAATAAACATTACTCTAAGCAAATATTTACTACATGGTAATTAATATCAAGAATGAAGTTAGCAGCATTCAACATTGCCATACAACTAGTGCACCAAAACTAGCTCATTACTTTCCTAGTAATTTTGTCCCACTAATGTTGCCTTTAGACCTTCAAAACACACTTTCTTTCATGATTTTTATTTTGTTTTTAGATGGTTACACTCTGTTTTTACTGCACTTTTTAGCCACTTGAACTTCCATTTTATTTTGTTCTTGAATTCTTTTCACAATCTTTTTAGTCCACCAATCTCTTTTAAAAACTCTAGCCTATCTCTAGCACAATTTACACAACGAAATTCACCAAGCACATAGTGTAGCCTTTGCATATACAGATCAACAAGGTCAATTTTCATAAATGATGCAATTCAAATCAATTTCAAGGTCTTAAGCATAGATGTTGAACAAACAAGCTCAAACAATGCACTAATTCCACAAGATTGCATCATATGACTAGTAAAATTGAAAATCCCCAAATTTTGGACCTAAGAACCCTAGAATTATAAATCACAGCTTAGTGAAGGAATTAACACAATTCCAACTATAAAAACATCAAGGATAGTTAGGTGAACAAAACCTAACCAAGATAAAGCAAAACGATTGAGAATTTATCAAAAATTGGAATCAAGAACTCACCTATTGAGGATTGTCCACGCTTCTTGATTGCTATGATTTTAATCTTCAATTCTCACTTGATTAAAGCTCTAGATGATAATTGGAAGCTCTTAATACCAATTTTTTCATGCCTAGGATCCACAATCATGATCTAGCTCATTGAAAAATTAATTAAGAACATCAAGAACCAAATATTCAATTAAAAGAAAGGATAAAATGGATTAGAAAAGGAATCGCTCGCCACTAATTCCTAAGAATTAGATAAGATATTGTAGAGATTTTCCATAAGCATCGTGGAGTCTTGATAAGAATTGAATTTATTGTTCAAGACAAGAGAGAATCCTTTCAAAAGTACTAAGCATAACCTCACTTTCATCAAAAAGTGATTATCCTAATTACAATGAGATATTTTATAGCTAATCCTTAATCCTAATTAATAGCTCCAAATCCTAATCAAGTCACTTACCAAAGGCCAAGGCCCAACAAGCCCAAACATAAGCTAAATAGCCCAAAAATGCGAACCTCCTTAGCCCTTACATGATGTTACTTTTGGATGTATTTTTAGAGTTGAAGAATAGTGAAATAGGTTGAGCTCTAAATAAGAAATTGTAGATATTTATCTGAGATTTCTCGAGACATAAATTTTGTCCAATTCATAGGTTTGTAGCTTCAGATACACTTGGTATGGCAAAGCATGTAAGTGATGGAAGTGGCAATGGAAAACGTAGGATTAGTAATCGATTTTCAAACAACCTAGGACTAGCAACCAATTTGGCAACGGATGGCGCGAGTTGTTTGTGATGGAAACAGAAAATGGTCGTACAAAGGGCTTTGGACCAAGGCTACGCTATCCTACTGAAAATGTATTCAAACTAGAATTAAAGTATAAGGGAAATATAAACACTCTATCCATATACAATGCCACCTTAGTAGTTGGAAAAATTATACCCAATATTCCCTTCATCAAATGTTTCCTCTTGGCCTTGGAGCATGGTCAATTCTTTGTGTAGTTCTTCTTGAATTATTTTAAGTCTACTTCTTGTCATAGAACCTTGAGGTGTAGGGGTAACCTTCTCCTTCATGTTCCCTAGGTTGTGCAAATTCATATTTGCATTACTAGGTAAATATAAGGATGAAATCTTGTGCGATGTTGTACTTATATAAGCAACCCACATCTTGTTAGGAAGACCATGGTAGTTTGAGAAAGAGGTTACACATGCCAGTGTGGCTAACAAGTTCTCCTTCGAATATAAAGGTAAAAAGCCTGTTTTGTAATTAGCTTAATCACTCTTTGAATAAATTTGGATTGTGCTTTGCACTTTCAGAGCATTTCTTGTCTACTCTTGTCTTGAGCAAGAAGCCCCATTCTTATCAAGCTTCCATGATGCTTATGGTGAATCTCACTTCTCTTATCTAATTCTCATTAAATTAGTGGAGAGTCATTCCTTGTTAAATGCCATGGATATTCATGCATGTACTCATTTACTCTGCATTTTAATCATTAATTCTTAGTCTTTCAGTCTTCTTATTTGTCTCATAAGTTCCTTTTGAGTTTAGCTTTCTAAAGCTTTTCTTGCTTGTTATTTTTTTTTTGGCTTCCTAGTTTTGTCGTAGAGTTTTCTTTCCTTGAAATTCTAAAGAGTTGTTTTGAGATTTTTTTGGCTTTCACTTGCAGCTAGCTTTTTTGATTAAAGAATTTGGTTTCTTGTTCAAGCTTAGGGTGAGAGTTGAGTGGAAAAAGGCTAGAGAGCATACTAGAGAAAAAGCCATGAAAGAGTGAAACAAGAGTGTAGAGTGAAACACTTAGAGAGTGTGGTGAGATATTTTTCCTAGTTATTCTTTTTGGTAAGACATTAGTTGTGGAAGGTTTAGGAGGTTTTGGTGAGTTAAAACTTGGAGGAAAGATGAGATAATCAAGCTAAGAGTACGGGAGCCTTTCCCCAAAGTCTAGATACATCATGAATATCAAGAAAGAGTTGGGAGAACAATTGGATGAGATGGTAAAGGGGTTGGATTTGGTGTAAAAAGACACTCAAAGTGTCAATGCAAAAGTAGAAGCTCTAGGCAAGGATAAGGAAAAGAGGCCTAAAGTAGCCTTTATACATAATTGTGAGGGGAGCTTTGAGGAAGGAAACTATAGTGAGAGGAGTAGATCTTCTCTGTCCTCTAGAGGAGAAAGGTGTGAGAGGATAGAGAGGCATGAGAGAGTGGATAGATAAGATAGGCATGGAACGAGGAGAGAAGAACCAAGGATGGAGGAGCTGGACTTGAGCAAGTACAAAATTCCTTCATAGTTGGGGAATTGTAAGCCAAAAGTACACGTGGATTAGGAGCTCAAGGTTGAGCAAATTTTGAGTTGTTTTGATATGCATGCTTGAGTGGTTGTGAGGCTAATTACCATTGGGTTTGGTGATTATGCTTTAGAGTGGTGGACATAAGTGTTAGAAGATATAAGGAGGGGTAGAAAGGATGCTAGTGAGAGTTAGGTAGCTTTGAAGAGATTGATGAGGGAGAGATTTGTTCCATCTTTTTATACTAGAGACCTCTATAATAAATTTCAAAGGTTATACTAAGGGTCTAAAAATTTGGAAGAGTACCACAAAGAGATAGATATGGACTTGATGAGGGCCCAAACTAAGGAGAGTAGGGAGGCAACCATGGCTAGGTTCCTACACCGCCTTAATCGAGAGATCCAAGATATGGTTGAGCTTCAACATTACGTTACCTTAGAGGAGCTAGTCTACTTAGCCATTAAAGTGGAGTTGCAAATTAAAATGGGAAATTCCTCGAGGAAACCTTACCATAGTTCTAGTGGATGGAAGGGTAAGGAGAGGGAGATGGAGCAAGTAAGAAAGGATAAGAGTCCTAAGAAGAAAAGTGAAGATTTCCATGGCTGATAATGCTCCTAAAAAAAGTAACGTGAAGTGTTTGGGCAAGGGCCACATAGCCTTCTAATGCTCAAATAGGACGAATATGGTCTTAAGGGAGAATGTAGTGGTGATTCTCACAATGATGGATATTTACTTATGATAAGGAGACTAATGAGTAGCCAAGTGGGTAAGGAGGCCGAAACACAAAGAGAGAATATCTTCCACTCTAGGTGCCTTGTAATGGGGAATTTGTGTTCTAATATCATAGGCTAGTGGAGTAGCATGATTGTAGAAAGCCTTAGGCTAGTGGAGAAGCTAGCTTTTTCCACTTTTACTTACCCTAGGCCTTACAAGTTACAATAGTTAAGTGAAAGGGTAGAGTTGGTAGTTGATAGGAAATTGGATGTGGCCTTTACCCTAAGAAATTATGAGGATAAGGTAGTTTGTGAAGTGATACCCTTGGAAGCCACACACCTTTTGTTAGGGAGGCATTGGCAATATGACAAGAGGGTGATTTATGATAGAGTCACCAATAGATTCACTTTTTTACATTTGAGGCAAAGGGTAGTTCTTAAACCTTTGTCTCCAAGAGAGGTTAATAAGGATCAAAATAAAATGAGAGTTAAGAGAGACGAGGAGAGAAAAATTGAGAGCAAAAAGAAGAAAGAAGTAAGGGGGAGAGATATCGAAAAGAGAAAAGAGAAAGGAAAAGAGAAAGGAAAAGAGAAACTAGGAGAGAAAAGCATGAATGGGAGAGAAATAGGTAAAAAAGAGGAAAAAAGTAAGGAATCCCTATCAGTAAGCCACAAGGAGGTGAGAAAGGTCCTCTTGGCCATGAGGGAACCCTTGTATGCTTTGCCAACTAACATGCTTTAACACACTTTTACATGCTTCTCCTTCTTTGATGTCTTTTTCTACAAGTATGGAGGAGTTACTTGAGGAGTTCAAGGATGTGTTCTCCAAAGATATACCTCACGAGTTGCCACCCTTAAGAGGTATATAACACCACATAAACTTGACTCTTGGAGCAACTTTATCAAATAGGGCTGCATACAAGACAAATCCTAAAGAGGCTAAGGAGATCCAAAAACAAGTTGGTAAATTGCTAGAAAAAGGATGGGTAAGAGAGAGCATGAGCCTATATGCCATGCCCGTGATTCCTGTGCCCAAAAAAGATGGCACTTGGAGCATGTGTATAGATTGTAGGCTTATTAATAATAGAATTGTTAGATATAGGCACCTCATTTCCCATTTGGATGATTTGCTTGATGAATTGCATAGTTCTCAAATATTTTCTAAGATTGATTTGAGGAGTGGGTACCATCAAATTAGAATAAGGGAGGGAATGAATGAATGACGGCTTTCAAGACCAAATTTGGTCTTTATGGATGGCTTGTCATGCTATTTGGCTTAAGTAATGCACCTAGTACCTTTATGAGATTAAAGAGTTATATCTTGAGCAAGTGTGTGGTTGTTTACTTTGATGATATCTTGATTTATTCTACTTGCTTGAATAACCATCTCTTGCTTGTGAGAAGTGTTCTTGAAATTTTGAGAAAGAAAACTTTTGGAAAAAAGCACCTTTTTCACTCATGAGGTGGTGTTCCTTGATTTTTTTGTTGGCTCCTATGAGTCAAGGTTGATAAGGAGAAAGTGAAGGCCATCCAAGAATATCCAACACCTAAAACAATGAGTGAAATCAGAAATTTTTATGGGATTACAAGTTTTTATAGAAGATTTGTGAAAGATTTTAGCACAATTATAGCCCCACGAATGAAATTATAAAAAAAAAAGTGTTAGCTTCAAATGAGAGGACAGCGAAGAGAGAGCCTTCCAAGCTTTGAAGGAAAGGCTTACTCAAGCTCCAATTTTAGCATTTCCAAATTTTATAAAATCTTTTGAATTGAAGTGTGATGCCTCTAATGTTGGTATAGGGGCCATGTTACTCCAAGAAAGGCACCTCATTACTTATTTTAGTGGAAAAATCAAGGATGTCTGATAAGTCATATTTTATACACCTCACAAGGGCTTAAGATGGGTATTATTGAGACTATTTGGCAACTAAGAATCACATCTTAGCTAAGATTCAGATTATTGACCTAGAAATAGGGAAAATATAAATTTATGCTAACTTGGGGATTTTAGCTAATAAAAGATTGGATTCTTTTTACAGGCTAATTCCAAGAATGTCTTGGCCCAGAAGGACCCGTCTTGACCAGACCATCCCTTCCCAACCAAGTCCAGCTTCAAGGCCCAAATCACTTTAGAGGCATGTGTGCACATAATCATTAGGGAGGTGATAGGACAAATCAGGAATTGTAATTATGTTAGAAGTTAGTTAGGTGAGGCGTGCGTAGCAAGGAGCCTTATGTGTGTATATAAAGGAACGTAAGAGCTTGTGTAAAAAGTTGTTGAATTTAGAAAACCAAGCATATCACACACACATCATATTCTCGCTCTTGTTCCATTCCCTTGGTGGTGCATGATGCTTCAGTAAGGTATCTTGTCAATCAAGGAGGTGCAGGTCTAGAGCCTAGGAAGTTGGAGGTTATTAGAGGAGATCGCTTAGTATAGCTGATGCACTCCAGTGGATTGAATCCTTAGTGCTCTAGCTACCTCTGGTAAACCATCGTCGTTCTTCTATGACAATCGTTATGGAAATCAGAATCTATGAATTCACACTACTTTGTAACAATACTCTATTTCAACAATAACAATTTGTTTGCGTTCCTTATTTCTTGCTTAAGAATCCTGTCATTAATCTACTCTTGCTTGTTTCGTGATTGTGCATTTGTAAGAATGGATCACGTTAGGTTAGGTCGATCGAAACTGATCTAACAACATAATTAGGTAATCTATAAGAGAACCTAAAGTCAACCACGTGCATACTCCTTGCCAACTAATAAGGTAGCGATTGTGTAAATCCCGGTGGGTAACGGACGAACGTTCGGTGATTGTCGTAAGAACTCTAGGTTGGTTTAGAATCATAATCCTGAGAAGAGAACTGAGAACCGATTGCTTGTTGAACCTTTGTGTAGGTACAATAAATATTATAGTCTAGTTAGTTGCATTTATTTCCGTACTTAGTTTACTTTTTGTTACATTCTATGTTTCTGCAACACAAAACCCCTGTTTACATTCAGCCGAGTCATTCGAGATAGTCCGGACCGAATCTGAGCTGCCTCTATCCGAGACCAGATCTGATTGAGTTCAAACCAACTCTAGTCTGAGTCCAGTGTCTCTGTCCGAGATTGAGTCTGGGTCATCTTAGTCCAAGACAAAGTCGGCATTCTACGTATCCTCAATATTCTGCATACAACTTTTATTTTTGCATTAAGTCATAATTGAACACACTATGTCCTTGAGCAGAATGATCTAGGGTTGCACTATGCTATAGTCAGCTCTAGTTTTATTTGATAAAGCTACCATGATAGAAAACACGTTACCAAATTGGTGCCATTGCTGGGGACACAAGTTCCTATATGTCTTTATGTGCCTAATCTAAGTTTATGCCGAATCCTGAGTCTATAAAATGCTAGGGCCGTTTGTTTTGGTATACTGAGTCTGTTTTCTTTGTTTGAGTTAATTTGCTGAGTTTTTATCTGTTTCTATTTTTCTTTTCTGATGAGTTTGAATTTTACAACATGCTGAATTCGTGTGTGTTTGCGTGAGTTTGAACGGTTAAAGAAAAAGGGAAAGAGAGATTCTAGGAATTGTCTATTTTTCTCTCATATAAATTTTTGTCTTCTGATAGCTACTTGTTTTCTATTTTCTAATTTGCATATTTGACTTTAATTTTTTTGCACTTTTTATTATGCAATTCTCTGTATGATTTTTTTATGCATCAAATTTTTTCTGTAGTAACATTCTCACCAGTTTATGATTGTTATGTTATTTTTCATTTTTAATTTTGTTGCATTTCTGTGCTTCTATTTTTATATTTTTGTTTTTCTGTTTCTATTTTCATTTTCTTTCCATTTTTCTATTTTTGTATCTGTTATTTTTTATTTTTCTATTTTTGATTCTGTTATTTTTTTTATTCTTTGCTGTTTTAATTTTGTTATCTTTTTGTTTTTCTATTTTTTCAGTTCTGTTATCTTTTTGTTTTTGTTTTTGGTTTTTAATTCTGTTAATAACACTTGTGCATCCTGATACTAGTACCAATTCTAATTCTTCTCATCTTGATAATTATGATACTAGTACTGTAATTCTTGTGATCTTGGTAATTTTGATCATGGTTCCACTAGGGATTCTGTTGTTCGAATCAGAGGGAATAAGTTGCACATTGATGCTATGTTGTATCAACCGTGGTGCCCTCAATATCCCGAATGGGAACGAGCTCGATCATACGAGTAGTTTCAACCTAAGCTTACACATGTGTTGCCTGAGCTTCATAATTTTGCAAGTAACACTCCACATTTCGACATGAGGGGATCTACTGCATTTAGAGGAATGAATGGGATAATTGTTGTTGACAATTCAAGATTGGAAAGAAACATGGATGGATGTGGCATGTGGGGTTCTGTAGGAATCCAACCAATGATTGTCCCATTTTGTAAGAACCACCACTTCCATTTAGATTGTTGCAGATGGCCATGCACAACATGCAATTCCCACAAAAGGAGAGTTCCTTAGGAAATTGGACCAAACAGATGCCCATAAGCAACATGGAATTCCAAAAGGATATGTGTACCACATTGTAGGATTTGCAGGATTTGTAGGATTTTCAAAAACAAATTGCAGAATTAACCACCACGGTAAATCAGCTACATTCCCAGAGATGTCGACGTAGTCCTTCTCAAACCATCCCCAGTCCACAAGAAGAAACTGTGAGTGACACAATTGTAAAGAGTGGAAATGAGATGGCTGAAGTGATCGACTCTATAGATGATGTTTTTGCCTCTACTAAGATGATTGAATTTTCTGCCTCAGTGGTAGTATTTGACTCTACCCACTTGTGTTGGACCTTATTGACGGGGCCGAGATTGCTGATCCCGTAGGTGCTGATGCTGACATTACTAGTTAGTCGCATTTACTTTCGTACTTAGTTTACTTTCTATTACATTCTATGTTTCCACAACACAAAACCCTCATTTACATTCAGTCGAGTCAGTTGAGTTAGTCTGGACTGACTATGAGCTGCCTCTATCCGAGATCGAATTTGACCGAGTTTAGACCAACTCCAATCTGAGTCTAGTGTCTCTGCCCGAGACAGAATCCAAGTTGTTTCAATCCGAGACAGAGTCGGCATTCTACGTATCCACAATATTTTGCATACAACTCTTATTTTTGCATTTAGTCATAATTGAACATGTTATGTCCTTGAGAAGAATGACCTAGGGTTGCAATATACTATAGTTAGCTCTAGTTTTATTTGATAAAGCAACCACGACAGAAAATGTGTTATTAGTGCCCACCTAAATTATTCTACCTATGATTGAGAGCTATATGATATTTTGAGGGGCTTGCATGTTTGGAAACAATACCTATTGCCCAATAGTGATCATGAAGCTCTTAATCATTTGAGAAGGCAAGGTAAATTAAATGTGACGCATGCTACGTAGATTGAATTCTTGGAACAATTTCCTTATGTAACCATGAATGGTTGGTTATGCCTTTGGCTTGACTAATGCTCCAAATACTTTTATGAGGTTAATGAATCATGTTCTTAGATCATTGATTGGTAAATGCGTGTCATATATTTTGATGATATCTTGGTCTATTCTACTTGTATGGTGATGAGTCATAAATCATACACCGTGGGTGGACCTAAGAAGAGTGTCAATAAGCAACTCATGTACTTAAAAAATGACTATTAGCTAAGATTCAGATTAGGAACCAAAAAACAGAGAAAACACAATTCTGTGCTAAATCAAAAGGCATTAGCTAACTATTCTTTCATTCCAGGTCCAGCCAAGACTCTCAGCCCATCCAAAGAAGACCCAACTGAGAGCATCCCTGATCTGGTCAACTGTATCTCGACCAGGCCGAGACTCGGCCCAGTGAACAAGAGCAGCCAGTAAACAGAGCGACCCAACATCCACTCAGAGGCCACCTCGGCTCCAATTTAGCAGCCATGTCACCCTAGAAGTAACTTGTAGTGCAAGCCATATCAAGGGTAGAATAGGGACTTCACTTTGTAATTCTATTATGGACGTTAGCATTCGCACTCTGTATATATAGGCGCAACTATGAACAAATCGGGGTCTTTGGCATTCATAATTCCCCACTCGCATTAATTCCCAATTTCTCTCACTTTCATTTCTTCCATTCACGGTGGTGCACGGTGCTATTATTGGCGCTTCTCTCGATCGAAGGAGTGTAGGTTAGGAACTGAGAAGCCGAAGGTTACCAGAGGGGACCGATTGGATTACCAACACACTCTGGTGGACTTGATCCTCAACGTCCTAGCTAGCGGAGGTGGACCATCGCCGTCGACCATGGCGATTGTCGTGGAAGATGGAATCACCGAATCCAGACCCTGTGTTTGTATTTCGTTTCCAATAATATAAGCGTTTTCTGATTTCTAATCTCTGTTGCATTCCTCTCCTTTAATTCACGATTTGAATTGCGATTGCATTTAGAACATGAACAATGTTAAGCTAAGCCGATCGGAAATGGTTTAACTAATACAATAGGCAATCAACTAGAGAACCTGATTGAGAACCTAAAATCAGCTTGAACTTAATCCCTGCCTGCTGATGAGGTAGCGATTGTGTAAATCCTCAGTATGGTAATCGACGGATGTTTGGCGATCGTCATAAGAATATCGAAGGCTGATTTGGATTGTGAACTAGGGTGACTAAACCAAAAAGATCTTGATTTTTGGAACTAAACATGAGCATAGTAGTAGAAGTAGCACTAGGAGTAGTTTAGCGTAATTGCATTCACATTCGTAGTTTACTTCTGTCTTTATTCCACTTGCATTCAATCCCCCTGTTTCCTGCGTTTTAGTCTGATACAGAGTTAGTCCGACTCTATAGCGTCAGTTTTGCACTTAGCCGAAACCAAGTCGGATGAGTCTCTACCGAGACCGTATCGGCTCAGTTTCTGCCGAGAGCAACTCGGCCAGTGCCGAGATGATGAAATACTCTACATCTCAGATTCCATGTCATTTCACTTCACACCGAACCACAATTGAGCACACTATGTCCTTGAGAAAAATGGACCTAGGGTTGACTATACTACAGTTAGCTTTAGTTATTTGATCCGCGTTGAGACGACTAAAAACGAGCTTTATCAAATTGGCGTCATTGTCGGGGACACAAGTTCTTTTGTGTTTTCGTGTGCCAAGTAGATTGAACCGAATCCCGATTCTGTAGAGTCTGTTGAGTCTTAAATTGTGTCTATATTCGTTTCTGCACTTCGGATCCAATAATAACCATGCATGCTGAATTTTTGTGAGTAGAATTTTTACGTAAATTCACTGTTTAAAAAAAAAGAATAAAGAAAAATTGTTTTTTGCATTGTACTCAATTCTGCATTACATATTATTAAACATTCTGTTTTGCATCCATCTTTGCATTGCATTCTTACTTTTTCATTAGAATTAACTGTTAGCTGTAGTCGCTGTCTAGAATTACTGACCATTTGTTTTACATGACTTGCATAGTGCATGACTAGGAGTAGTACTGACCCATTGTATGCTTTTGACCCGGAGATAGAATTAACTTTACGTAGATTACGAAAAACCAGAAATATTGTGGTAAATATTAGTAGTAGTTCGGATTCTGCCATTAATTCTAACCTACTTTCTACTAATGCACTTGTTTCTAGTTCTAACGTTTTTACAGAGCCAGGACAGATAGAAAATATTGACAGAACTCTGAAGGAGCTAGGCACTCCTGATGTGATGTACCAACCATGGTGTATCCAATACCCCCAGCTAGAGTTGGATCAGACATACGAGTTGAAGTTTGGTTTGATACATTTGCTACCTAAATTTCATGGTCTTGCAGGAGAAGACCCCCACAAGCACCTCAAATAATTCCATGTGGTTTGCTCCACAATAAGGCTACAGGGGATACCAAAGGATTATATCAAAATGAAGGCATTTCCATTCTCCCTTGATGGAGCCGCAAAAGACTGGCTGTATCTTCAGCCAGCAGCACTCTTTAACACGTGGGGAGATATGAAGCGTACCTTCTTGGAAACATTCTTTTCGGCATCTAGGACTGCAACCATCAGGAAGGAAATATATGGGATCAAGTAGCACACAAGGGAAACTATACATGAATACTGGGAGCGATTCAATAAACTTTGCGCCACCTGTCCACACCATTAGATCAACGAGCAGTTGTTGATCCAGTATTTCTATGAAGGATTATCTATGATGAATAGAAGCATGATTGATGTCGCTAGTGGAGGAGCCTGAATGGACAAAACACCAGCAGCAGCAAGACACCTGATCTCTAATATGGCAAGTAATACACAGCAGTTTGGGACTAGAGGGCCAAATCCGTCTCGGATGGTGAACGAAATTGGTGCAGCTTCCAACCAAAGATTGGAGAATCAACTGACCGAACTGACATCATTAATGAGACAGCTGGCTGTTAGTCAACACCAACCAGCCATGGCAGCAAAAATCTATGGTATATGTATTTCTGTGGAGCACCCCAGTGATATGTGCCCCACTCTTCAAGAAACTGAGTCGGACCAACCGGAGCATGTTGGAGCCGTAGGAGGTTTTCAATATGGGAAGCAACAATATCATACTCGGCCATTTGATAATCAACAATATGGAAGACAACCATTTCGGCCAGGCCCACTACAAGGACCATATGCAGCTCAGAGAGCCGGATCTATGCCGAATATGCCTCATGGAGTAGCTGGTCATCAACAGTCAAGTCCACAATATCAAGCACCATCCTTCCCACAACAACAACAGAAGGTGCCTACTCAAGGCAACTCCCCATCTCTAGAAGTTCTGATGAAACAGCTTGCAACAAGCAATCTGGAGTTCCAACAATCTGTGAGCTCCAACAATATGCAATTCCAGCAAAATATGACTGCCACCATCCAAGACCTCCAGATGCAAATTGGACAGTTAGCAACTATTGTGAGCCAGTTATAGTCAACCGGCTCCAGTAACCTTCCCTCTCAAACCATTCCGAATCTGAGAGGGAATGCTAGTGCAGTAACATTTAGAAGCGACAAAGAATTACCTCAACCTGCACAGCAACAGACACCGAAGTCAGCCGAAGTCGACTCCGAAGCAATTGCTGACTCACAGTCATGCCCAAAGACAGTTGTCCCATTGCCGTTTCCATCTCGGACCATCTCGGCAAGAAGACCAAAGTGAGATGAAGAACTGTTCACTTTGTTTCGAAAGGTGGAAATTAACATTCCACTCCTCGACGCGATTAAACAAATTCCCAAGTATGCCAAATTCCTCAAGGAATTATGTGTACACAAAAGAAGAAAGATGAAGGGGAGTAGGGAATTCAGAGGCATGGTGTCGGGCTTGACAAGGAGTGAATAATCCACTGCAGGAAATTCACAAGTACTGTCGAAGAAGTGCCGAGATCCCGGAATCTTCTCGGTCCCATGCACCATAGGAGAATGCACATTTGCTTATGCCATGCTAGACCTAGGAGCATCAATCAATGTTATGCCTGCGTCAATCTATAGGTCCCTCAATTTTGGTGATCTGGAGCCCACAAGGATGACCATCCAACTTGCCAAAAGAAGCATTGTGCAACCCCTTGGAGTTCTCGAAGATGTTCTTGTCCAGGTGAGCGAGCTAATATCTCCAACGGATTTTTATGTGCTAGACATGGAGGATGAGACATCTGGGAAGGAATCCACCTTAATTCTGGGGAGACCATTCCTCATGACAGCGAGAACCAAGATTGATGTGCATGTTGGGACCCTCTCGATGGAATTCGGTGACACTCGGTGCAATTCAAATATTTTTGAAGCAATGAAGCACCCCATCGAAGACCACTCCCTCTTCGGCATTAATGTAATAGAAGAGCTGGTTGAAGAATATTTCCAGCTAAGCAACAACAGTGAAGACATGGAGGCTTTTGTTGGGAGCACTGATGAGAACAGTTGCTTAGGAGTTGCAGATGAAGAGACAGACCCTGAGGAAGTACAAGACCTCGCCAACTCTGAGGACAACCATAGCAATATTGCTGACTTGGACTTTGAAGTTGAATTGTCTGAATTATTAGACCAAGTCTACCACCAAGAACACTCAGAGTGTACAAATGATGCAGAAGTCAAAGTCGCCAAAACTGAAGAGTCTCCCATCGCACAATTGGTGACCATTTTTACGGCCGAGATCAAGTCGGGCAAAGAAGGCTGAGTCAAGGAAGAGATAAAAGTCAACTCGGCCGAAAAGTCAAATAGCAAGGCCGACATGCTTGCCGAAACCATCTCGGCCAATGAAGACTAGACACAAGCTGGAGTGGAAATCAATGTTCCATTCGGATCCGACTCCGAAGCTGCACAAGAAGTCAAAGCCGACTCCAATCTGACAAGAAGCGAAGCCACCAAATCGAGTCGGCTGAAGCAGCCAAAAGCCGAAATCATGTCAGCACACCCGATGCTGAATCGAAATCAAGTCGGCCAACCGGATCCGAACCCATTAACTGAAAAATCTCCATAGCCACCACCACCCATGGAACTGAAACCATTGCTGAGTCACCTGAAGTATGCCTACTTGGACAAGGAACAACAACTTCCGGTTATCATTGCCAACAATCTCCACCAAGAGCAAGAAGACAAGTTGCTGGAGGTTCTAAGGCAACACAAAAAGGCAATTGGGTGGAAGCTTTCGGACCTTCCAGGCAATAATCCCTCCATCTGCATGCACAGAATCTTGATGGAGGAGGAAGCCAAGCCCATAAGGCAACAAAAAAAAAGACTGAATCCGACACTTCGGGCATGGGATAAAAAGGAAGTCACCAAACTCCTTGTTGTAGGGATCATCTACCCCATCTCGGATAGCCAATGGGTAAGCCCTATGCAAGTGTTGTCAAAGAAGTCCAGAATGACCGTCGCAAAGAATCAACACGACGAGTTGGTGCCAACAAGGATTCAGAATAGCTGGCAAGTCTGCATTGATTACAGAAGATTAAACCAGGAAACTCGCAAGGATCACTTCCCTATGCCTTTCATTGATTAAGTCTTGGAAAAGTTATCACGGAAATCCCATTATTGTTTTCTGGACGGATTCTCAGGCTACATGCAGATCCATATTGCACATGAAGATCAACACAAAACAACCTTCACTTGCCCATTTGGTACTTTTGCGTACACACGCATGCCATTTGGCCTACGCAACGCACCGAGCACATTCCAATGTTGCATGTATGCAGATTCATTTGAAGCATGTCTGATTAACCTGTCCAAGGTGTTGAAGAGATGTATTGACACAAACCTCGTGCTTAATTTTGAAAAATGTCATTTCATGGTGATTGAGGGAATCGCATTAGGGCATCTAGTTTACAAAAGAGGCATTAAGGTGGACAAATCAAAGATAAATGTTATCACCTCCTTCCAAACCCCGCCTTCTGTGTGGGAAGTTCGCTCATTTCTTGGACATGCAAGTTTCTACAAAAGATTCATCAAGAACTTTAGCAAGCTTGCCCTACCATTGTCCAAGCTGTTGTAGAAGGATGTGGAATTTAATTTTGACCAGCCCTGTATTGAAGCATTTCAGGAGCTGAAGAGCCGACTCATATTCACCCCCATCCTACAAGCACCAAACTGGGCCCTGCCGTTCGAGCTAATATGTGATGCATCCAACTCGGCATTAGGAGCTGTTCTCGACTAGAGAGCCGAAGTCGGCCAACCGATGCATGTGATTGCTTATGCATCCAGAACCATGGATCCGGCCCAGTAGAATTACACAACAACTGAGAAGGAACTATTGGCAATTGTATTTGCCATGGATAAATTTCGTTCCTACCTTCTCGGTTCAAAGATAATTGTGTTCTCTGACCATGCTGCCTTGAGATACTTGTTGAAGAAGCCTGATGCTAAACCGAGACTGATCATGTGGATGCTTCTTCTCCAAGAATTTGACTTAGAGATCAAAGATAAAAAGGGTGTTGAGAACTCCGTGGCAGATCACTTAAGTAGGATTGGTAAAGAAAGCGAACCGATGCCTATCCGAGATGAATTCCCTGATGAGCAACTTCTACACATCAAATCGACTACACCATGGTTTGCCAACATCAATAATTACGTGGCAACATCTCAATTTCCATCGGAGTCATCTCGGCCATACAAGGAGAAACTCCAGAGCGATGCCAAGTATTAAATTTGGGATGACCCTTACCTTTGGAGACTATGTAGCGACAAGGTCATTCGCAGGTGCATTCCTGAAACCGAGATCAATTTGGTCCTTCAGTTCTGCTACTCAGCACCTGGAGGCGGTCACTATGGATCGACTCGGACCGTTAGGAAAGTGTTAGACTATGGCCTTTACTGGCCTACTATTTTTAGAGACACTCATCATTTCGTCTCCACCTACGAAAGATGCCAAAAAGCAGGAATGGCTCTAAATCGACGGCATGAAATGCCCCAGCAACCTATTCTGTTCTGTGAGGTTTTTTATGTCTAGGGAATAGACTTTATGGGACCATTCCCAGTCTCCAATGGCTACTCATATATTCTATTGGTCGTTGACTATGTATCAAGATGGGTAGAGGCCATTGCCACCAGGACCAATGATGCAAAGGTGGTCATGGACTTTCTGAAGTCCAATATTTTTTGCAGGTTTGGTGTGCCGAAAGCGCTCATAAGTGACAAAGGTAGTCACTTTTGCAATAGAGCCATGGCCTCTCTTCTTCAGAAATATGGGGTGGCATACAGAATTGCTACAGCATATCATCCCCAAACAAACGGCCAAGCTGATGTTTTCAATAGGGAAATTAAGGAAACACTGCAAAAGATGACAAATCCCAGTAGAAAGGAATGGAGCCAACTCCTTGAGGATGCTCTATGGGCACATAGAATTGCATACCGAACATTGCTAGGGATGTCTCCCTATCGGATAGTTTTCGGTAAAGCCTGCCACCTTCCTATGGAGCTAGAACATAAAGCTTACTGGGCGGTCAAGCAATGCAACATGGCCTATGACCAAGCGGGAGAACAGAGAAAATTCCAACTTCAAGAACTCGATGAACTCTGCTTGGAAGCCTATGAGAATGCCAGGATCTACAAGCAGAAAGTCAAGAGATTTCATGACCAGAAGATCCTGAGGAAAGACTTCCATATCGGCCAAAAAGTGTTGTTATTAAACTCAAGATTGAAGCTCAGAGCAGGTAAGCTTTGCTTTAGGTGGGATGGACCTTCTGTCATCACTAACATATTTTCCCATGGTGCAGTACAGTTTAAAAACGAGCATACTGATAAGCTCGTTTTTAGTCGTCTCAACGCGCATTAAATAACTAAAGCTAAGTATAGTATAATCAACCCTAGGTCGATTTTTCTCAAGAACACAGTGTACTCAATTGTGATTTGGTATGAAGTGAAATGACGTAGAATCTGAGGTATAGAGTGCTGACTCATCTCGGCAATGGTCGAGTTGCTCTCGGTAGAAATTGAGTCGAGATGATCTCGGCAGAGATCTTTCTGACTTGGTTTCGGCTGAGTGTAGACTGACACTACAGAGACAGACTATCTCTGTCTCAGATTGAAAAGTAGTAAATAGGGGGGAGTGAACTGCGAGTAAGGCAGAAAGTAAACTAAAGCTATGAATGCAGAGAACATATACTAATGCTAACAGTTTTACTATTATTATTATGATATAACTGTACTCATATTTAGTTCTATTAGTCCAAGTCCAGTCCTATTTCTACACTCCAGTTCTCAGTCCATATCAGCCTTGGGAATTCTTATGGAAATCACCAAAGGTTCGTCCATTACCATACTGAGGAATTACGCAATCGCTACCTCATCAGTTGGCAGGGATTAAGTTCAGAGCTGATTTTAGGTTCTCCATTAACAATCGTTAAATGATTACCTACTATATTAGTTAAACCAGTTCCGATCGGCTTAGCTTAACATTGTTCACGTCTTAAATGCAATCGCGATTCAATCCATGAATTAAAGAAGAGGAAAAGAATAGAGTTAAGAAATGCATAATGAAATTGATTAATAGAAGATAGAGTACAAACATAGTGGTCTGAATTCAAGTGGTTCCATCTTCCACGACTATCGCCATGGTTGATGGTGGTGGTTTGATAAGTCATAAAATACACATATTAAGTGGACCTAAGAAGAATGCCATTAAGCAATTCATGAACTTAAAAGAGGATTGTTAGCTAAGATCCAGATTAAGGGCCTAGAATTAGAGAAAAACACAATCTGTGTTAATTCAAGACATTAAGCTAACTATTCCTTCATTGTAGGTCCAGCAAAGCTTGCAGCTCGCCACTGGAAGCCCAGAGCCTTTTAGCCAGGCTGAGACTCGGCCCATTCAACCAATAGCACAATCAGAAGCTTGGTCCAGGTGGCGCTCCACGTCAGTAATACAGAGCCACCTCGATGCCAGCTCAAGCGCCACATCATCTCCTAGAGTAGCTTGCAACGCAAGTCACAACAAGGGTAGAATAGGGATTTTACTTGTAATTCTGTTAAGTTAGTTAGTTGCGCCCATTCCCGTATAAGTAGACGAAACTCTGAACGATTAAGGGTCTTTGGCATTCATATTTTCCCGCGTCCATTATCTACATTCTCTCTCGTTTTTCATCTCCTCCGCTCATGGTGGTACACGGTGCTGTTAATGGCATTTCTCTCGATTGAGGAAATGCAGGCTAGGAATTGAGAAGCCGAAGATTACCAGAGGAGACCAATTGGAGCACCAACGCACTCCGGTGAACCTGATCCTCGACGTCCTAACTATCAGAGGTGGATCATCGCCGCCAGCCATGGCGATTGCCGTGGAAGGTGGAATTACCGAATCCAGGCCCTGTATTTGTATTTCATTTTCAATAATATAAGTGTTTTCTAAATTCTGATCTCTATTGCATTCCTAATATCTAATTCAATTACTGCGTAGCGATTGCACGTAGTAACATGAACAATGTTGAACTAAGCCGATTGAAACTGGTTTAACTAATTCAGTAGATAATCACTTAACGATTGTTGAATGAGAATCTGAAATCAGCTTGACGTAATCCCTACCAACTGATGAGGTAGCGATCATGTAAATCCTTGATGTGGCAACGGACAAACCTTTGGCGATTGCCATAAGAACTCCCAAGGCTGATACGGACTGTAACTTGAATGACTGAACCAGAAGGACCTTGATTATTAGAACTGAACATGAACACGGTAATAGCAGTAGCACTAGGAATAGCGTAATTGCATTTGCATTGTAGTTAATTTCTGTTCCGATTTCGATTGCATTCCAACCCCTTCATTTACTGTTTTCAAGTCTGAGACAAAGATAGTCCACCTCTGTAGCGTCTGTCTGCACTTAGCCGAGACCAAGCCGGATTGTCTCTGCCGAGATCAACTCGGCTCAGCCTCTGCCGAGAGTGACTCGGCCGGTGCCGAGGTGAGTCAGTACTTTACACTTATATTTTGCTTCTGTTTACTCCACATCAAAACACGTGTAGAACGCACTGTGTCCTTGAGAAGAATGACCTAGGGTTGACTATGCTATAGTTAGCTTTAGTTATTTGATAGGCGTTTAAGATGACTAAAAGAACACACTATCATGGTTCACCTCTAATAGCCTGAGCGTTGAGGATCAGATTCACCAGAGTGTGTTGGAAATCCCAATCAGTCCCCTCTGACAAACTTCGGCTTCCCAGTCTGACCTGCATTTCCTTGATCGAGAGAAACACCAATGTAGCACCGTACACCACCGTAACGAAGGAAAACGAGAGCGAGGAAATGGATACAATGAGAGTGTGTTTAGAATGAATTCAAAGACCCCTAAAATGTACACGACTATTCTTATTTACACATGAGCGTGCAAACCATGACACCTAATAGAATCAGAAAAGTGGGTTTCCTAATCTGCCTTTGCAATGTGGTTGCTGATTGCATCAGAAGTGATGTGGCATCTAGCTGGTGCTGCGTGGCCTCTATGTTGGATGGCTGACGTGGGAGACGCAACTGGGCCATTCCTCATTAAACTGCTATTCAGCGAGTTGCTGGAAGTTCGGCCTGGTCGAGATGGCTTCGACCTAAGTTCTTTGGTGCTGGATCTGAGAGCCTTGGCTAGACCTACATTGAAGGAGAATCATAGCTAAGATTCATTCCTTAATTGTAAAATATGCTTGCAATGATCTTTCTTAGGTGCAAGATAGGTGTATAGTTTGTGACTCATCAGACCCCCACACTTACTCTTTTGCACTCCTGGGCAAAATAAAAATGAAAATCAACAAGGGGATTTTTAAGGTTGAAAAGAAAATTTTCAATTAACTCCCTTGAGCTCAACCAAGACAGATTCAGTACTCATTCTCCCTGGGATTGAGATACTCAAGCAATCTGAGAATTACTTCTTTAGTGCTCGATGCAAATTCATGATCTGCAAACAAGAGAAGGTAACCAAGAGTGATAGAGCTCTCATTTAAGCAAATAACTCTCTCACTTCTCACGTGTTTGGGCTTGTATTTACACTCAACATTCATGGAACTGATATTACAATATTTTGACAAAGCTCTCTTCTTACACCTGCAAAAACACAAACAGTTATGATCACTAGGACTTCTTTTTTGGCTTGTAGCGAGGCTGGGGTCATAGGTAGGATAAAATATAGAAACTGGCTTCAAGACCCGTGGGGAAGAGAGGAGCAGTTGGAAGTAAGCTTTATCAGCATGAGGGATAGCCCTGAATGCTGTGGTTTCCTCTCTTTGTTGTTGCCAGCTCACTTCTTTCCTTTTTTCTTATCTTTCTTTTCTTTTTTTTTTTATATGCAGCTTTGCTGTTTTCTTTCTTTGTTTGATTCAGCTTAGATTTTTCAACTGCTACTTCCACTTTTTCTTTTTTTTTCTTTATTTCACTCGCTTATTTTCTTTCTTTGTATTTTCGAGCCTTTAGAGGATGCTGAACAGCTTCTGCTTTCTGAAAATTCCCTCACACTTGATTATGACTTACTCCCAAAACAATTCCAAAGCTCCTCTACTTCCTGAGGGTGAGGTGAATTCATGGTTTTTCCGGCTTTGACTTGTAATGAGCTGTAAGAAAGAACGATTATGCGGCTCAATGGGGGTGAGCAAGGGACAAAATTTCAGGTAGGCTTTATTTGGCTCAAGACTAATCAGAAACATGGCCTAGATCATGTCATTCCTGCATGTGAAAATAGTTGTATCCAAAAAGTTAAGGCAAAATGCAGAATACGTAGTTATCATGAATGCAAAAATCACACTAGAAAAAAAAGAAGAGGATTGGCAAGATGTAAGCCATCAATATTTACAAGGGCTCAAATTCTCGCATAGGTTGTTTTTGCTCTATCACAGAGGGTTTTCCTTTTTGTTTCCAATCAATCACTGCCTAGAACGCAAGAGTTTCGCTCCCGTCAAGCTTAGAGAAATCTCTTCCAGGGCTACAGAGATACTTCCTCCTGTCTTCTCAAACTTCTAGAAGTCACTTCAAAACATCTTTTCAACTCACCTTTTCTTTTCGACCACCTAATTCTGGAATTCTGCTAGGAGGGGCGAGACAGAAGACAAATGCCTAGAACGCAAGAGTTTTGCTCCCGTCAAGCTTAGAGAAATCTCTTCTAGGGCTGCAGAGATACTTCCTCCTGTCTTCTCAAACTTCTAGAAGTCACTTCAAAACATCTTTTCAACTCACCTTTTCTTTTCGACCACCTAATTCTGGAATTCTGCTAGGAGGGGCGAGACAGAAGACAAGAGGCGAGCAGGGACTTAAGTCTGGCCGAAGTCATTCTGGATTCACCCATGACGGCCTCGGCCCGGGATGAATTCAGCTCTGAATTTTTATTAGAATGGAACGACTTGGGAAAGAAGGAAAAGTGACTCAGTAGACAAGACATTAACTTCAACAAGACACTAAAAAGACGAAACGAATACTGGAAATAAAACATAAATGCAATCAAGACAAAACGAATAAAATTGAGCCAAAATGAAAGGTGTGAACAATATCAGGTGACAGAATTCAGTTCTACAGCTTCAGATGGCTACAACGGTGTACCCCCCCCCCCCACTTGAATTTTGCATTGTCCTCAATGCCTGCTATGATTGAGAGGGGCTGGCAGGGTAGGCTTAGGTAGTACCATCCAGTGGAGTTGGTTCCATCAGGGAGATGATCTCCACGTCAACTATAATTGGAGCTGGACCTTCATGGAATGGCTTAATCTGATGCCCATTGACCTGGAAGGTGCTACTGCTATGTTCATCTTGCAATTGTACTGCACCATTGGGAAATACGTTAGTGATAACAAAAGGTCTGTCCCATCTGGAACGAAGCTTACCTGTTATGAGCTTGAGTCTTGAGTTGAACACCAGGACTTTTTGGCCGACATGGAAATCTTTTCTTAGGATCTTCTGGTCATGAAATTTCTTGACTTTTTGCTTGTATATCCTGGAGTTTTCATATGCTTCCAAGCGGAGTTCGTCAAGTTCCTGTAGTTGTAATTTTCTTCGCTCTCCCGCTTGGTCATAGGCCAAATTACACTGCTTGACAGCCCAGTAAGCTTTGTGCTCTAGTTCCATAGGAAGATGACAGGTCTTACCGAAGACAATCTGGTAGGGGGACATCCCTAACAGCATTCGGTAAGCAGTTCTATGCGCCCAAAGAGCGTCCTCAAGGAGTCGGCTCCAATCTTTCCTGCTGGGGTTGGTCATCTTTTGCAGCGTTTTCTTGATTTCTCTATTGAAAACTTCTGTTTGGCCATTAGCCTGGGGGTGGTATGCTGTAGCAATTCTGTGTGTTACCCCATATTTTTGAAGAAGAGAGGCCATGGCTCTGTTATAGAAGTGACTGCCTTGGTTACTTATGAGCACTTTCGGCACACCAAACCTGCAAAAAATATTGGACTTTAGGAAGTCCACAACCACCTTTGCATCATTGGTCCTGGTGGCGACGGCCTCTACCCATCTTGACACATAATCGACGGCCAGTAAAATGTATGAATAACCATTGGAGACTGGGAATGGTCCCATGAAATCTATTCCCCAGACATCGAAAACTTCACAGAACAGGATGGGTTGCTGGGGCATTTCATGCCTTCGATTCATGGTCATTCCTGCTTTTTGGCATCTTTTGCAGGTGGAGATAAAATGATGAGCGTCTCTAAAAATGGTAGGCCAGTAAAGGCCACAGTCTAACACTTTCCTAACGGTTCGAGTTGATCCATAATGGCTGCCTCCAGGTGCTGAGTGGCAGAACTGGAGGACCGATTTGATCTTGGTATCAGGAATGCACCTATGGATAATTTTGTCACTGCATAGTCTCCAAAGGTAGGGATCGTCCCATATGTAATATTTGGCATCGATTTGGAGTTTTTCTTTGTATATCCTGGATGCCTCAGGTGGAAACTGAGATGTTGCCACATAGTTGCAGATGTTGGCAAACCATGGTGGGGATGCTTTAATGTGCAGGAGCTGTTCGTCGAGGAATTTGTCTCGGATAGGCATTGGTTCGCTTTCTTTTTCGATTCTACTTAAGTGGTCTGCCACAGAATTCTCAGTACCCTTCTTATCTCTGATCTCTAAGTCAAATTCTTGGAGAAGAAGCATCCACTTGATCAGTCTCGGTTTGGCATCCGGCTTCTTCAACAAGTATCATATTGCCGCATGGTCAGAGAACACAATTATCTTCGAACCAAGAAGGTAAGAGCGGAATTTGTCCAGGGCAAACACAATTGCTAACAGTTCCTTCTCAATTGTTGTGTAGTTTTTCTGGGCCGGATCCATGGTTTTGGATGCATAGGCAATCACATGCACTAGTTGGCCGACTCCGGTTCTCTGGCCAAGGACAGCTCCTAATGCGGAGATGGATGCATCACACATCAATTCGAATGGCAGGTCCTAGTTTGGTGCTTGTAAGATAGGGGCGGATGTGAGTCGGCTCTTCAGCTCCTGAAATGCTTCAATACAGGGCTGATTGAAGTTGAATTCCACATCCTTCTGTAGTAGTTTGGACAGTGGCAAGACAAGTTTGCTGAAGTTCTTGATGAACCTTTTATAGAAACCTGCATGTCCAAGAAAAGAGCGAACTTCCCGCACAGAAGTGGGGTTAGGAAGGGAGGTGATGATTTCTATCTTTGCTTTGTCCACCTCAATGCCTCTATTGGAGTCCCAACACTATTCCCTCGGTCACCATGAAATGATATTTTTCGAAATTCAGTATGAGGTTTGTGTCAATGCATCTCTTCAACACCTTGGATAGATTGCTCAGGCATGCTTCAAATGAGTCAGCGTACACCGTGAAGTAATCCATGAACACCTCCATGTACTCCTGCAGCAAATCTGAGAAGATACTACTCATGCAACATTGGAATATGCTCGATGCGTTGCATAGGCCAAATGGCATGCGTGTGTACGCAAAGGTACCAAATGGGCAAGTGAAGGTTGTCTTGTGCTAATCTTCAGGTGCGATATGAATTTGCATGTAGCCTGAGAATCCATCAAGAAAAGAATAATGGGATTTCCCTGCTAGTTTTTCAAGCATTTAGTCAATAAAAGGCAAGGGAAAGTGATCCTTGCGAGTTGCCTGGTTTAATCGTCTGTAATCAATGTAGACTCGCCAGCTATTCTGAATCCTTGTTGGCACCAACTCATCGTGTTGATTCCTTGCAACGGTCTTTCCAGACTTCTTCGGCACTACTTGCACAGGCTCACCCATTGGCTATGTAAGATGGGGTAGATGATCCCTGCAGCAAGGAGTTTGGTGACTTCCTTTTTAACCACATCCAGGAGTGTTGGATTCAGTCTTCTTTACTATTGCCTTATGGGCATGATTTTCTCCTCCATCAAGATTCTATGCATGCAGATGGAGGGGTTTATGCCAGGAAGGTTTTCTAACTTCCACCCCATTGCCTTCTTATGTTGCCTTAGGACCTCCAGCAACTTATCTTCTTGCTCTTGGTGGAGATTGTTGGCAATGATAACTGGGAGTTGTTGTTCCTTGTCCAGGTAGGCATACTTCAGGTGTCTCGGCAATGGTTTGAGTTCCATGGGTGGTGGCGGCAATAAATATTTTTCAGTTACTGGGCTCGGATCCGACTGGCCGACTTGATCTCGACTCGGCACCAGGTGTGCCGACATGATTTCGGCCTTTGGCTGCTTCGGCCAGCTCGACTCGGTGGCTTTGGTTCTTGTTGGATTGGAGTTGGCATTGGCTTCTTGTGCTGCTTCGGAGCCAGATCCGGATGGAACTGTAATTTCAACTCCAGCTCGCGTTTAGTCTTCATTGGCCGAGTCGGTTTCGGCAAGAGTGTCGGCCTTGATTTTTGACTTTTCGGTCGAGTTGACTTTTAGCTTGTCCTCGAATCGGCCTTCTCTGGCTGACTTGATCTCGGCCGTGAAAATGGTCGCCAATTGTGCAATGGGAGATTCTTCGATTTCGGCGACTTTGACTGTTGCCTCCTTTGTACGCTCTGAGTGTTCTTGGTTGCAGACTTGGTTTAGTAATTCAGACAATTCAACTTCAAAGTCCAAGTCAATATTATCGCTATGATCATCCTCAAAGTTGGGAAGGTCTTGTGCATCCTCATGGTCGGCCTCTTCATCTGCGACCCCTAGGCAGCTGATCTCATCAGCGCTCCCAGCGAACTTCTCGATGTCTTCACTGCTGCTATTTAGTTGAGAGTATTCTTCAACTATCTCATCAAGTAAATTGATGCCAAAGAGGGAGTGGTCTTCGGTGGGTTCTTCATTGCTTCAAAAATGTTGAATTGCACCAGAGTGTCACCGAATTCCATCGAGAGGAGTCCTGGAATGCACATCAATCTTGGTTTTCGCTGTCATCAGGAATGGTCTTCCCAAAATTAAGGTGGATCCCTTCCCGGATGTTTCCTCCTCCATGTCAAGCACATAGAAATCAGTTGGAAATATTAACTTGTTTACTTGGACGAGAACATCCTCGAGAACACCTAGGGGCTGAACAATACTTCTGTTTGCGAGCTGAATGATCATCCCTGTGGGCTCAAGATCGCCAAAATTCAGGAACTTGTAGATTGATGCAGGCATGACATTGATTGAAGCTCCCAAGTCCAACATGGCGCCAGCAAAGGTGCAGTCACCAATGGTGCATGGGACAGAAAATATTCCAGGATCTTTGTACTTTTGTGGCAAGGCTCATGAAGTTCCTGCAGTGAACTCTTCATTTTTGGTCAAGCCGACACCACACCTCCAATCCCCTTGCTCCCCTTGATCTTCCTTCTTTTATGTACGCACAATTCCTTGAGGAATTTTGCATACTTAGGGACCTGTTTAATTGCGTCGAGGAGTGGAATATTGATTTCCACCTTCCGGAACATCTTCAACAGTTCTTCGTCTGACTTTGGCTTCCTTACCGAGATGGTCCGAGATGGAAATGGCAGTGGGATAGCTCTCTCTAGCCAAGACTGTGGATTAGCATTTGGTCCAGAGTTGGCTTGGGTTGGTCTCGACAACTGCTGTAGTGTAGACTGAGGTAGTTCTTTTCCACTTCTAAGTGTCACTGCACTAGCATTCCCTCTCGGATTCGGAATGGATTGAGAGGGGAGGTTGTTGGATCCAGCCGACTACAATTGACTCATATGTTGGGTAGCTGTCCAATCTGCATTTTGAGGTCTTGGATGGTGGCAGTCATGCTCTGCTGGAACTGCATATTAGTAGAGCTCACAGATTGCCAGAGCTCTAAGTTGCTGGTTGCAAGCTACTTCATTAGGTCTTCTAGAGATGGAGAGTTTCCTTGGGTAGGCACTCTCTGCTATTGTTGTTGCTGTTGGAAAGGTGGTGCTTGATATTGTGGAATCGGCTACTAATAACCTGCATGTCTTTGATAGGTTTTCGGTGTGGATCCGAATTGTTGAGTTGCGTATGGCCCCTGATTCGGTCCTGGCTGAAATGGCAGTCTCCCATGTTGCTGGTTATCAAATGGCCGATTCTGATACGTTGTTTCCTGTACTGAAATCCACCTATGGCTCCAACGTTCTCTGGTTGGTCCGATTCGGTTTCCTGAAGAGTGAGGCACCTATCAGTGGGATGCTCCACAAAAGTACATATGCCACATACTTTTGCTGCCAGGGTTGGTTAGTGTTGTCCAACTGCAAGCTGTCTTACTAATGATGTCAATTCGATCAGCTGGTTTTCCAACCTTTGGTTGGAAGGTGCACCGATTTCATTCACCATCCGAGATTGACTTGGCCCTCTTATCCCAAACTGTTGTGTATTACTTGCCATATTGGAGATCAGGTGCCTTGCTGCTGCTAGCGTTTTATCCATCAGGGCTCTTCCACTGGCTGCATCGATCATGCTTTTGTCCATCATTGAGAGTCCTTCATAAAAATACTGGATCAGCAACTGCTCGCTGATCTGATGGTGTGGACAGGTGACATAAAGTTTATTGAACCTCTCCCAATACTCATGAAGAGTCTCTCCCGTATGCTGCCTTATCCCACATATCTCCTTCCTGATGGACGCAGTTTTGGATGCCGGAAAGAACTTCTCCAGGAATGTGCGCTTCATATCTCCCCAAGTGTTGAAAAGTACTGGCTGAAGGTATAGCCAATCCTTCGCTGCTCCATCCTGGGAGAATGGGAACGCCTTCATTTTGATGTAGTCCTCCGATATCCCCTACGGCCTCATTGTGAAGCAAACCACATGGAATTCCTTTATATGCTTGTGGGGGTCTTCTCCTGCAAGACCATGAAATTTAGGCAACATGTGTATAAGACCGGACTTCAATTCATATGTTTGAGCTGGCTCCAGCTGTGGGTATTGGATGCACCAAGGTTGATACACCACATCTGGGGTGGCCAATTCCTTCAATGTTCTATCATTATTCTCCATCTGTCTTGGCTCTGCAAAAATGTTAGAACTAGCAACAGAATTGTCAGTACAAAGCTGGTTAGAGTTAATGATAGGATCAGAACTTTTACTATTATTTACTATCAGATTCCTAGTCCTCCTTAATCTACGTAAAGTTAATTCTATCTCTGGGTCAAAAGCATATAATGGGTCAGTACTACTCCTAGTCATGCATTGTGCATATTATGCAGAAAAATCAGACTTGAAGCAGTACCTACAAAATAGTAAACTACGACTATCAGTCAATTACCTAATAAAACTTGAAGAATGCAATGTAAAAATGCAAGTCAATTGTGTGATGTGGAAATGAATGCAAAGCAGAATGCTAACACTATGCACTGTAGAGACAAATATTTTATTGTGGTTTTTGTTTTTCTTTTTGACGGTGAATTCACGCAGAAAAATAAACAAACAGTCAATATGATTTTTATTTAGGATCTAGAATCTAGAAGGTACACATAGACAAATTCAAATGACTCAACATACTGACGTGACAGACACACTCTACAGACTCGGGATTCGACTTTACTTACTTTGGCACACGAAAACACAAAAGAACTTGTATCCCTGGCAACGACGCCAATTTGATAAGCTCGTTTTTAGTCATCTCAAAGTGAATCAAATAACTAAAGCTAACTATAGTATAGTCAACCCTAGGTCGATTTTTCTCAAGGACACAGTGTGCTCAATTGTGATTTGGAGTGAAGTCAAATGACGTAGAATCTAAGGTATAGAGTGCCGACTCGTCTCGGTAATGGCCGAATTGCTCTCGGCAAAAACTGAGTCGAGATGATCTCGACAGAGATCTATCCGACTTGGTTTCGGCTAAGTGCAGACTAACGCTACAGAGACGGACTATCTCTGTCTCAGATTGAATAGTAGTAAACAGGGGGAAGTGAACTGCGAGTAAGGCAGAAAGTAAACTAAAACTATGAATGCAGTGAACATATACTAATGCTAATAGTTTTACTATTATTATTATGATATAACTGTGCTCATATTCAGTTCTATTAGTCTAAGTCTAGTCCTATTTCCACACTCCAGTTCTCAGTCCATATCAGCCTTGGGAATTCTCATGGCAATCGCCAAAGGTTCGTCCATTACCATACCAAGGAATTACGCAATCTACCTCATCAGTTGGCAGGGATTAAGTTCAGAGCTAATTTTAGGTTCTCCATTAACAATCGTTAAATGATTACCTACTAAATTAGTTAAACCAGTTTCGATCGGCTTAGCTTAACATTGTTCACGTCTTAAATCCAATCGCGATTCAATCTATGAATTAAAGAAGAGGAAAGGAATAGAGTTAAGAAATGCAGAATGAAATTGATTAATAGAAGACAGAGTACAAACATAGTGGTCTGAATTCAAGTGGTTCCATCTTCCACGACGATCGCCATGGTTGATGGTGGTGGTTCACCTCCAATAGCCTGAGCACTGAGGATCAGATTCACTAGAGTGTGTTGGAAATCCCAATCAGTGCCCTCTGACAAACTTCGGCTTCCCAGTCTCAGACCTGCATTTTCTCGATCGAGAGAAACACCAATGCAGCATCGTACACCACCGTAACGAAGGAAAACGAGAGCGAGGAAATGGATACAATGAGAGTGTGTTTAGAATGAATTCAAAGACCCCTAAAATGTACACGACTATTCTTATTTATACATTAGCACGCAAACCACGACGCCTAACAGAATTACAAAAGTGGGTTTCCTAATCTGCCCTTGCAATGTGCATTGCTGATTGCACCAGGAGTGATGTGGCATCTAGCTGGTGTTGAGGTGGCCTCTGTGTTGGATGGCTGACATGGGAGACGCAAATGGGCCATTCCTCATTGGGCCACTATTCAGCGAGTTGCTAAAAGTTCAGCCTGGCCGAGATGGCTTCGGCATCTGAGAGCCTTGGCTAGACCTGCATTGAAGGGGAATCAGCTAAGATCCTTGAATTAGCACAATTTTGTATTTTCTCTATTTTTCAGTTCCTAATATGAATCCCAGCTAAGATCCATTCCTTAGTTGTAAAATATGCTTGCAATGATTTTTCTTAGGTCCAAGATAGGTATATAGTTTGTGACTCATCACATACCAACAGCACCTTCCAGGTCAATGGGCATCAAATCAAGCCATTCCATGAAGGTCCAACACCAACCATAAATGACATGGAGATCATTTCATTGGTGGAACCAGCTCCACCAGATGGCACAACCTAAGCCTACTCGGCTAAAACCCTCTCAATCTATACTATGTATTGAGGACAATGCCAGATTCAAGTGTGGGGGGGTGACCATCTGAGACCACAGAACAAGCTGTCACAGCTATCTGGCCCTAACTCTCTTCTTACTTACTTTTCTCTAATTCTCTTTTTACTTACTTTTCTTTCATTTTCCTATTTTCATTATTCGAATTTGCTGTTTTGAATTTTCTGTTTATATGTCTTTCATTTCAATAAGAATAAGAAGCTACCCCCCAGCCGAGTCCATCCCGACTTTGTACCGACTTGATCAGAGTCGAAATGGCCTCGGCCCAATAGAGTCATAGAGTCGAAATGAAAAGAGAGAAGAATTCCTAGTTGAATTCGGAAGATTGATGAAACAGCGAGGCAGTTCCTCCAATCCTGGGAAGAGGTGATTCCTGCCTAAAGGGAACCAAACCTTTGTGTCCTAAGCGATAAATGACTGAAAAATGGGAAGAGGAAACCCCCAGAGTAAAGGAGCAAAAATAACCCGTGGGAGAATTTGAACCTTGCAACAGTGATGGCTTACATTCTTGCCATCCCTCTTCTTCTTGAGTGATTTTGCATGTATGTTAATTGTGTATTCTGTTTTTTGCCTTAACTCTCTGGATACAACTGTTTTCACATGCAGGAATGACATGACCTAGGCCATATTTCTTATGAGCCCAGAGCCAAGCAAAGCCTACCTGAAAGAATCCTATCCCTTGCTCACCCCCTTGGGCCTAAGCTAACCATTCTTTCTCACAGCTCACTACAAGTCGAGGCCAGAAAAACCATAATTTCACCTTACCCTTGGGAAGCCGAGGAGCCTTGGAATTGTCTTGGGAGTAAGTCAGAATCAAGAGTGGGGGAGGCCTAGGAAGCAAAATCTGGTCAGAAATATCTGAAGGCTTAGAAGAAAAGAAAAAGAAAAAGAATCGAATGAAAGGGAGAAAAAGAAAAAGCATATATAGTAGGAAATAAGCAGCTGAGATAAATAAGATGAACAAACAAAAACAGTAAGCTGCATGAATACAAGAAAGAAAAAGAAAGAAATGAAAAGGAAAGGCGAGCAAATAAAGATGGAAGGAGACCACAGCAACTAAGACTGACCTCATGCTGATAAGACTCACTCCCCATTGCTCCTCTCCTCCCCACGGGTCCTGAAGCTAGTTTTCCTGCATTTTATCCTACCCGTGACCTTAGCCTCACTACAAGCCGAAAAAGTCCTAGTGATCATGACTGTTTGTGTGTTGCAGGTGAAAGAGGAGAGCTTTGACAAGATATGGTAATACCAATTCCATGCAATGTTGAGTGTAAACACAAACCGAACACTTGAGAGAAGTGAGAGAGTTGACCGCCCAAGTGAGAGCTCTATCACTCTTGGTTACTTTCTCCCGTTTGTAGGTCATGAAGGCGTCTTAGGCCCGAAAGGAGTAGTTCTCTGACTGCATGAAACCATCTTGAGCCGGGATGAAGAGAAGCTGACTCTGTCCAATCAAAATGAAGAAGCCAACGAAAGAACTTCTCTCCATCAACCCAAAACCTCCCTTGTATAACACATTTTATTTTGCCCAGGAGTGCAAAAGGCTAAGTGTGGGGGTTTGATGAGTCATAAATCATACACCGTGGGTGGACCTAAGAAGAATGTCAATAAGTAACTTATGTACTTAAAAGATGATTGTTAGCTAAGATTCAGTTTAGGAACCAACAAGCAGAGAAAACACAATTCTGTGCTAAATCAAAAGGCATTAGCTAACTATTCTTTCATTGCAGGTCCAGCCAAGACTCTCAGCCCATCCAAAGAAAACCCAGCCAAGAGCATCCCTGACCTAGTCAACTCTATCTCGACCAGGCCGAGACTCGGCCCAATGAACAAGAGCAGCCAGTAAATAGAGCAGCCCAATAAGGAGTAAAAACCAGTGGCACATTCCACGTCAGCCATCCACTCAGAGGCCAGCTCGGCTCCAATTCAACAGCCACGTCACCCTGGAAGTAACTTACAGTGCAAGCCATATCAAGGGTAGAATAGGGACTTCACTTAGTAATTCTGTTAGGGACGTTTGCTTTCGCGCTCTATATATATAGGCGTAACTATGAACAAATCGTGGTCTTTGGCATTCATAATTCCCCACTCGCATTAATTCCCAATTTCTCTTGCTTTCATTTCTTCCATTCACGGTGGTGCACGGTGCTGTTATTGGCGCTTCTCTCGATCGAAGGAGTGCAGGTTAGGAACTGAGAAGCCGAAGGTTACCAGAGGCGACCAATTGGATTACCAACGCACTCTGGTGGACTTGATCCTCAGCGTCCTAGCTAGTAGAGGTGGACCATCACCGTCGACCATGGCGACTGTCGTGGAAGATGGAATCAGCGAATCCAGACCGTGTGTTTGTATTTCGTTTCCAATAATATAAGTGTTTTCTGATTTCTTATCTCTGTCGCATTCCTCTTCTTTAATTCACGATTTGAATCGCGATTGTATTTAGAACGTGAACAATGTTAAGCTAAGCCGATCGGAACTGGTTTAACTAATATAGTAGGTAATCAACTAGAGAACCTGATTGAGAACCTAAAATCAGCTTGAACTTAATCCCTGCCAGTTGATGAGGTAGCGATTGTGTAAATCCTCAGTATGGTAATGGATGGATGTTTGGTGATCGTCCTAAGAATATCGAAGGTTGATTTGGACTGTGAACTAGAGTGATTGAACCAGAAAGATCTTGATTATTGGAACTAAACATGAACACAGTAGTAGAAGTAGCATTAGGAGTAGTTTAGTGTAATTGCATTTACATTCGTAGTTTACTTCTGTCTTTATTCCACTTGCATTCAATCCCCCTTTTTCCTGCGTTTTAGTCTAATATATGGTTAGTCTGACTCTGTAGCGTCAATTTTGCACTTAGCCGAAACCAAGTCGGATGAGTCTCTACCGAGACCATATCAGCTCAATTTCTGCCGAGAGCAACTCGGCCAGTGCTGAGATGAGGCAATATTCTACATCTCAGATTCCACGTCATTTCACTTTACACCGAACCACAATTGAGCATACTGTGTCCTTGAGAAAAATTGACCTAGGGTTGGCTATACTATAGTTAGCTTTAGTTATTTGATGCACGTTGAGATGACTAAAAACGAGCTTTATCATATGGATGATCATGTTTTGCATGTCAATACGTAAGCCTGGAAAAATGCACCTTTTGTACATCAGAAGTGATTTTTTAGGATTCGTAGTTGGTTCTTGAGGAGTTAAAGTAGATCCTAAAAAAGTGAAAGCCATTAGAGTTAGCTGACACCCCAAATAGTAGGTGAAGTTAGGAGTTTTCATGGCTTAACGAGATTTTATAGGCATTTTGTCAAAGACTTTAGTACCTTAGTTGCCCCTCTAAATGAAATAGTAAAAAAAAGTAGGTTTTAAATGGGAAGATAGTTAGGAAAGATAGTTCCAAGCTTTCAAGGAAAAGCTAATCCATGATCTTGTCTTAACATTCCCTAACTTTAGTCAAGTTTTTGAACTAGAGTGTGATGCTTCCAATGTGAGAGTAAGAGTTGTTTTGTTACAAGAGGGTTATTCCATTGGTTATTTTAGTGAAAACTTAAAAATAGTCAAATAAACTTTTTAACATATGATAAAGATTTTTATGATTTTGTTAAAGCTTTATAGGTGTGGTAACATTATCTTTTCCTAGAGAGTTTATAGTGCATAGTGATCATGAAGCCCTTAAGCACCTTAAAAGAGAAACTAAGTTGAATAAAAGACACGCAAAATGGATAGAATTTTTGGAACAATTTCCTTATATCACTAAGCAGAAACAAGGTAAAATCAACATTGTTGTTGATGCTTTGTCAAGAAGATATTCTTTGTAGTCTATACTTGAGACTAAGTTTTTGGGTTTTGAGAATTTAAATGAATTATACCTTAAAGATGACTTCTTTTTGAAGAAATCTATGAACTTTGTGTTATAGGAGCAAATGGAGGTTTCTACATTCAGGAAGGATTTCTCTTTAAGGACAAAAAGTTGTGCATCCCCATGAGTTTAGCTAAAGAGCTGTTGACAAAAGAGGCTCACAAAGGTGGTCTCATGGGACATTTTGTGGAATATAAAACTTACAAAACTTTGTTGGAACATTTCTTCTGGCTGCACATGAAGTGTGATGTTCATAGTGTGTGTGATAAGTGTTTAGTTTGTAAGTATGCGAAGTCAAAGGTTCAACCCCATGGATATTATACCCGTCTTCTTGTTCTGTCTATGCCTTAGGTGGATATTTCTATGGACTTTATCTTCGGTTTATCTTGATCTAAGTCAAGAAAAGATTCTCTTTTCGTGGTAGTATATAGATTTT
Organism: Mucuna pruriens; assembly: GCA_025330945.1. Lineage (NCBI taxonomy): Eukaryota > Viridiplantae > Streptophyta > Magnoliopsida > Fabales > Fabaceae > Mucuna > Mucuna pruriens. The sequence goes on from JAENHJ010000014.1 coordinate 1,950,739, forward strand.
TCACGGATGGCACTTTTTATTCCTTGTTAAAAAACTAACGATGTTTGCATTGTAGCTAATGTTTTTCAGTGAAGTAGTGAGGTTACATGATTTGCTTAGCACCATTATGTCTGACAAGGACTCTAAGTTTCTTAGTCACTTTTGAAAAACCTTATGGAATAAACTAGGAACAAATCTTCTTTTCTCGACGACATGTCATCCACAAACTAATGGACAAACTAAGGTCATGAATAGGACCTTAACCCAACTCTTCACTTGTTTCATTGGTAAAGGTTTACAATCATGGGAAGAATGGTTGCCCCATATTGAGTTTGTCTACAATCATGTAGCTAAATCGATAATCGCATACACCTCTTTTGAGTGAGTTTACAGTTTTAATCCTATTACGTTGCTTGATTTATTACCTTTGCCAATTGTTAGCTTTATGATTAATTATGATGGTGTTAATATGGTTAAATTTGTTAAAGATTTGCATACTAGGGTAAAATCTCACATTGAAAAAAGAGTAGAAAAGTTTGTAGAGAAAGCCAATAAAATAAAAAAGCAAAAGGTCTTTAATGAAGGTGATTTACTTTGGGTACACTTAAGGAAGAAAAGATTTCCTAACTTGAGAAAATTTAAATTTTTTCCTAGTGGTGATGGACCTTTCAAAATCATAAAGAAAATAAGTGATAATCCTTATATCCTAGACATTCCTCCAATCTATGAAGGAAGCCATACATTTAATGTTTTGGACTTGTCCTCTTTTTCAGGTAATCTTGATTCCAATTTGAGAGAAAATACTTTTAAAGAAGGAGAGCTTGATAAGAATATGGGAAGCGTACAAGAAGACACTTAGAAGGTAGAGGATCAGCATGCATACATAAGACCTACAATTAGAGGAAAACTAAGAAGAATACAATAAGAAGTGCTTTAAAACATGGAATCTCTCAAGAGCTTGGACAACATAGGTCCAAGCCCCAACCTAAGACCCATTTGATACACTATATGTGCATGTTCCTTTCATTCTTAGAAGTATGAAGACATCATTTGAATTTCATTTGGATTTCTTTTGTACTTTTTTAGTTTGAGATTACTAGTTATATGACTATTTGGCTTATATATGATTTACGATAGTCTTATTTCTATTCTAGGATAAGGATAACACATATTTGGTAGTAAGATATCCTATCCTACCATCCAAAGAGCCATAGGTGTGAAGGTGAGCCTATATAAGGGCCCTTCCACCCTTGTACTCATAATTTTGGATATATCTTTAAATTCAATAGAATTTGTGAGAGGATTATCATATTATTGTTTTGTACAAGAGCTTTTGTTCTTATAAATCTTTCAAAAGGCTTGTGACAAATATCCTACAACTCTTATCTTACTCTTAGGAGAGAGTGGGGAGTTACCCTTCTATTCCTTTCTCTTTCAAGTTTTACATTTTCTTCACCTTTTCCGTTTTAAAGATAGCTTTTGTGCCTACTTTTGTCCAAGGAGGAGTTATTTAGCTTCAGTTCTCAATGTGTATCAATAGCTCTTGCTTCCATAATTTGCATGCATCCTTTTGATCCAAAATGGAATGCATCTTGATACCATTAACCACTAGGCAATATCAGATAAGTTATTCACTTCGACAAGGTCTCTCATAAGAGATACATCTTGTGTGAGCTTTTTTGTACTTGTTAAAGTCTAGTATAAGAAGTCTTGGACAAACTTTATCTAGTTAGATTAGAACTTTGGTATAAGATTTGATGAATTGGGGAGGTGGTATTAATCTTTGGTCCTTTAGTTCATGGCTTATAGAAATGATTATGCTCATTAAGTATTTTTCTATCAAAGGAAAGAAACCTTCAATTGAAGTGTCCACAAGCTTGAACTTTAGGTCTCTAGGAAATATGAGCACTTTAGATGATTTAGGAACCTTGCTTCTAGACATAGATTCATCTATATTCTTCATTAGAATCACATGCCTAATAACACCAAGGTGAGGTTTGTAAAGACCTTTATCCTTTATCACATTGTGATAAATCTTTCTTGGTTTTTGTTTTAGAGGTAAGGCCACACATAAGGGTCCTAGTTCATTTGACAATGAACTTAGTGATACAAGAGAATTGGGTGGTGGTGTATAAGTTTGAAGGTGAGGGTATGATTGTATATAGTTTTTAAGGTAATTTGGTCTAAGAATTATGGTAGGGTCTGTGTGTTTAAGAAATAAAACATGCCATTCTCTTCGAAGCTACTCTTCTAACATAGGTTCGAAGTCAAGAACCTTTTTTACCTTATATCTTTCCTTAAGTGATGTGAGGAGCTTCCACCGGCTGACAAGTTTCTATAAATGTTTTGTTAAAGTGTTTGGTACTCTTGATGCCCCCTACATGAGATAATTAAAAAGGATGTTGGGTTCAAGTGGGAACCCCAAGAAAAAGCCTCCCAAGCTTTGAAGGATAGATTATCTATTGCCCTTGTTTTAGCACTTCCAAATTTTTACAAGTCATTTGAGCTAGAATGTGATACGTCCAATGTGGGTGTAGAGTAGTGCTATTGCAAGAAAGGCACCCAATTGCCATTTTTAGTGAGAAACTAAAAGGTCCTTAACTTAATTATTCCATATATGACAAAGATCTCTGCGCTCTAGTTAGAGCCTTACAAGTTTGGGAGCACTATTTGTTGTCTAATGAGTTCACCGTTGATGACAGCCTAGGATCTTCTTGAGTTAAAGCTTTCCAAGAACTCTAAGAAATGAGTTAAACCATGAACTATGTGTGAATGAACAAAGGAGAAGGAAACAATGGAAATGTGAGTAAGAAAAGGAATAGATTATACTTTCCACTTACTCAAGGATATGAGGAAGATAAGAGTGTGAGATTCACCACAAGCCTCATTAAAGCTTGATAAGAATTGAAAGGCTCTTTCACAAAATAAGATAAATAGAAATCGCTCAAGGTTGCAAAACAACTAATTTTCATTCACTCAAAAGTTACTTTTAGAATGGGTGAAGAAGGCCTTATATAAGCTTGGTTCCACATGCCTAGGGGGGTGTTTGGATATAGGATTAGGTGTTCTTTCATGCAAGGAGGCATATAATCTAGCTAGCCAAACAAGCTAGGACTATACATGCTAAGTAGAATACCAAACAAGCCTTTAAACCTTAATGTACATAAGAGACTTAAGCTAATGAACTGCAAATAAAATATAAATAAAATTCAAATCACAAGCTAATGAAATACAAACACTTCTAAGGAGTTAAGGTAAAAGCCCATACAAACACTTTTCTTTTAAAGCACTTCTTGTAATCTCCTTAGCCTTCCTCTTGTTATTGGATCTTTAAGTGCTTGAGTATCCTTGGTCTCTTTATTCTCTTGATGATTTTCTTTAGTGCTAGTTAGGTTCTTATCAGTTGTCCATAGCAACCACAAGTCACTCAAGCCCTTAAGGGGCTAACAAAAGTTAAACAAAAGGCATGCCAAATGTTTAAGTTCTTGGATCAATTCCCAAATGTCATTAAATACAAACAAGGAAAGACCAATGTTGTTGTTGATGCCCTTTCTAGAAAGCACGCGTTGCTTGCCATGGTAGAAACCAAGCTATTGGATTTCGAAAGCCTTTAAGGACTTATATGTAAGGGATGATGACTTTAAGGAAGCCAATGAACTTTATGCCACTTTGGCCAGTGGAGGCTTCTTCGGGCATGAAGGATTCCTATTCAAAGAAAAGAGGTTATGTGTTTCTAGGAGTTTGATTAGAGAATTGCTAGTCAAAGAGGCACATAAAGGTGGCCTAATAGGTCACTTTGGACAACGTAAGATGTATTGGACCTTGCATGAGCACTTTTACTGGCCTTGCATGAGGAAGGATGTGCATCACATTTGTGATAGGTGCTTAGTCTACAATATGACTTCCAAGGTCTCCAATGGGTTATATACCCTACTTCTTATTACTACCTTACCTTGGGTGGATATCTCTATGGACTTTGTGTTGTTCTTACCTAGATTTAGAGATGGTAGAGATTCCATATTCGTGGTGGTAGAAAGATTTTCTAAGATGACCAATTTTATACCTTATCATAAGGTCGACGATTCATGTTATGTGGCCAATCTATTCTTTAAGGAAGTGGTAAGACTACATGGTCTTCCTAAGACCATAGTCTCAAATAAGGACTCCAAATTTCTTAGCCATTTTTGGAGAACCCTTTAGAGTAACTCCACCACTTGCCACCCATAGACGAATGGGCAAACTAAAGTGGTAAATAGGACCTAATCCCAACTATTGAGGTGTTTTGTGGGAAAAGTCTAAAATCTTAGGAATAATGGCTTCCCCATATCAAATTTTCATATAACAAGGTAGTCAATGATACTAAATCACACACCCTTTTTGAGTTAGTATATGGTTTTAACCCTTTGTTTCGTTTAGACTTATTATCCTTGCCTAATGCAGCGTCTATGGTTAATCAGGATGGTTTTTCTAAGGCCTAATTTATGAAGAAATTGCATGAAAAAGCCCATGTATATATGGAAAAAAAGGGTGAGTAGTATGTTAAATGTGCCAACAAAGGCAAATAGGGAAAGGTATTTGCAAAAGGTGACCTGGTTTGGGTTCACTTAAGGAAGGAAAGATTCCCTACCTTAAGGAAGTTTAAACTTCTCCCTCGAGGGATGGACCTTTAACAATGTTACACAAGATCAATGATAATGCTTATGTCTTAGACATGCCTCAACATTATAAGGGTAGTACTAGATTCAATGTGGTTTAGTTGTCTTCTTTTATTTTAGGTATGGACGACTTGAACTTGAGCACAAATTCAAGAAGGGGAGTCTAATACAAATCTAGGAAGCAGGAAAAGCATGGGGAGGACAATAAGCATGAAGAGACTAAAGCCCTTAAGGACCCATAACCAAAGGAAGATTGAAGAGGCTTGAAGAGGAAGTTTACAAGAAGATGGACCTCCTTAAAAGTCAAGGAGCATCCAATGAAGGCTTAATGCTATTTACACTTTGGGGTTATGTACAATGCCCTTGGGTAGCTTATAGGACCCGTATAGTTTATGTAGTATGCTTTCCATTGTAAAGAAGCCTAGAGCTTTAGACGCGTTTGGAATATGGAGCCTTTGGATACACATGGTTTGGATATCGCCTAGGTCCTTTGGACGACACCTCCTCTAGACGCATTACTGGTCAACATGTTAAGGCCCTATTTTTGGGCCACACTTGTTCCAAGGTCCAAGGCCTTTTCCCACCTAGTTTGTTTCGCGTCTAAATCCGTACTTAGGATCAGTAAAAAAGTTTGACCCTAACTGATTTGTGAAATTTGTGTTGCAAGCAATTAAGAGAGTTCTCTTGACTTGTTCTTAAGCCAAAAACAGTTAATTCTCATTAAGAACTCCATAAGACTTATGGCGAATCTCGTTTCCTCTTATCTGATTTTCACGAAATCAATGGCAAGTCATTTTTGAATCTTATCCATTTTATTCGTTTCAATTCCCTTTGATTTTCGATTTTCACAATTTTACTTTGTTTTCACGCTAATCTTTCTGTTATTCATAGTGTTTAGCAATTATGTAAGTGTAGGGATCCAATCATAAGCAGAACCATATTAGCAAAGGCCTCAAAGCCAACAAAATTAATTTCAAACATATTGATCCTCTATGAATTTTATTAAAAAAGATCGGTTCACTAACTTATTAAATTGTATTTCACCAAATTTCTTCAATTTTTATAGCATTTTCAATGATAACTAGCTCAAAAAATATCTTCTTGACCCTTCGCACATCTTAATCAGAAACTTAGTACAAGGAAAATCTAACTGTAAGAGAATCCTAATATAATTCTTAATACATGTTTAATGCAATTGATAAGGAAAAAGACAATTCCATTAGTCAAAGTGCATTAAGAAAGATAATATGAGACAAAATTATCAAAAATGATTTTATAGTAAGTACCTTGATAAAATTTTAAGGAAAATATTTTAGAATGATAGGAGAATTGTAACACCTCAATTCTCTAATTTAATATTTGCAATAATTTAATGAGTTAGAGTGATAAGTGATAACTAACAAACTTTAGAAATATTTTAAGGCTTTTTTCTTAGAGTAAGAGTAAGGGAGAATTTTTTAGATAATTACACTTTTCCTTTGAGTTCTTAAGAATTAAGTTTTTATCTTATAATTACCCAAATTTCAATTTAATTGTCATTTTTTCAAGAATTATGGAAAGAACCTAAAATTTATTTAACATATATTATTTTAAATAGGTTTAAATATGTTTCTGGTTCCTCAAATTGGTTCATTTTTATTTTTCATCCCTCAAATTTAAAATTATTTCTTTAGTCATCATATTTAAAAAATAAATGGTTTTTACACAAAAAAAAATGAAGTATAAGTCATTATATGTCCTGTGTATAGTCGAAAATCAAAAGGACATTCTTAATCCTACAATTTTCCCTACTATTTTCTTCAATTTCTGACTATACACGTGACTAATAATAACTTATATTCTATTTTCAATATAAGGCGAGAGACTGAAACCAACTATTTTAAAAAATTAAAAAAAGAATTTTAAACTTGAGGTATGATAAACAAAGTTAACCCAAATTTAAGGGATAAAAAAACATATTTAAGACTTTTAAATAATTAAAAGAGGATTGGTGAGTTAAAATATATGATTTAATGGTAAGTTGTGTACACAATTAGGTTACAATATTATTATACTTGATTACTTATACATACCTATTACACAAACAAGAGAAAATTATAAGTCTTTGTATGCACACACACATGTGCCATTTAGTATGTTAGGAGAATGATGCCTCCTCATAATTTGTTCATCACCACTATTTTCATCACAACTACTAATTTCTATTTTTTGTTTTCTTACCATCTTTGCTTTTCAATGGATCCAAATAATGGATATTTGCATTAACACAATGTGAACCAACCTTTATAAATTCCTTCCATCCTCCAATTTTCCAAGCTTTTCTTCAAGCTTCTTCATATATTCCATCATCATGTAAAATTTAGGAGAAAGATCCTCCAAGTTAAAACTAGTACTTGCCATTTCTTGACCAATTTCTTATTCTTTACACTTCTTTCCACCAAGCCTCCCACCTCCTTGAAACCTAAAAAACAAAGCAAATAACAAGCAAGAAAGATGTTCCTCAACTCTTTAAGTGTTTACACTCATACTAGTGTTTACACTCTTAGAGACTTTTCTCTAGTGTACATTATTATCTTTTACCACTCAATATCTATTCAAGGTTTGTAAAAGAGTTCAAGTTCAATATGAAGACAAAAAATCTCAAAGAAGTCTTAAGAACGCCAAGAAAAAGAAAACTCTAGGATAAAACTCAAAGGCCAAAAGGACAAACAAGAAAAGGTATAGAAACAAAAACGAATCTTAAAAACGAATTAATGGACAATATAAAGACTTAAGATTTGGAATTTTGGCATGTAGAATATGTAGATATTTCACCATACAATGCTCAACATACTCATCAAAACATTTACAATAAAAAATCCCAAAGATTACAAGGCAAAACATATACCAAAATCAAAAATTACTAACCCAAAGCTACAAGCATTACAACTTTTTTCAAGCATTTTTATTTCTCAATCTTTTGCAAAACTTTACTCTTTTTCTTGTAGTATTTTTCTGCACTTTTTCAGAATGTTTTACACACTTTTCATACACTTTTATGTGATAACAGAACTGTTTTTACAGTTGCACAATTTTCTTTCTTGTGGCACAAGAAACACATCACAAACTCAAGAAACACTTCTCTTTATAATAGAATTTTCTAGCCACCATTAGTGGACATTCATGTGAGCTTTTAACACAAATAAGGCATGCAATTTTAATATTAAACCACTAGAATACCTCCTTATACAAGATCAATATCCAACTGCAAGATTCATGCCAAAAACACAACGGAAATCACAATATGCAAACAAGAATACTAGCCATGCATGTAGCATCTATGGAAAACAAAACCCTCATGCAAGATTCAACATAGAACAACCAAACACCATTAAAATGTCACGTCCAAGCTGCATACACATGGGCGAACAACACCCAATCAAGGAAAACAAGAAAAACGCACAAAGAAAGCAAAACAAACAAGAAAACGAACCAAGAATGCTTACAAAAAAGTGTTGCACTTACAATTAAGTGTTGATAAGTTGTTTTTAGTCGTTAATTCAACTATCAAAAATAACTAGATTACCTATGTATTATATAGCATAGGGGAAACCTAGGTAGAATCTCTCAAGGACACGTTATTCTTGGGATGCCTAGTGTAAAGGGATGAGAATCATGTAGAATCGGGAGTGTAGAAAGCAGACTCGAAAAATAGAAGTAAAATAGGGGGGTTTTATGGATTGCAAAATAAATGTAGAAAGAAAGTAAATTACTAGCTACGAAGTAAAGATAACAGACAATGAACAAAACATATATTTACCACACCAATTCCAAAGTTAGCAAATAATTGGTTTTGATTCCTATTAATGCATGTGATTCCAAATCAACCTAAGTCTTAAGACGACCACCTAACATTTGTCCATTGCCGACTAAGAAGTATAAAAGAGAGGCAAAACCTAGAGTAATCTATCAACATAGGTGCAAATTCACACAAGAAAGAAGAGAATGGCAAGATGAAAGTCATTATTATATACAAGGCTCAAATTGTCACCCGGTGTAATTGCTCTATCACTAATGGTTTCACTTTAATTCTTCAGTCATTCATTGCCTAAGGATGCAAAAATTTCCTTTCATGTGAAGTTTGAAAAAATCTCTTGTCCAAGATTATGCACTACCTCTTCATGTTTTATTCAACCTAACGAAATTCATTTAAATTCTGCAAAGCATTTTCTCAACAATCGGAAAACAAAAAAAGAAGAACAAAACAAAAACAACACAGAACCAGAGTCGGCACAAACCCGGCATAACTCGAAACTGGAGTCAACGCAGACTCGGTAAAAACAACACACGTGTCTGGAGTCGGAGTCAGATTAGAATAGGTAAAAATACAACACATACACTTAAATGATGCATTGTCCTTAATGCAAGCTTATGAACGTAAGGGGATTGGGAAATCTTCTCAAGGTGTGTCTTCTAGGAAGGTCGGTTCCATCAGCAAGATGCTTTCAACCTCGCCCACCTTTGGTGTCGGACCTTCATGAAAGGGCTTTATCTGGTGCCCATTGACCTTGAAATTCCTGTTATTAGCTTCGTCTCTTAATTCTACTACACCATAAGGAAAAATATTAGAAATAACGAATCGACCATCCTATCTAGAATAGAGCCAACTGACTATGAGCTTTAATCGGGAGTGGAACAAGAGTACCTTCTGGCCAACTCTAAACTCCTTCCTCAAGATCCTGTTATCATGGAATTGTTTTACCTTTTCTTGTAGATCTAGGAGTTTTCATATGCTTCCAAGCGCAGCTCCTCTAGTTCCTACAATTGAAGTTTCCTTTCTTTGTCGGCTTGGTCATAAGCCATGTTGCACTTCTTGATTGCCTAGTAAGCTCGATGTTCGATTTCAACCAATAAGAGACAAGCTTTACCGAAGACGATCCGGTAGGGAGACATTCCTAATGGAGTCTGGTATGCTATCCTATGGACCCATAGAGTATCCTCTAAGAGTCGACTTTAGTCATTTCGGTTGGGATTCACCATCTTTTGCAATAGTTTCTTAATTTCCTTATTTAACACTTCAACTTGGCCATTGGTCTGGGGATGATAAGTAGTGGCAACTCTACGCACTACCCCATATTTCTCGAGTAAGGTGGACATTGCGCAATTGCAGAAGTGACTCCCTTGGTCACTGATAAGCGTTCTCGGCACACCAAATCTACAAAAAATATTGGATTTCAAGAAATCCACAACAACTTTAACATCGTTAGTTTTGGTGGCTTTGGCCTCCACCCATCTTTATACATAGTCAACGACAACTAGAATATAAGAGTTTCCATAGGAGACGGGGAATGGTCCCATGAAATCAATACCCCACACGTCAAAAACTTCACATAATAGAATCAACTGTTGGGGCATTTCATGCCTTCGACTGATGGCCATTTCTGCTCTTTGACATTATTTGCAGGCTGAGACAAATTCAAAGGTGTCTCAAAAAATGGTGGCTCAATAAAACCCATAGTCTAGGACTTTCCTGGCTATCTGACTCCATCCATAATAGCTGCCTTCGGATGCTGAATGACAAAAATGGAGGACCGACTGGATCTCGAGATCCAGAATGCACCTGCGAATTACTTGGTCATTGTAGAGTCTCCTAAGATAAGGGTCATCCCATATGTAGTATTTGGCATCACTTTCAAGTTTTTCTTTGTATACTCCGGATGCTCCCTATGGAAACGTAGACGCAACGAGGAAATTATAGATATTTGCATACTACAATTTAACCTTTTCCAACTGCAATATTTGCTCATCAGGGAACTCATCTCGAATCGACAATGGGTCAACACCTCTCTCAAGTTGGCTTAGAAGATTTGCTACTACATTCTTCGCATCTTTTTTATCTCTGATCTCTAAGTTGAATTCCTAAAGGAGAAGTATCCACCGAATCAGTCTCGGCTTCGCATCAAGCTTCTTCAACAAAAACTTCAACGTTGCATGATCAGAGAAAATGATGATTTTAGAGCCAAGGAAATATGAATGAAATTTGTCTAAGGAAAAAACAATTGCCCACAGCTCCTTCTTAATAGTGGTGTAGTTAATCTAGGACAGATCCATGGTTCGAGACGCATATGCTATGACATATGGTTGCTTGTCGACTCTTTGGCCTAGGACAACTCTTAATGCAGAGTTGGATGCATCACACTTCAGCTCGAATGGATACTCCCAATTTCGTGGCTGGAGAATCGATGTGGATGTGAGTTCAACTCCTAGAAGGCTTCCACGCAAGGCTGGTCGAAGATGAACTCAACATCTTTTTGAAGCAACTTGGACAAAGGTAGGGCGATCTTGCTAAAGTTCTTTATGAAACACCTATAGAAACCTGCATGTCCAAGAAATAAGCGAACTTCCTACAAAAAGGCGGGGTTAGGCAGAGAAGTAATAATGTCGACTTTAGCTTTGTCGACTTCAATCCCTCTACTAGACATAAGATGTCCTAATACAATCCCCTCGGTAACCATAAAATGACACTTTTCAACATAAAGAATGAGGTTAGTTTCCATGCATCTACGTAATACTCGGGACAGGTTTTCCAAACATGCCTCAAAGGACTCGGCATACACGGAAAGTCCCATTATTGATCCACCAGCATAATGTAAATTTGCATGTACCTAAAAAATCCATCTAGAAAGCAATAAAAGGACTTTCCGACTAATTTCTCTAGAACCTGGTCAATGAAACGCATGGGAAAGTGATCCTTACGAGTCTCTTGATTGAGCTTCTTATCGATACAGACTCACCAGCTGTTCTGAATCCGAGTCGGTACCATCTCGTCATGCCGATTCTTCATTATTGTCACCCCGAACTTTTTTTGGACCACTTGTACCAAGTTTACCCATTGGTTATCCGAAATGGGATAAATGATCCCTACTGCAAGTAGTCTCATCACTTTTTTCTTCACTACATCTAGGATGGTCGGATTCAGTCTTCTCTATTATTGCCTTATAGGTTGGGCTTCCTCCTCTAATAAGATTTTATGCATACAGATGGAGGGGTTGATCCTTGGAAGGTCTACTAACGTCCACCCAATTTCCTTTTTATGCTTCCTTAAGACCTTCAACAACTTCTCCTCTTGCTCCCGATGGAGGTTGTTAGCTATTATCACTAGGAATTGTTGGTGATCATCCAGGTAAGCATATTTCAAGTGATGTGGAAATAGCTTTAGCTCAGTGGATGGTGAATGAGGTGGAGAAACTTTATTTGCTAATGTCAAAGTCAGTTGGCTGACTTTGTCCAAATGCAGACTCGGTTGTCCAGAGTCAGACTTGGCCTTTGCTTGCTTGGACTCTAGGTTCCCAGAATCGGATCTGGCTTCCACTATTGTTGCCACTTGGACTCGTCTTTTTGTGTCGACAATTCGTAGTCTTGCACAACTGGGGCACTTTGGGTTTCCATTACACCAACATACAAGGTCAATTAAATCAGAAAACTGAAAAATATGGACCATGTCAGCAAGGTCAGCAATATTATCGTTGGAATCAAAAAGATCCTATATGTGTGGCATGTTAACAGAGTCGGGTACATCCTCTACAGAATTGAAATAGTTCATTACATCCGACATTTCAGCAAAACTAAAGAAGTCGGCACTGTCAGTGCCTATTTGCATGTACTCTTCAACAAGTTCGTCAATCATGTCGATGCTAAAGATTGAATGGTCTTCGGTGGGGTGCTTCATCGCTTCAAAAATATTGAACTGCACCAAGTTGTCCCCAAATTTCATTGAAAGGGTCCCAGCATGCACGTCGATCTTTGTTATTGCCGTCATAAAAATGATCGTCCCAAAATTAGGGTGGATCCTTTCCCAGACGTCTCATCCTCCATATCTAGTACGTTGAAGTCAGTTGGAAAGATCAACTCGTTGACTTGGACTAGAACATCTTCAAGAGTACCTAATGGCTGCACAATACTTCTGTTGGCTAATTGGATAACCATTCCCGTAGGCTCTAGATCACTAAATTCAAAGACTTGTATATTGAAGATGGCATGACATTGATTGATGCACCTAGGTCCAGCGTTGCATCTGCAAAGGTACAATCGTCAATGGTGCATGGAACAGAGAAAATACCGAGGTCTCAACACTTCTTTGGCAAGAGTTGTTGTGATACAACAGTGACTTCTTCATTCTTGATTAACGCTGACACAACTCCTCCTGTTTTGACTCCTCCTTTCAACTTCTTCCTTTTGTGCATGCATAACTCCTTGAGGAATTTTGCATACTTTGGAATTTGTTTGATTGCATCTAAGAGCGAGATGTTGATTTCTACCCTCTGAAACATCTTCAGAAAGTTCTCATTACTCGAACATCCTTGTTGGGACTGTTTGGGTGGGAAATGGTAGTGGGACGACTCTAGCCTGCTGTTGCACTCAAAAGTCAACTTCCTATTCGGACTTGGCATTGACCGGTCTTGGCTGTGGCTGTGGCGTGGACTGTTGTGGAAATTCCTTACCACTTCGCAATGTTACAACGCTTACTCCCCCTTTCAGATTTGGAATTGTTTGAGAGGGAATGTTTTTGGAACCAACCAACAACATCTGACTCATAGTGTCGACTAGTTGTCCTACCTAGATTTTTAAATCTTGAATCGTGGCATTTAAGTTTTGTTGAAATTGCATATTACACACATTCATCTACTTCATCCACTCTTCTATTAAAGGTGAATTGTCTTGTGGTGGACCTTGTTGTTGTTGTTGTTGGCGGAATGATAGTACCTAGTATTTCGGAACCGACTACTGATAATTGCTCTAGTTCGGAAATGACATGCTTTGGGTGGGTCTGAATCTCTGGCCTGTATACTGCCCTTGACTCAAACTCAACTGGTACTACTACCTCTGAAACTATTGACTATCATATTATTGACTCGGATACAACAGTCTACCATATTGATATCCACCTATGGCTCCAACACACTAGGCATTGTCCGACTCAGTTTCCTATAGTGTAGGGCACATAGTTGTTGGGTGCTCCACAGAGGTACATATGCCATAAACTTTCACTTGCGCACTCTACTATTGTTGTCTGACAACGAGCTGCATCACTAGTGATGTTAACTCGGTCAACTAATTCTCTAACCTCAATTTGTCAATTGTGCCAACTTCGTTCGCCACTCGGGATGTGACGGCTCCTTTAGTCCTAAATTGTTGCATGTTGCTTGCCATATTCAAGATTAGGTGTCTCACTGCTATTGGAGTCTTGTCCATCAATGCTCCATCGCTTGCAATATCAATCATATTCCGGTCCATCATCATCAGTCCTTCGTAAAAGTATTAAATAAATAACTGCTCGTTGATGTGATGGTGTGGACATGTGGCATATAGTTTATTGAGTCTTTCCTAGTACTCGTGCAAAGTTTCTCCATACTATTTCCTAATCCCACAAATCTCTTTCCAGATGGTCGTGGTTTTGGAAGCTAGGAAGAACTCCTCAAAAAACATACGCTTCATGTCCCCCTAGGTGTTGAACAGAACCAGCTGTAAGTATAGCCAATCCTTTGCTGCTCCATCTTGGGAGAAAGGAAACCCCTTCATTTTGATGTAGTCTTTTGGTAATCCCTGTGGCCTCATCGTGGAACATACCATGTAAAATTTCATCAGGTGTTTGTGCGGATCTTCACCTGCGAGACCATGAAATTTAGGCAACAAATGAATAAGTCCAAATTTAAGTTCATATGATTGAGTCGGCTTTAGTTGTGGATATTGAATGCACCAAGGCTGGTACAACACATCTAGCGTGGCCAACTCTTTCAGTGTTCTATTGTTGTTCTCCATTTGCTCTGGCTCGTAGGACATGTTATCGGCAATGTTAGGCTTAAAATCAAAACTATTAGACTCAAAAAAATTAGAATGGTTAGTTGTACAATTATTATTAATAGAATCAGGTACAGAAATAAAACTAATACTACCACCTACGTCAGTACTTCTAGCTTTTCTTAACCTATAAAAGGTCCTATCTATTTTTGGGTCAACTATATGTAAATTGCTAGAACTACTCCTAGTCAAGTACTACTTAAAAAAAAATTATGCAGAAAACTAATGCAATTATGCAAGAAAAATGAATGCAGAATATAGTAAACAAATTATGCAAAAAAATGAATGCAACCTATAGTAAACAAATAATTCATAAAAATGAATGCAAGATACAAAAAAATATTTATTCAGAAAAATTGAAATCACACACGCAACTGTACAAAACACACTCAAACACAGACTCGGCTATACATGCAGACGCGGCACAAATAAATTCAACACATACAAATTCTACATATATAGCGATTTATTACAAACACAAACAAAAATTGGATACCCATAGACTTAGACATAGACTCATCCTGCTAAAACTTAGATGCGGTAAACTAAAAATAGACTTGGCAAACAAAAAAAAATAGACTCGATATACCGTAGGTGCAACATTCTACAAACATGGATTTGGCAAAATACTTAGACTCAGCACACTAGGACACCACAGAATGTGTGTCTCTGGTAACAATGTCAATTTTGATAAGTTGTTTTTATTCGTCAATTCAACTATAAAAAATAACTAGATTACCTATATTTTATATAGCATACGGGAAACCTAGGTTGAATCTCTCAAGAAGGCGTTATTCTTAGGATGCCTGGTGTAAAGGGTTGAGAATCATGTAGAACTGGGAGTACAGAAGGAGGACTCGAAAAATAGAAGTAAAGCAGGGGGGTTTTATGGATTGCAAAGTAAATGTAGAAAGAAAGTAAACTACTAGCTATGATAGTAAAGATAACAAACAATGAACAAAACATATATTTACCATACCAATTCCAAAGTTAGCAAGTAATTGGTTTCGGTTCCTATTAATGCATGTGATTCTAAATCAACCTAGGTCTTAAGACAACCGCCTAACATTCATCCATTACCGACTGAGGGCTTACACAACCGCGGCCTCGAGTTAGCACAAATTATGCACGTGGTTGATTTTAGGCTTCCTATTGATTACCTAACGAGTTGCTAGAATGGTTCTAATCGGCCCCTAACCTAACATGGTCTATTCTTACACATGCATAATCCCGACATATGCAAGAACAGAGAAACAAACAAGAATCACAAACAAAAAAGTAGAGAAATGCAAATCCATTTCATTGCATAACTATTGTATTGATATAGGGGATTATGGATACATGGAGTTATAGACTCAACCTCCCACAACGATCGTCGTGGCAGAGCTGTAGTGTTCCACCGAAGATGGCCAGGTACAAAGGAGTTAGTCCACCAAAGTGTGCCCGATACGGGTCAGTCCTCTCTAGCAATCGGCCGCTACCCAGACCCTGAGCCTACATCCACTTGACCAACTGGACGCCATACTAAAGCACCATTGAAACATTGATTAATATGTGAATAATGGAGCAATGGAAGTGATGAAGGAAGTGGAAGTGGTGGATACGTTCTCCGTGTAACCAATGAACATGCTACGCCTCCCTTTTTATACATGTTTAAACTAACTAACTCTCTAACCGAATTAACAAAAATAATTGTTTTAACTAACTAAGAGCTAACTGAAATAACAGACTTAACAAACTAACTAACTAATTCCTAAATGACCACATGCTCGAAATCGTTGGAGCAAAGTCGGTCTTGATGCCGGGAGGGATCCAGATAGACAGGATGACTTCGACATCTGGAGTCGGCTTGTGGAGATGAAGTCGACATGCAAAGACAGAGTCGGCACGCGGAGACGGAGTCAACTACTAGAGACAAAGTTGGCTAGGAGAGGAACTCGTCTGGCCGAGACGAATTCATCTGCTTGGGATGACTTCGGCTTAGCTGGGATGACTTCATTTGGAACTCTAGTTTCAACTTGCAAAATGAGTTTAGACATTTTGTTAGATAAAATCCTCAAATTAGCATAAATTTTTATCTTCCCTATTTTTGGTCCGATAATATGAATCTTAGCTAATACTCGATTCTTAGCTACAACATAAAGTCTATTTTACCCATCTTAAGACCTTATTGGGTGTCTAAAATATGAATTATCAGGTGTCGAGAGCTTTCTTGAGGAAGAAGAAGAATATTGTGTGATCCTTCCATGGGGAAACAATGAACGAGTGCATAAAGGCTTTTGATATCATTTCATGCACACCTAGAATCAAATTGACGTCAAATGACTGACTCCTCCTTGGACTTAAATCATGGCGAAAGCTATGTATAAAAGGGAAAGGGTGAAGAAAATGTAAAACATGGAAAAGAAATGGATGAAAGGGTAACTCGCCACTCTCTCCTAAGAGCAAGATAAGAGTTGTAGGAGATTCGCCATAAGTTTCTTGAAAACTTAATAAGAACAAAAGTTATTGTACAAAACAAGAATATGACAATCTTCCCACAAATTCTATTGAATTCAAAGATATATCAAAAGTTATGAGTACAAGGGGTAGAAGGGCCCTTATATAGGCTCACCTTCATGCCTATTCACGTTTGGATGGTAGGATAGGATATCCTGCTACCAAACATGTGCTATCCTTATCCTAGAATAGGAATAAGACTATCTTAAACCATATACAAGCTAAACAAGCATATAACTAGTAATCTCAAACTAAGAAAGTACAAATTAAATCCAAATGAAATTCAAATGATATCTTTATGATTCTGAGAATGAAAGGAACAAGCCCATACAATGTATAAGTTGGGTCATGGGCTTGGGATCCAGGCCTGAGTTGTCCAAGCTCCTGAGAGATTCCACTTTTTGAAGCATTTCTTGTTGTAGTCTTCTTAGTTTTCCTTTAGTCATAGGTCCTGTGTACACTTGTTAATCCTCTACCTCTTGATTATCTTCTTGTAGGCTTCCCAGATCCTTGTGACAAAGCTTTATATGAGTGACCAAAAATTGGTGTCACTAATGCTAGGCATTTCCTAATTACGTTTTGGCTTGGCTTTGGGCCTAAGCTCTTGGACCTTTTAGGTAAGTTTAGGATTAGGTTAAGCTTACTAATCATGACTAGTGTAGATCTATATAAGGCCATTTTGAAATTAGGTCAATTACTTTTTTTATTAAACAAAATTGTGCATTGCAATTTTGAGAGACTTTCTCTCTTCTCTTGTTCTTGAGCAAGAACCATATTCTCATCATCTCTTCCTTATCCATATCTTTGATTTCTTCTTTCAATTTACATTTCTAATTTTTTGGACCTAATTTTCAAAAATCTCTAACTAGTTGTTTATTGATCCTTGGGTTTAACATTTGGTATCCAGAGCTTTCCTACAACACCTAGTGCAACAAAGTAAGGTTTGAATCAAGCTTAAATTGAGTTTTCCCTCCATTTTTGGTGCGCCACTTTGAGGTAGGAATTTTGAATTTGTGTTTGATTCTTGAGTTGTTTTGCTTAAATCTTTGTTAGGCTTTGTTCCCCTAACAATTCTACATCTACCTATGGTCTTCTTTTCTCCTAATTCAAACATGTGTTCTTGAGAAGATTCCTTGTTTGATTCACATGAACCTTAGAGTATAAGACTTATGATGTTTTATATTAGCAAATTTTGATGTGTATGGTACCTACACGAATTCTCCTAACATAATGTGTCGATAATTGATTATGGAACTTGTTCTTTCAAGTTAGGTAATGCACCTTGGCATTTTTGAAAGTGTATTAAGTGTTTGATTAAATTTTGAGATTGAATGCACATGTTACCTTGATTTACTAGTAGGAAATTATGGTGTAGTCTTGAAAACAAAATTGTAGACCAAAAGTGTTGTTGAGAAAAGTTCAAAAGTGAAAGAAAAGTGTGATTAGTGGCAAGAAAAATTGCATTAAAAATATAGCATAGCCACATAAAAACAAGAAAGAAAAACAAAAGAAAGAGTTAGTGGAAGGTCCATTACAAAACAAGTGACACTTAGTTTCTAGAATTCTAGTTTGGCTAGTTTTTGTGCATAACTTTGTTTGTGTTGAATACTTCTTTGGATAGCATATATAAACTTTTTTTCCCTACAATATTTTTAGTCTTTTCATTGTAGTTGAGTCTTCTTAATTGTCTCATTCAATTCTATTTGAGTTTAGCTTCCTTGTTTAGCTTTTATTGCTTGTCTTTTCTTAGATTTCTAGTTTTATCTCTGAGTTTTCTTTTCCTTAAACTACTTAAGAAAGACTAAAAATTTTCTTATCTTTCACTTGCAGCTTGCAACTTGAATCTTGATTAGTAAAGTTGGATCGTTGCTCAATGATAGAGCATTTTCTACGCACTTAATGGTGACTTATGCTTGATACATTTGACATCATTTTATGGTTAAGAATGACACATTGGTTGAGTCTTGGGTTATTGGACTTAATTGGGTTTAGTTGCTAATCTTTGTTTATTTTCGAACTTAATCTTTATTATGATGTTGCTATCTTGTGTCTGACATATCTAGAGCTACTGACCTCCAAATTAAACAATCTTGGTGGCTCTAGAAAGCTAAGACAAAAATATACAACTTCTTTCTTTTAGGATCAACCCAGTTTGACTATCTTCAACATCAAAGTTCCATGTGAAGTTGCGGCCTCTGCCCCACTCTATTCAGCCTTTCTTTGTATATTCTAGCCCAATTTAGGGACTGTAGCACCTTCCAATGAATCCTTAAGTTAATAAAAGGAATAAAAGTACAGTCATCCTAGAATTAAGGTATCCAACACAATTTATTTCTAACATCTAAAGCAAACAAGAGAACAAAAGAAATTAAAGAATAACCCACAAATGGTAGAACTCTCTCAAGATACATACTCTAAATGACTCACGTGTTTTAGATTTGTGTTTACACTCAAGCACCCTATGCTAACTAGCACTACCAAGCTTTGACTAGCCTCTAATTTTTACAACTTCAAACACATGCACAAATGATCAAAATAGCTTTTATTCAGGTTGTAATATGGCCAAGGACAAGGTAGAACATGAGAAGTGATTTAAGTTTGTACAACCAAGGAAGGAGGAGGAGCAACGGGGAATAAGTCAATAAGCATGAAGATCATCCCCAAAATAATACAAGTCACTAAAAGTTAATGCAAAGCGATACAAGACAAGTAAGGTCCACTTTGTCTTCTTTCCTCTTATTATTTATTTTTTCCTTTTCAATTTCACTTCTTTTTGCACCACTACAACCTATTGCTGAATTTTTTTCCTCTCACCCTTTTTGTTGCCTTTTTCTTTCTTTGATTCATTTTTTTCCATACATTTTTTTCTTTTCTCAACAACAATTCATCACAACATAACAAATACCACATACACAAGTCAAGCTATCAAGGTACCACTTGCAATGCCTTGGGGTATCACCCCCACACTTATTTAGAACCCATTCACAAAACAATTCCAAAGCTCCTTTAGCTCCTAAGGTTGGGTGATCATGGTTTTTCACTTTTAGGCTTGTAATGAGCTATAATATCAAAGAAATGGGTTAAATAGGCTCAAAAGGGATAAGGAAGGGATTTAATGCAAGGTAAGTATATTTGGCTAATGGCTATGAAGAAAGAAGGCCTAAATAATATCATCAATGCATGTGAGACAAGAATCATAAAAGAGAGTCAAGGCAAAACCTAGAGTAACCAGCAACACATGTGCAAATCATATAAGAATGAAGAGAATAGAAAGATGCCAAACATCAACATACAAGGCTCAAAATCTCACACAGATAAATGCTCTATCATCATTGATTCAAACTTTACTTTCCAAGTCACTCATTACACTAAACATGCGAAAGTGGTTCCATATCAAGTTGTGAAACCTCTCAATCAATGATGCAACTATTCACAAATTTATACAACCTAGAAATCCATTAAAAAGTGCTAAAAATTGCAAAATATATATTTTTCTTTTTTCCTTTTAGCAAAAACAAATTTGACAGCAAACAAAAAAAATTGAAAAACAGCAAAAAAATAGCAAAAACGGTAAAAAAAAGCAGACAATAATAGAAATGGAATACAACTACATTATTTAGAGAATAGAAAAAAATAGTAAATTTGTAAAGCATCAACAAAAAACAAAATTAGAAATAGAAATAGAAAACAGAAAAAAGAAATAGAAACAACAACAGAAAATAGAAAACAACAACAAAATTTTTGTTCAAATAGAAAACAACAAGACAGTAGCAACATAAAATAGAAATAGAAAACCAACAAAAGAAAGACAGAAAATAATAGCAACAACACCTCCCATACTTAAAACAAGCATTGTCCTCAATGCAAGCATATAGAAACACAACATAAAGAGAACACATGAAGCGATAACAACAAAGGAAGGGGTGAAATAAGAAAACTCCTCTCTCGAGATGGAAAAAATGTGCATAATTTTGCATCTAATATCCTTGCTCTGCTCCTATTTGTAGTTGCTTAGGGGAGCCTCCTCCTCATCCTTCTTAACAATTCTAATCTTATCTCTTTTGATGGTTTCTTCAATAGGAACCTTGATGAGTCACAATTTATGCATCTTTTAGACACCTAAGAAGGATGTTTGCAAGACTATTTTGTGCTGAAGAATGGATTGTTAACTAAGATTCATTTTATGGGCTTGAATATAGAGAAAATACAAATCTGTGTTAATTCAGATTTCTTAGCTAATAAAAGTATCACTCCTTCTTCTGCAGGTCAAGCCGAGTTGACCAGGGTCACAAAAGGAGTCTCAACCGAGATGAAGTCATCTTGGCCAGTCCGACTCCATCTCGGCCGGACCAGAGTCGTCTCGGCAACCCATGCCTTGCAGCCCAGTAGAGAGGCCCAATTGTATTGACCACATCAGCTATCCAACTCGGAGGCCATCTCAGCGTCAGCTCAGCTGCCATGTCACTCCTAGGAAATCTGCCATGTCACGTTAGAAGATCTGCATAGGGGTAGAATAGAATCTTCATAGTGTAATTCTGTTAGGATTCATTAGGATTAGCATATCACAGCTCGTGTATATATAGGAGGAGCTGTGCACTTTTTACACGTTCTGTCTTTTGAATTCACTTTAATTCCATACTCACTATACCCACTTTCTCGCTCTCGCTCTCTCCATTTTTCACGGTGGTGCACGGTGCTCATTGGCGTTTCTCTCGATTGAGGAAGTGCAGGTATGAGACTGGGAAGCCGAAGTCTGCCAGAGGGGACTGATCAGACTACTGACGCACTCTGGTGGAGTTGATCCTCAGCGTTCAGGCTAACGGAGGTGAACCACCACCATCAACCATGACGATCGTCGTGGAAGATGGATTCATCTGAATTCAGAACCACTGTATTTGTATTCTATTTCTATTAATCAATTTCATTCTGCAATTCTTATCTCCATTCTCTTCCTCTACTTTAATTCATGATTTAATCCGCAATTGCAATTAAATTGTGAACAATGTTAAGCTAAGCCGATTGGAACTGGTTTGACTAATGTAGTAGGTAATCATTTGGCGATTGTTAACTGAGAACCTAAAATCAGCTCTGAACTTAATCCCTGCCAACTGATGAGGTAGCGATTGCATAAATCCTCGATATGGCAATGGACGAACCTTTGGCGATTCCCATAAGAACCCTAAAGGCTGATATGGACTGAGAACTGAAGTGTGGAACCTGGACTGAACTTGGATTAATGGGATTGAATATGAACACAGTTATATAATAATAATAATAATAGATAACTAGTAACAGTAGTATATGTTTACTGCATTCTTAGTCTTAGTTTACTTTCTGCTTTACTTGCACTCCAACCCCCCTATTTACTGCTTTCTAAGTCTGAGACATAGATAGTTCATCTCTGTAGCGTCTGTCTGCACTCAGCCGAGACCAAGCCGGATTGTCTCTACCGAGATCATCTCGGCTCTGTCTCTACCGAGAGCGACTCGGCCAATACCGAGGAGAGTCAGTCAAAACTTTACTGCTTAGATTCGATAGTATTTTACTTCACACTAAATCACAACTGAGCACACTAAATCACAACTGAGCACACTGTGTCCTTGAGAAGAATGACCTAGGGTTGGCTATACTATAGTTAGCTTTAGTTATTTGATAAGCGTTCAAAACGACTGAAAAAGAAGACCATTATCAAACCTCAAAGTGGAATGCTTGATGTGGTGCTCATAGAAATCTCCTAGGTTCTTCTTTTGCTCAATTTGGATTTTGTTGGCTATAATTATTGGGAGTTGTAATGGTTTCACAATGGATGGCAATGGAGGTTGAACTACTACAACCTCCACAACTCCTCCACTTGCATTAATAGCATCACTAATTTCTACACAAATAAGGTACTTAGTTAATTTAGTACAGATGCAATTACAGTCCTTAAAATCATCAAGACCAGGGAATTCATAATGCAAGTTCATGTAATCATCATCCAATTGGTCAATCACATCTAGATAGAAAATTGAATGGTTCTTTGTGGGATGTTTCATGGCCTCAAAGATGATATACTCCATCCTGTTATCACCAAACTCCATAGACAGTTTTCTAAAATGTACATCAATCTTGGTCTTGGCTATCTTTAAGAATGGTCTCCCTAAGATTAGTGTAGGTCTTTTTCTAGACAACTCATCGTTCATGTCTAACACTTAGATGTTTGCTGGAAAAATCATATCACTCACTTGCACCAGCATGTCTTCCAAAATGCCAAGTAGATGTGCAATGCTCCTATTTTCTAGTTGGATCACTATACCCATTGGTTCCAAAGCACTAAATCTCAATGATCTATATACTGATGAAGGCATGACATTAATCATTGCACCTAAATCCAACATCGCATCAAAATTGCACTTGCCTATAGTGCATGGAACAAAAAAGTGCCAAGATCACTACACTTTTTTGGCACAACAGGTTGAATCAGAGCATAAACTTGCTTGCTCTGGATCAATGCCAAAACATTTCTTCCCACTTCCACATTGCCCTTCAACTTATTCCTCTTGTTTGTGCATAACTCCTTAAGGAACTTTGCATATTTTGAAATCTGTCTAATGGCATCAAGGAGAAGGATATTAATTTCTACTTTGTTGAATGTTTGTAGCAACTCATCATCTATCTCAAATTTTCTTGCTTGGATTACTCTACTTAGAAAGGGTAATGGAATGGTTTTGGTTGAATTTTGCTACTACACAACTGCATTTGTATCAGGATCATTTATGACTGATTTTATAGCCTTCCCTTTTGTAGTTTTGGATATTTCCTCCTATTGTGGTAGCTCCTTGCCACTCCTCAAGGTTATGGCACTCACATTTGCTTGTAGACTAAGAATCATTTGAGAAGGAATCTATCCAGAACCCTTGGACTATAGTTAATTCACCGTGGTGGCCAATTGGCTAATTTATGTTTGCAAATATGGAATTATGGCAGACACATTCTACTAGAATTGAATGTTACTCTTGTCCATCTGCTTGACCAAATCCTCCAAGGAATTCTACTATACAAGCTACATAGGTTGTTGCTGTCTAAAAGGAGGTGGTGGTTGGTATCTTTGAGGTACATGTTGCATAGGGTGAGAACCATATCTCCAGTTTGCATAATGATCATGGGGCTACCTATGTTGCTGATTGGTAGTGTTAGATTTAGTTGTTATTTCCACTATCAAAATACTAGATTTCCTATGTTATGGGTAGCATAGGGGCAACCTAGGTCGAATCTCTCAAGGACACTTAGTTCTAGTGTTTTCTAGTATGAAAGGCTGAAAAGGTGCAGGTCAGAAACGGCTAATCTAAGTAATATGGGGGGTTTTTAGCAATGAAAAGTAAAGTTGCAGAAAGAAAAAGATTAACTGAGGAAGTAAAGTTTACCTACGATTCTACAATTACCAAAATATATATTTATCATAATGCTATCAAAAGTTATCAATGAGCGAGTTTTAGTTCTGGTTCTTACTATGCAAGCAATTCCTCACCAACCCAAAATCCTAAGATAGTCACCTAACATTTTTCTATTTCCTACTGAGGGCTTACACAATTGTGACCTCAAGTGTGGCAAGGATTACGCCCATGGCTGATGTAGATTCTCTATCGATTACCTATAGTGTTGTTAGAGTGGTTTCGATCGGCCCCTAAACTAATGTAT
This sequence comes from Mucuna pruriens, assembly GCA_025330945.1. Classification (NCBI taxonomy): domain Eukaryota; kingdom Viridiplantae; phylum Streptophyta; class Magnoliopsida; order Fabales; family Fabaceae; genus Mucuna; species Mucuna pruriens. Next base: position 1,975,386 of record JAENHJ010000014.1, read on the forward strand.
TCTATCCCTACCATGCACAATCGTGACACAAGAAAGAACAGATTAAGCTAACAGGAATTACAATGTAGAAGTAAATAAACTCTGACCCATTCATTGATTAACCAGTACAGCGATACATGAAGTGTAGGATTTGTGAAATGTGGACTCAACTTCCCACGATGATTACCAATGGTAGCTACAATGTTCCACCGAAGATGGCTAGGTACAAGGGTGTTCAATCACCAGAGTGTGCTAAATACCTGGTTAGTCCTCTTTAGCAACCAAACGCTACCCAAACACTGGTCCTACGTCCACTCGATCGACTAGACATCATATTGAAGCATCGTGGAACTACTAAGGTACAAAGTGATATTGAGGCTAGGGTGATGGAGAATGTGTATGTGTTTGGTCGTGCGTGTATCTGCGTATGTGTGTAACCAATGTACGAACTACATGTTCTTATTTATACATGTCAGAATACTTAACTCTCTAACAGCATTAACAGAAATAACTACCTGACATAACAGAAATAACTAATTTTTCGACCACTAACTAATTTCTTAAATGACCATGTGCTAATTAACAATTGTCCACGTGCTCAAAATTATAGGAGTGGAATCGATCCTTGATGCCGAGATGGATCCAAATGGATGGGAGTAGGCATCTGGAGTCAGCATCTGGTTTGAAGTCGCATTCAGATAGGAGTTGACATACGAATAGGACACGAACACGGAGTCGGCCTGTAGAGTCAACTCTACAAGAGTCGGCATTGTGGAGTCGGCTTCATCCAGCCGGGACAGTTCCGACCTCAACTGGGATGACTTCGATCTAGAGTTAGCTTCATCCGGTCGGGATAGAGTCAACCTAGAGAGAATTCTTCTGGTTGGGATGACTTCATCTAGACTCCAATTTAACCTGCAAAATAAGACTTCTCTTTTTGTTAGCTAAAATTAGAAATTTAGCATAGATTTGTATTTTCCCTATTTTAACCTTGGAAATCTGAATCTTAGCCAATACTTGATTCTTAGCTACAAATTAGAGTCTATTTTACCCATCTTAAGACCTTATAAGGTGTCTAAAATATGAATTATCAGACCCCTCACACTTACTTTTTGCTCTCTTGGGCAAAATCAAGAAGAAATCATTCAGTAAAATTTTGAAAAAAATAATTGATCGTAAGAGGAAGATATGTATTTAAATGAAATCATTAAGTGGTAAAACAAACTAGGGATACATTCACCCTAGGTTCAATATATCCAACAATCTAGGAAAGTCTATTCTCCACATCCAAAGTAAATAAGAAAAATCTAAATTTCAAAGATCAACTGAAAATGATAGAGTCTTCACTGGGTATATGCTCTTATTCTCTCAAGTGTTTTGGGTTTGTGTTTACACTCAAACATCCTATGTTACTAGCACTACCAAGCTTTGATTAGCCTCTATATTTTTACAACTTGAAAACACATGCCATAATGCTCACTAGGACTTTTATTCGGGTTATGGCTAGGGTTAAGGTAGAATATAATGAAGGTAAAGTGAGTTTGAATAACCAAAGGGGAGAAAGAAGCAATGGGGAATAAGCCTTATAAGCGTGGAGGTTGACTCCAGGATACTACAAGTCTTTTTATTTTAAATATACATCTAAGGCTCTAATTTTTGCCTTTGTATTTTCTCACTTTTATATTTTCCTTTTTGGACTTTTGCGGCCTTGGGCTATATTTGCACCCTTTTTGCTTTTTGCTGCCTCTTCTTTTTCATCCACCATTTTTTCTTTTTATACATTTTTCTTTTATTTCAACAACCCATCTTTACTTCTGACATACTTGGGCCTCACTTGGTACAACTATTTTGAAGTACCTCCTCCTTGCAATTTCTTAAAGTGTCACCCACACACTTATTGTGGACCCTACTCCTGAGAAGACCCATCTCCTTATACACTTCTTACACTCTTCCCATCCTACCCATGTCATGGGGTGTTGAAGTGCTTTGGTATCCATCTTTTCGCTGTCCTCCTTCCTTGCTTGAGGTTCTTCAAGGGTTGTCAAGATCGCATCAGGGATGGACCTTTTAAAATTGTGGAAAAGATTAATGATAATTCTTATAAACTTGATATGCCCCCAATAATATGAGGAAAGCAAAAGTTTTAATGTGATTGACTTAACTCCTTTTGATGTAGGTACTTGATAAGCGTGTTTTTAGTCGTCTCAATACGCATCAAATAAACTAAAGCTAACTATAGCATAGCCAACCCTAGGTCGAATTTTCTCAAGGACACAGTGTGTTCAAATGTGACTTTAATGTGAAAACTAAGTGACATAGAACTCAAGTGTAAAATGCAGACTCACTCTCGGTTGGAGGCCGAGTCACTCTCGGCAGAGACTAGTCTGATATGGTCTCGGTAGAGACTTATCCAACACGGTCTCGGCTAAGTGCTAATAGACGCAACAGAGTTGGACTAACTCTGGTTTGGACTAAAATGTAGGAAATAGGGGGGGTTGAAATGCGAATAATGAAAGACAAGAAGTAAACTCATAACGTAAATGCGATTAAACTAAGCTACTCTACTGCTACTACCATGTTCATGTTCAGTCTCGATAATCAAGTCCGTTCTGGTTCATTCACTCCTAGTCACAGTCCATATCAACCTTAGGTTCTCTTATGACGATCGTCAAATGTTCGTCCACTGTCATACCGAGTATTTACATAATCATTACCTCATCAGTTGACAGGGATTAGGCTCAAATTTGATTTTAGGTTATCAATTAGGTTCTCTAGTTGATTACCTATTGAATTAGGCCCCAAGAGTGACATGGCAGCTGGATTGGAGCTGGGATGGCCTCTACACTAGATTGTTGATGTGGATGACGCAATTAGGCCGCTCCTTATTGGGCTGCTGGACTGTTTCTTCACAAGCTGCTGGACCACTAAGTCGGTTGGCCGAGAAGGAGTCGGCTGGCTGGGACGACTCTCCTAGGTCGAGATCAATTCGGCTTATCCTACAGAAGAAAGGGAAGAGACTTTTTATTAGCTAAGTCCTTCAAATTAACACAGATTTATGATTTCCACATTTCCAGGTCCATAATATGAATCTCAGCTAAGACTCAATCCTTAAGTACTAATTGGCCTCAAAGACACCCTTCTTAGGTTCATGCAAGGTATATAAAATGTGACTCATCAGTACTCAAGCACCAAATTTGAGGCTGAATTCTCTTCAAGAAAGGGAGGATGATATGTATATGGAGGGGTGATAGAGTATTTTTTAGGCACTTAGTAGTGACTTATGGTGGACATATTTGACATCATTTTATTGTTAATATTAACACATTTGATGAGTCTTGGATTATTGGAGTTAATTGGGTTTAGTTGCTAATCTTTGCTTATTTTCGGACTTAATTCTCATTATGATGTTTCTATCTTGTGTTGGCCATATCTAGAGCTACAGACCTCCAAATTGAACAATCATGGTAGCCTTAGAAAGCTAAGACGAAGATCTAAAACTTCTCTTTTTTGGCTCAACCATATCAACTGTCTTCAGTGTCGAAAATTCGTGTGAAGTTGCAGCCTCTACACCCACTATGTTAGGCCTTTCTTTGAATATTATGGCCCAATTTTAGGACCTTGGTTGGTAGGCCTTTGGGCTGCGAATTCCTTTGGCCTAGTCCACCTTCCTTGGCATTTAGAGCATGAAATAATTAGTAGCTATTTAGTAGGAGTTAGAAGTTAGTTAGATATTTTTTTTGGAACCTTTCACATTTTCAGTTTAGGAGGTTTCTTGGATTACAAGTTTCCTCTCTTCTCAGTTTTTGTTCTTGCTTTGTATGGTGCTGCATTTTATATGACGATTACCATGGAAGACCAAGCTATCTTATCAATTCAAGGTTTCAGGATTGTAGTTCAGTTTCATTTTTTGAATCTTTGCAAATTATATTATATTTTTTGCTTTCCAATTCTTGACTCATTTTCATGATTATGATTTTGCTTGAAGTTTTGGATTGTGCTATGTTAGGTAATCGATTGATCACCTAAAATTAACCAACTATGTGTTTGAATCCATGCTAATTAAGGACTACAATTATGGTCTCAATCTATATGGATGAATGTCAGATGATTAACTAATGAATCTTGAGTTGATATGAATTAGAATCATAATAACAGAACTGTATGATTAAATCATTGGATTAGTGTTACATAGTTCTATTTAGTTCAACTCTATTTTATTTAATTTTGTTCTACATAAATAATTTTTGTGCATGATTCTATTTACACACCTCCCTACACTAAAAAATTAAGATAAATCTAGTGATTTTGATAGTGTTTCAATAGCATTATCAAGGGGCATGGTCACATTCAACATAAAGGCTTCAAGAACATAGAAACCACTATAGTAGAAGGTTCAATTATTAGAGAAAGGCTAAGGAAACTCCAAAGAGAAGTTCACCAAGAGTTTGGCCTCCTTAAAAGGCAAAGAGGACTTAATAGTAGCTCTACTTTGTATACAATTATTGAGTGTAATCATGGTTCTTTGTAGACTAGTTTTTATCCTTTAAACCATTATTTCTAAGTGGTATTTTCATGTAATAAATCTTGTTGGGCTTATACTTGGGCTTGGAAGACAAATTCCTTGTTTTCAACCATTAGTGACCGAAAATTGGCATCACTAATGCTAGGCATTTCCTAGTTACATTTTGGCTTGGCTTTGGACCTAAGCTCTTGAGGCCTTTTAGGTTAGTTTAGGATTAGATTAAGCTTCCTAATCATGATTAGTGCAGGCCTATATAAGTTTATTTTGTAATTAGCTTAATCACTTTTTTATTGAATGAAATTGTGCATTGCACTTTTGAGAGACTTTCTCGCTTCTCTTGATCTTGAGCAAGAACCATATTCGCATCAAGTTTTGAAGATGCTTATAACAAATCTTACTCTTTCTTATATAATTCCAATGGAATTAGTGGTGAAATCATCATCTCTTTCGTATCCATATCTTTGATGTCTTCTTTCAATTTATGTTTCTAATTTTCTAGACCTAATTTTCGAAAATCTCTAACTAGTTGTTTTTGTTAATCCTTAGGTTTAACACTACATCAGCATCATTTAATAAAGATAAGGTCACCAGACCTCTTTCGAGCTACTCGATTGTTAACCTCCAATGGTCATGTTTAATCCCACGTGTCAGAGATTATGTGAAAGTTGAGTAGATCCAGATATGCTATCAAGGATATCATGCTACATTGGAGCAAGTCAACTAACGGGTTGAGTCATGTTATTACTAGCTCACTCTCCAGTAATAGATTGGTACCACATGCATATGAAATAGATACTAGGTTGCATCATTGTAATTCATATGCATTTGAATAAATTTCTTTGTGTAATTGTTGTAATTAATTATGCTTGTACTTTTATCTATTGCATGGTGTCGTGTAAGTGTTAGTTACATTGTGCTCACACCACAAGTTGAGTGAGATGCATTTCTCACTCCTTTTTGTTGTTATCTGTTTCCATGGGTTGAATGTCAATTACAAGTAGCGTTGAGTAGGAACTTGAAGATTAAGTTACAACTACCTTTACTGTTTTGTTTCTTAGTAGTTTTGTATAGGAAAATTTCCTTTGATAGGTTGTGATATTGGAGTTGGATCTTTGATTTGATAAAGTTTTATTTATATTGTTTAGGCTTTTGAGGATATGACTTTTGGAGTGTCATTGTTTTGGATTTAATTTGTTTCCATGTTGTTTAAGAATGTAAATTATTTACGTTTTGGAATAAATGAAAATATAATTGAGATTTTAACTTTTATATTTTTTTACTAAGTATAAATGTTAGAGGGGTAAAGGGTATCACAATATATACTTATTTTTGTCTTTTATTCCCTTCTTCCTTTCTTTCTTTCTTCTTCATCTTTTTTCACCCTTCTTAATTTTTAGTCACCCATAATATTTTCCTTTCAACAACTCTAAATTATGAACTATTTTTTAATTCAAAATTTTTAAAATTGAGTTTTTCTACTGTTAAGTTTTTAGCAAAAATAATGATTATGAATTTGAAGAGAGACCCAGTATAACAAACCTTGGAGAGAAAGAGGAAGTGAGTATAAAAGGCAGAATTTTAAAAAACATGTCCTATAATAAGTATAAAAGGCAGAATTTTAAAAAACATGTCCTATAATAAGTGCTTCGTAGTATGTGAACAATTTATATATTTTTATAGGTAAATTATGTATTTTTTTATGTTTAAAATATTCTATCAAAACTTATCATCATCTTCAAATGAAGAATTAAATTCAATCTTAAAAAACCTTTAAGAAGAAAGGAAAATATATAAAATATTGACACATTCTTTTATGAAGAGTCAATAATACTTTAAAGTTTAAAGAGGAGTACAATAAAAAAAATCACAAGTCACCTAAAAAAATGTAAAAAATCTATTTGAATATTCAATTTTACATTATTTTTAATGCTACCCTTATAACTTTTATTATATATCATGCTCATTATTATACAAAATGCTATCTTTACTGTTATTCTCTAGCAACAACTTTGGTTGAGTGATGGAGGTTGAAGTTTGAAATGTGCTCAAAGAAATATATAAAATAGTATAAAATATTATGTGTTTAGTCATAATTTTTTATCTTAATTTTATTTTTGAAAAGTTTAAGATATAATGTCATCATAATTTTTATTTTTGAATCCAAATTTATCAAATTAAATTTTTGTGCAAACATCTTTTAAAACTTTATCAAATTAAAACACTTTACTAGAATATTTTTTGTAACTTTTAAAAAAATGTTGAAATATTGTAACTTATTTAAAAATTATTATATCGTTGTCTAATTTACCTATGTCTTTGACAATTTTCTTAGTTCCCAAGTTCTAAACACATTTTAAAATAATTTATTGAAGTTATTTTTAATTTCTAAAAATTATACTATATACATTTATTTATAAACCAGCACATTAAGTGAGTTAATATCTAGTTTTAATTTACATGAGTGTGTCCTCACCTATGCACGCGCAAATATAGGTTGGAGTGGATCCTATAATACTTATACTCACATTCATCCTCATTTAAAATTTTTCGAGTAGTATACTTAGCTTCAAATTCATCGTCATTGAATGGGTATCTACTCACTCATTGTGGATATTTTTTAGGTATAGATAAGATCTAAGTAGAATTGTTATCCCTAATCATGGGAGCAAAGTAGTACTAGGAAAAAAAAAAATTGTTCTAATCTTAGCAAAGTTGATATGCACAAGTTTTAATCAATTTCTCTATTTTATTTCTTCTCCATATTCTTCTTACTTGCTTATTATGATTCTTGATTAAGACTTGGGAAAAACATTATGCCTATGTGTCTTTTATGGATAGATATGATTATTATGTTTGGATCCTGCGTATATATGAGAATCATAAGCTAGAACTTTATTATTTTGACGATTAGGATTTATGCATGTAACTTTAACCTTCAAATCGCTCTTTGATAGCTTCCCGTAATTTTTGGCTTCTAAAATGGTAAAATTTTGTGCTTCCAATATCCTCTTAATTGTTGCATGAATCTCAGGTTGGTTTTCTTTGAAAATTGTGGTTGAAGGTTGAATCCAGTAGTAATACACAATTGAAATACAAATTTGGCCCTCAACACTGGTACACAACTAAATTACGTAATTTATTCAAAAATTAGTTTGACTTTTCAACTTGTCATTCTTAGAGAGCAACTTCAATGTTGCAACTCTACTAGAGTTGCTTAATTGAATTTTGGTGAATCTAGTACGTCATGTTTGCATATAAAAACTTTAGTCATTATTTGCTCCAATGGTACATTTATAATAATGAGTCTCACTTGTGTAGAATGGTCTTTTTTTTTTCACCCACTTATTCTATAGTTTTTGGTTTTCATAGGGTTTCACAGCAATCTAAAAAATTATTCTAAATTTCACTCTTATGTAAAAACTCGTTCTTCAAAAGGCTCACGACATTCGTTTCTCTCAATGCTTTTGCATTCTTTGTCTCATTCTTTGTCTCATGATGCTCTCACTCTCCAATAGGCTCGTTCAAGTTTGACCTCATCAAACCTTATGATCGAATACAACTCGATTTTCTTGATTGATTTTGGTAGGTTTTTTCAGGTCATCAAGTCAACCAACCCAATAAACACTAGTTATTTCTTCTACTTTTGTGAATCCAAATTTTTCCCTAATTGAAAGCCAAAATCAAGATTTATTTAAAAGATTAGAGAAACGAAAGAAAAAATAAAATTTTGTTGTAGAATGGAACACTAAAATAAAAATAAATAATAGGAATCCCACAATTAACGAATTAATACAAACTTCAGCAAAAGCATAATATAAAACAAAAAAGGGACCACAGGCTTCCCAGAAACTCAGGTAAAAGATAACCAGCACGTGGATTATCCAACCATCACCGAAACATGCTAAACGTCCTTGAGTCGCAAGTTATAACGTAATGATTGGAAAAACCGTAATTGTTACATGGCGGCAGCTGCTATTTTTTTCCTCTACATAATGAACTCAAAACACAACCAGGGCAATAATAATACAATTCCACATTATCACATTCATGTCATCCTCGTTCCTGATGAAAAGAAAAAATGGTAACAATTAATTTTAGTGAAATAATTGTTTAAAAAGAATGATTATTTCGCAAAATTAACTAAACCAACTGCATCATTAGATGTAGATATATAATTAAGCATTATTTGAAGACCTTTTTATAACCAACCAATTAAGGTATTGGACTATTAATACTTATTTAAGGACCTCAAGATTATTGGAAAAGAATATCTTTATTAATAATAAATGTTGAAAAAAAAACACTATCCAACTTGACATAGGTAAATGATTTTGTAACATTGATAAAAAAGAAAAGAATATGGGACCATCGTTTCCAATTGATAAATATAATATGTTGGGATCTTCAATTGTTTATCAAAGTGAAGTCGAAGAGCTTGATTCAAAAGTTTTAAAGGTCCTTAGTTATCTTCAGTAATAATTATATATTTTTCTTCAATTATATTAATTATTGTATCCTGTATGTAATAAAAATACATACATACATATATATATATATATATATATATATATATATTATAATTTATTTGCATGTAATCGAGAATATCAACCCAAACCTCAAGCAAATCAATAATATAGCTAACAACCAAAAATAATAACTTTCTTAAAATTTAAATTTAAAACTAACTCTTCACTACTACATACATATATATATTAAAAAATATATAAATAAAATATATTAAAATTATATTATTATATTATTATTAAAGTAAATATGTAATATTTTCCTAAACATAAAAATTAATTTAAAATAATTAAATTTTAATTCGTTTTATTTTAAAAAATAAAATATATGTATTACTTTGAACATAATATAATAAAATTTTAATTATATAATCAATATTTTAAAAATACATTTATATAAATTAATTTTTAAACATAAAAAACTATTTTTAACAAAATAAAATTATAACCATACATTTTAAATATATATATATATATATATATATATATATATATATATATATATATATATATATATATATATATATATATATATATATATATATATATATATAATTGATTAATTATATATATTTGCAATCAATAACAAATATACGCAATCAATAACAAATATACATAATCAATATATACTATATAAATTCAATTATATTCCGAACCAATCATGAATATATTATATACAATCGATTATATATATTTTTATTTGATTACAAGTGATTGATTGTGTATATTTTGAATGATTACGAATAAACATAATATGTTTTTAATTCTTTTTGTAATTATTTTTAAAAATTAAATAATTGAATTTTTAACATAATTTAATATATATCAAATAATTATTTTTATTTTTAAAGAAACAATTATGTACATTATATATTTATTTTCTTAATAATTATTTTATTTTATATGTAATAGAAAAATAAATATATCATATTATGTTGCATTTGTATGTAATATAAAATATAAAATCAAAAGTTAAGTAAATTAATAAGATAATAAACCAAAAACATAAATATGTTAGAAAATATATAAATATAATAAATATATATTATTATATTATTATTAAACATAAATATATAATTTTAAATATATAATAAATATGTTAAAAATATATATAAATATATAAATAAAATATAATTATATAATCGATTGCGTTGAATTATATAATCAATTATATTTATATATAATCGACTATCTAATCAATTAGGTACATTATATAATCTGTTATATATAAATATGATTGATTAGATAATTCAATATATTTGATTAAATTGAATTATATAATCGATTAATATAGCTTACGAGCATGAGAAATTAAAGTGAAAAAACAAATTGACGTTACGATATTATTTCTTGTCTATTTCTTCACATGTTCATTTCAAATCTATTTCTTCGCTATCAATCGATGCTGCATGTTTCCGTCTTTACCTCTCGTTGTTTCACAGCTTCCAAATGACTACCCAACAAAGCTTCCAATACTAGTTAAAACTAAAAGTCAATATAATAATAAAACACAAACATATACGTAAGATTCAACATAATATAATATTTTGTTGATAATAGATAATAACATAAAAGTAAATTGAATAAAATAATTTCAAAACAAAACTGTTATTCATTTAAAGTAATAAAATATATCATTTTTAATAAAATTATGTTTTTATTTTTATATAATATATTTATTTTAATAAATCTTATATATAAAAACCTTATTTGTCATTTTGTCCTAGGCCCATAAAATGTTAGGACTGACCCAGGCAATAGGTATATGATGTAATTATACAACATCAAAAGGGAAATAGAATCTACCTTGTATCCTGTAGTCCCCAAAATTTGGAGTCCAAATTGTTACTCGATGTAGTACTTATTTTTGAAAGGTGCAAGTAGCTTGCCAGAATGCTGATGAATCTCACAGCTAAGTTCAACCTCCATCAAACGATGGTTTTCCTTTGAGCGACTCATTAGAAGAGAAACCCTTAAATCATCACCTTCACTCAGATTCATAGAAGGATGCACGAGAAAAACCTGTCCAATCACCACTTATATATCATGAAACTAACATTATCACATTATCATACAGGTGGATAAAAGTCGGGTCGTAGGTTATGACTCAAACAAATAAATGCTACATAGAGAGGAATGGCCCCATCCATCACAAAGTATGAAAGTTAAGCCTTTGCCTGTCACCCTTTCTCTATAAAATTTTTAACTTGTATTTTAACAATAGAGCAAGCACTTTAAGGGTGTGTTTGAAGCAAATTGGAGAGCAATACAAGCAGAACAACACACTACAAGTAGCTGAGTCATAACTCATAACACAACTTTTGATCTATTTGCTGTTTGGAGATTCATCAATGGTACAAGTAGTTCTGAGAGAGGAGAAGAAAGGATGGAGGAGGAGGGTTGAGGAAGAGGAGAGTCATAAAGTGCTTGCTCTATTGAGAAGAGGAAGAAAGCATCAGGTAATTAAAACTTTTGTCCTGTGTTGACTTTGTTTTACACTGTCCTTGTCCTATGACAATTTTTTAAGTCAAACATGGAACAAGTATGTTATGTTGTCCAGCCCTTTTAATGTTTTAGCAAATCAAACATACCCTAAGGAAGTAAAAACCAAGAACTATATATTCCTTCAATAGTGTTCAATTGTTCTCAAAAGTAATGAACCTATATTGGACTTGGAGAAAATGATAATGACAAATTATTTCATGGCCAAATCAACAACCAAGAAGTCGATGCAGCACAAACCTGTTGGCCCCAGTGTGTACCGTAATCTACACTGGGAGCTGTAGTTAACTCAATCTCATGTTCAGCTGGATCCTCACTTCTTCCCTGGTGAGTAAAAAACAAGGAACATTAGGATTTATGATATTCGATAGATACAATGCTGTTAGAAAGGTCAGAGTAACTTACCCGAAAATGTACATCAAACCAACCCCCGAATCCACACAACTTTGTGTTTTCCATGGTTATTGACAAAGAAAAATTTGATCTAACTTTCTCTATGTCAGCCACTATGGCAGTTAAACAATCAATTTCCTTTATTATAGCAGGCGTTCCTATGACTTGATGTGGATGAAGGTTGTTCCACAATGACGTCTAAAGAAATCATAGCAAGCATAAATTAGTTTCATGTGCAATAGAAAATTCAATGTTATCAAATAATTTATCCTTCTATATTATATTTTAGCATTGACTTAGCCCAAAAGAAGGTAGTATCAATGTGCAACATTTATATATCTAAGAACACCCACAAATAAAAAAGAAACAGTTCAAGACTTCAAGTTCATTTAATAACCATATATTTCAATTTTCAATTTTATTCAAATGCTCAGGGTCAACAAGAGAAGTAGACCCATAAACATGGGATTGTAATGTAAAATGTAAGTTCCTACCAAACATATGTTATATTCAAGGTCAAGAATACACACACCACCCATGCATGCATGCATAAAATAACAAAACAACTTTAAAATAAAAAGTGTCAACATTTAGATAAATTTTGGTTCAAAATGTATAATGGATGTGAGTACACACCAAGATACAAGACTGCTAAAAAAACAAAAGTTTTAAAATTACAACTCAAACAATAAAACTCCCAAAGGTTTGACCAGCAACAGATGACATTTTCAACATAAATCTAGACAAAAACAAGGGAATGAATGACAGACCACTAAAATAGCAGCCTCAAAGCCTCAGCCAACCTAAAACAAATCAAAGGAGCTCATGATCAAATCAAACATTCACATAGACGCAGGAAAACGAATAAGAGGTAAATGGTCACGAAGTAGCACACAGAAACACAAGCCCAGCTCCCACACAATGATGCAGTGCACAAAAGACACAGCACCAAACCACTTACGTGCACAGAAGCCCAGCCCACACTAGCACATGGACATTATTGCACACATCCTTCATTGCTCCACTCAACACAATCACTCACTGACACTCACCCACACTGTTATAAACCAGAATTGAATAACCAGAAAACTGATAGTATTAAATTATTAATCACTAAAACCAGCTCAGGAGCTGTTACAGCCAGAGGAAAAGCCCAGACCAGTGTGCTCCTCGGAGAAGGAAAATTCTCTGTCCAAGATCGCATCCAAAAAGTAGTAATCATAATTCATAATTTATTATTCCCTTACCACTCATCCCCATAACTAACTCTCCCAATTTTTATCCCAGAATCTACACCATGCATAACTAACTCTCCCAATTTCACATAACCACTAAACTTTGGGACCCAATTTTTTCTTTCTCACATAAACCTACCAAATTTTGGGCCTCTTTGGGTCCAAATCCAGCAGCTAGTCCTGTGGGCCTACAGCCCTATCACTCATACACAGTTTCACACTGTCAAGCAGACAAGGTGCCTACAACCACAATTTCACATAAGCAAGGACTTCTGGATCAAAGCCCTGAAGAGGATTTCTAAAATTTGGTTTATGTTTGGGTAGGTAAAGTAATTTTTGGATCAAGGACTTTCTACAAGTGGCTTGACCCACTAATCATTGTTCATGAAGGATCCTAGGAACCTAACCCCCCCTCCTTTTGCACTCCAGCATGCAATCCTACCACAATCCCAACAAAAATTCAAGTTGGGATTAGGATCATTCAATCTAGTAAAACTCATAGAATTGCATTTGTACAATCCATCACGCATCTTTGACAATCATGATAACAATACCAAATTTAACTTTTACTACTAATTCACTTAATTATAAGAATTGATAGACTTCCAATGATGATCCAAATTTTATTTTACTAAATGACGCATCTTTGACAATCATGATAACAATACCAACTTTAACTTTTACAACTAATTCACTAATTTTAAACAGATAAAGAGACCAACTTAATTATAAGAACTGATAGACTTCCAACCATGATAAAAATTTTATTTCACTAAAAACCATTACACTTAAGGGCACCAAAGTATACAACTTGCCTGTAGATAGTATTTCCTCTGCTCATCTGAGAAAGGCTTCGTTAAAGTGCTCATATCAACACCATAGTAGGTTTTTGTTTCATCAACAAAGTGTTGCCAATCATCCATAGCCAACTCGTAATCACCCAGTTTGTGATCTCCAATCCCACTCTTGATAGGTGCCATCCACATGCGAGCATGACTAGGATACCTGCCAAAATGAAGTCTCTTAAATCACCAATTGCATAGGTAACACCTAAAGCAACCAACGAATTTCTCATAGGCACTAAGGATTTTCATAACAATCAAAATTCATAATCATAACCATATCACTTTCAAGACAAACAGTTACCTTCAGAGGAAATAACCAAATCATTTATATATGCAAGTTATCACCATTGGTGATGTAATGAAAAGAGCATGGTAAGCACAACATGCCATGACAATAAATCAACTGAAGAACAGATACAAGTATAGGACCAGAGCAAATGCATTCCTTACTCCTTATTCCATTGACTAATGAATATGGATTTTGAAGCTAGCCCAATTATGTTGAAAACTATAGAATATGCTTGTGTGTAGCTCTTAGCTTTAAACATGGAAACAAAAATTGATATTAAGTTAAACATTTTTTTGGTCAATAGTTAAACTTCAAAAATTAACTACTGCTGGTAACATTTTGCACATACAATATAACATAGAAATAAAAACAAATATTTAATGACCAACAATACTCCAGTAGATCTCAACAAAATCCCAGAGAAAGATGGAATTGTTGCTATATGAAGAATGAACAACACCATATCTATTTTAACAAGCTAAACCCACAAATGGAAGTATGGGTAAGAAGGTAAATATCAAGAAGCCACTGAACATCAAATATGTAAATGAATCAAAATACTAATATTTTTCTCTGCTTTGTAAAAGAAAAATAGTTACAACAATACATACATCACTCCTGTGGGTTTGAGCCAGCGGTCACGAGCATGTATAACTGAATCAAACATAGATTCACGGAGAAGAAAATAACCCATCCACTCAGAGATGATGACATCAACTGCAAGTTATACAACACTTTAGGCAATCACAATGATATTCAACAAAGCATAATTTAGATAGAGTGGGAAAGAAATCAACAAATTTCAAATTTACTCATAAAACACAAAGCAAGATCCTTGTTTAGTTTAAGAAAACAATTTGTTTCCTTTTCCTATTTTTACCAATAACTATAAAAATCACTTCATTTTCACTTTATTGTTTTAAAAAACTTGTAGATAAAATGTTTGAAAACATCAAAAACTGCTGTTTTCTTCCCCTACAAATCTGTGAAAACAAGAGACAAAGTAGAAAAACAAATCCTAATAGTTCTAACCTTTCTCTGGCAAGGTAACATCCTCCATCGATCCCTCAATGACCTCAACTACGTCCTGGAGATTATTTGCTTTGACGAGTACACGTGCATGTTCCGACATGTTGGTAGCTTCCACTGCATACACCTTCCTCGCACCTGCTTGTGCCGACCAGATAGCAAGAATGCCACTTCCAGCACCCACATCCAAAACAGTCTTCTCTCAAATTAACTCACCAAGTCAGCTCAAAATCACTCCCACAGATAATACCATAAACAGAAGTAACAACCCCAACCAACACACTCAAGTTATAATACAGTAAGGTTATTCTCAGTCCATTTCTATAATAGTACAACTTCCATTAGCATCGAAGTTGGGTTCACTAATCTAATTTCACAGGTTTTATGTTTCATTTTCTGTTTACAAAAAATTGCAAAATGAAATCTATTTTTTTAGAATTTATTTAAGACAAAAACTCAGTACCATTCTTTAACCAAAATAGGATATTCACCTCAGTAAACTTAGGGAAACCTACGCTGTCCAAGGTTAATTTCTAGTTTTGATGGGAAAAAGTACCAAAAAGTTCCTATAATACCGCGCTTATTTTTGGAACAAATTGGTTAAAAGGTTTGAAGGGTGATATGGGAATGAAGAAGCTAACCTTGCCAGCGAAGTGGTGTTTGTTCTCAAAAATGGCGTTGAAGTAAGCGTCCATGCGAACGCGATCGCAGAGCATCTCCTTTTGGTGGTATAGAAGAGCATAAGGGTAGAAGTAATTGGCGTAGTCAACGTCTTTGGAGACAATGGTGCTTCGATCACTAGCGACGGCGTTAGAGGTTCCCATGTTACACTCGCCCTTGCTTTCTGCTCCGTTCAATTTTTAGGGCAAGTTACTTTGGCGGCACTACAGGGCTGTTGCTTTGCTTCTTTACTATTAGTTTATACTCGCTGTTTTTGCATCAACTATCTTTCTTTGCTGGCTTTTTCCTTAAATTTTACTATTACAAAATAATTAAGAGGGGTCGGCTTGAAAAACTCTTAATTAAGAGGATGTTGCAGTGCTTGTGCGGTTGGATATATACGTCTCCATATGGTTAATAATTTTATAATTTTTCAATGCATATTTACGAAAGCATTTATATCGATTTGAGTGAAAAAACAAATAATAACATTAAATTTGGAGAAACAAACAAAAAATTAAATAAATAAGAATTGAAGATTAATCATTTTAAAAGCTTCACATATAAACTATATTAAAGAACTTAAGAAAATAAGCTAAAAATATATTATAGATTAGTTATAACAAATTTTAAAAAGTCTACTCATAAATAATTATTAATATGATTTTTTAGATATTTATTATAAAATTTAATAAATTTATTATGAATAATAATTGTGATTGAATAAAAATATAAAATTATTTTATAATATCAATATATCACCTATTTTTTAATAATTAATATAATATTATAAAATTCACCAAATGATTACTTCTAATCCTATATATAAAAACAAATGAGAAATATTTTTTCTAAATATAACAAACATAAACTTATTTTTAAATATATTAATTGTTATTTTTTATATCCTTAATTCATTGTCAAGTCTTTTTAATCGACCTTCATTCATTTATGCGGTTATTAATAATAAAAGTTACACCTATTGGTTAAAAACAATATCTCTAAAATTATCAGAAAATGTTAAGGAATGCAGTGATGACTTAAACAATTTAATTAAGGGTATTTTTAAAATAAAATTTAAATTTATGACATTATTAATTAAAATGAATTAGTTTAATTATTTTTATTAATGTTGATAAATTAAGTATTTATTTTGTTTATATAGAATTAGAGATAATATGCTTTAATACTATATATTTTAATTATAATTTAATTATTTTGTACTAATTAATCTCTTTTTTTATACATATTTTTAATTTTTAATTTTATTTTTATACTATCACCATCTGTAATGATGGAGCAAAGCTTTCCTAAGACGAGGCACCTAAAGTGAGTGATATTCTCTCTTTAGCTCTCATCCTCATCACTTACCATACTACTCATAAGCCTTCTCACCATGAGAAGATCCCCCTCATATGATGTGTGATCACTACTAGCCTCACTCTCACTAGAAGAGGTATTTTCCTCTTGGGAGCTCTCACTCTTTATCTCATAATTTTCTCCAAGAACCATAGTCCACTTGTTAGGACATTAGGATGCTATCTATCCCTTTTCCAAACATTGAAAACACTTAATACTACTAGATTTAGAGGAACTAGGCGATGGTATAATCACTTCCTTCTTTCCACCTTCATGTCTATTACTCCCCTTCTTAGGATAAGAGTCATTTCCAGGTCTTTCTTTCTCTCTACCTTTCCAACTAGAACTAAGGTAAGATGATTTTCTCAAGACTTGCTTCTTTTTAAGTTGTTGCTTGATAATATTGTCAAACACTACCAAAACCACTAAATTTTCTTAAATTTGTAGTGTAAGGACTAACCTAGGTCGAATCTCTCAATGACACAATCTTATATGTCTAATCCTATTATACAAAAATAGAATTGAATGCAATGGAACTTTTGTGCATAGACATAGAACAAAATATAGAAATAATGTATAACAAAATTTAGAATACAAAATTGTGAAGCATAAATCTAAGGATTCAATCATGCAATTGAATTATCATGGTTCCAATAAAGATGTAGATTTATATCAACTCAAAATTCGTTAGACAATCATCTAACATTGATCTACGAAAATTGATATTACAATTGCAATCCCTAATTAGCATAGATTCAAGTGTAAGTAATTTGTTGATTTAGGTGATCGATTGATTACCTAACCTCCATTAGATTGGATGAATCAAACCTAACCTAATACAATCCAAAACCTCAAGCGAGATCAATATAATGGAAACAATTCAAGAATTAGAAAGAAACAAGGCATGCAATAGAATTTGCAAAAGAGAAAGTTAAGAACTCAAACCTAACCACAATCATGGAACCTTGAATTGATAGAAGAGTTTATCCTTCCATGGAAATCACCATAGAATTGCAGAACAAGGGAGAAAATGCAAAAGAAAGAAGAGAGGAAAATGGAGAAAACTTGTGATTTAAGAAATCTCAAAGTATCTAATGTGTAAGTGTTTAATCATTTTGTAACTAACTAAACTAATTAATATATGTTGAGAATAAGTAAGGTGTTATGGATTGGATAATGTTAACTTTTTGGGACAAATGATATAGGTAGAAGGTATAGCCATGCATTTGGCAAAGGTGGATGTTGTGCTGTAGTGGGAGTGTCCAAGGACCATAATGAAGATTAGGAGTTTCGTTGGGTTAGTAGGGTATTATAGAAGGTTAATGTGGAAAGATAAATCATTTACTTGGATGGAAGCTTGCAAAGCAAGTTTTTAGGAGCTGAATAAGAGGTTAACCACCTCATCAATGTGGATTCTTCCCATAAATCTTTCAAGGTTTACTATAATTCTTCACATCAAGGTCTTGGGCACGTGTTGATGCAAGAGACGAAGGTCATGTTCTATCCATCCAGATAGTTGAAGCTTCATGAGAAGAATTATCCGACTCACGACTTGGAGTTAGCATTGATAATGTTTTCCTTGAAGATTTGGAGGCACTACCTTTATGGAGAAAAGTTCATGGTGTTTAGTGACCAAAAAAAAAACTTGAAGTATTTGTTTGAGCAGAAGGAGCTACACATGAGGCATAGAAGATGGATGGAGTTTCTCAAGGATTAAAATTTCTAGTTATTGTATCATCTTGGAAAGGCGAACGTGGTGGTTGATGCCTTAAGTAGGAAGATTGTGTGTGTATCGACATTGACATTCAAAGAGTTGGAGTTAGTTGAGAAGTTTAGAGGTTTGAATCTATTTGTTGAATATAACAATGATTGCATGAGCTATGGGATGATCATAATAAGTAGTGGCTTTTTGGAGTTGTGAAGGGGAAGTAGTTGGAGGATCAAGAATGAAAAGGACAAATGATACAATAAGAATTCATATAGTTCATATGTTCTTGATTTTCGTTCAACAACCTTCAAGTTTTTCAACATAAATTTGTTTTCTAGATTTCAAACCAAAAATTTTCAAGGCGCTTAGTGAGATCCTTCTCTTGCTCAATGAGCCTTCAACAAAAACCCAAAAAATCATGTTTTGCTCAATAAGTAGTCAGCTCACCCAGCCAAAACACAAAACAAAAACACATACAAACATATTTCCTCTATCAAAACCAACTAAAACATCATGAAATCAATTCGACAACTCTAAATCAACAATCTATTATCACTAGAACACAATCCAAACACCAAAAATGCTATGCAACCCAAAATCATGAACATATCAAAACCATGCAAAACCTACTAAAGCTAACACTTATTCATGGCAGATCACATTCCAATTTATACTCATGAATTTCTAAGCATATAATCATATTTATAACATTAATTAATCATATTTGAAATACATATACAATCATAGGCAAGATTCATTTACTTATTCAAAAACTTTGGCAAGAAAACTCTATGAAAGAAGCTCCAACTTGGTCCAACAATAAATGTGCTCCAAGGTAACAAAAATCATAGGAGTGGGTGGAGGAAGTCCAAAGAAACAGTTTTGAAAGTCAACTATGCATGGCCTACATATAGGTTTTAGGGTTAGTCCTTTTATCCAATAATTACAAGGTTTTCATTACCCAAAGGTCTAGGGGTTCAGTTGACCATTGGTCAATGAGATTTAATTTCCTAATGGCTAGTGGGGTTTAGTTATTCAATGGATAATACAAGTTCTAATATCCAAGGGTTGAAAAATTGTAGGTTTTCTTGAAAGTTAGGTCGATCGGTGTTTTGTCTCAAAAAAATGTCATTGCTAGGGAAATGTGTCAATTACACTTGTTCACCAATTTGTGTCTAAAAATGTGTTTATGACACCAACTCACTAACTCATAAATCTCATTAACTCGATAATCCACTTTCAGGAAAATTTATTGCCTCGATAAATGTGCCTCAAACCACTTCAATTTCTCTTTTTGAGATTTTCTCAAAAAATGTGCAAACATAACTTATTAGAGTTTTCTATCAAAATTAAAATTAATTATATCTTTTAGTTATTTCATTCACTTAATGATGCATATATGGGAGACCACACTCAAGGACCTTGATGAGTCACAAACTATACACCTATCTCGGGCCTATAAAGGAACATTGCAAGCATATTTTGTAACTAAGGAATGAATATTATTTGGGATTCATATTTGGAACCAAAAAATAAAGCAAATACAAAATTGTGTTAATTCAAGGATCTTAGCTGATTTTCCCTTTAGTGTAGGCCAGCCCAAACTCGCAGATCTAGCACCGAAGGACCTAGGTCGATGCCATCTCGGCCAGGCCCAACTTCCAGTAACCCAATGAATAATAGCCGAATGAGGAATAGCCCAGCTGCGTCTCCCACATCAGCCATCTAGCACAGAGGCCACCTTAGCACTAATCAGTCGCCACATCACTCCTGGTGCAATCAGCAACGCACATTGCAAGGGCAGATTAGGAATCCACTTTTATGATTCTGTTAGACGTCGTGGTTTGTGCGCTCATGTATAAATAAGAATAGTCGTGTACATTTTAGACGGTCTTCGAATTCACTCTCTATACATTCTCATTGTATACATTCTCTCACTCTCGCTTTCCTCTGTTACAGTGGTGCACGGTACTACAATGGTGTCTCTCTCGATTGAGGAAGTACAAGTCTGAGACTGGGAAGCCGAAGTTTGTCAGAGGGGACTGCTTGGGACTCCAACACACTCTGGTGGATCTAATCCTCAACGCTCAGGCTACTAGAGGTGAATCGCCACCATCAACCATGGCGATCGTCGTGGGAGATGGATCCACCTGAATTCAGACCACTGTGTTTGTACTTTATTTCCTATTAATCAATTTCATTTTGCATTTCTTATCTCTGTTCCCTCCCTCTTCTTTAATTCACGGATTGAATCGCGATTGCATTTAAGATGTGAACAATGTTAAGCTAAGCCGATCGGAACTAGTTTAACTAATTTAGTAGGTAATCATTCAACGATTGTTAATGGAGAACCTAAAATCAGCTCTGAACTTAATCCCTGTCAACTGATGAGGTAGCGATTGCTTAATTCCTCAGTATGGCAATGGACGAACCTTTGGCGATTGCCATAAGAATCCCAAGGCTGATATAGACTAAGAATTGAAGTGTGGAAATAGGACTGGACTTGGACTAATAGAATCGAACATGAGCACAGTTATATCATAATAATAATAACAGTAAAATCAGTAGTACTAATATATGTTCGCTACATTCATAGTTTACTTTCTGCTTTGCTTGCATTTTAATCCCCCCTATTTACTACTTTTCAGTCCGAGACTGAGATAGTCCGTCTCTATAGTGTCTATTTGTACTCAGCTGAAACCAAGTCGGATAGATCTCTACCGAGATCATCTCGGCTCAGTTTCTGCTGAGAGCGACTCGGCCATTACCAAGATAGGTCATTACTCTTCACCTCAGATTCTACATCATTTCATTTCACACCGAATCACAACTGAGCACACTTGTCCTTGAGAAAAATCGACCTACAGTTGACTATGCTATAGTTAGCTTTAGTTATTTGATGCTCATAAAACGACTAAAAACGAGCCTTATCAAACCTCAAGAGGGCATGAATGAAGAAGCCATCCATGCATTCGAAGGCCCCATGTCTAAGGCAAGGATCAAAAGAATCCAAGAGGAAGTACAACATGAGTTAGCCACACTTAAGGGCCAAGAGGAGGCCCAAGAAGACCAAGTTTTGTACCATTTGTCCAACTGTCATTTGGGCAATGTATAGAGTTGGAAGGGCACTATTTTCCATGCATAGTGTTCTATGTACCTTCCATGTAGGATAGCATAGCCTTGGGCCAAGGCCCATTTCGGTGGCTTTTTCCTTGCTAGTACCATTTTTTGGAAATACATTGCTAACTTGGTTGCTAAGTGATAGTCTAATTGAATGTTGTCACTTCTCCTATCAAAATACTAGATTTTCCTATGTTAATGGTCGCACAGGGTCAACCTAGGCCATTCTTCTCAAGAACACTTGGTTCTTGTATTTTCTAGTGTAAAAGGCTGGTAAAGATGCAAAATTGAGAAAGGTAGGATACAGTATTGATTAACAAGAAAGTAAACAGGGGGTTTATACAGGGAAATGTGAATTGGCAAGAAACGTAAAGATTACCTAAAGTTATATCTATCTAACGTATATTTATGCTACCAGATACAATGGGATCAAAGAATGGTTATGTTTCAGATTTCTAGCATGTAAGTATTTCCTCGCCAACCTATTTCCTAAGGCAACCGCCTAATGTTCGTCCGTTACCGACTAAGGGCTTACACAATTGTGACATCGAGTGAGTAGGGATTAAGCTCGTGGTTAACGTAGATTATCTAATGATTATCTATATTATTACTTAGGTAGGTTCTAGACAGGCCCTAATCTAGGTGTGATCTATTCTTAACATGCACAATCATAATAAAATCAAGAACAAATTAAACTATAGAAATTACAAACATACAAGTGCAAAATAACATATTTATTCATTGATTAGCCCAAAATACTGATACAAGGAGTGAATTCAATGGAAAAGGGATGGTCTCAACTTCCCATTATGACCGCTAGTGGTAGTTGTAGTGTTCAACCAAATGAGAACAGAGAACATGAGAAGTGGTACCTTCTAGAGCGTGCCGTGAAGACATACGTGTTTGTCTCTCCTGGTTAGTTGATCTCTAAGCAACTCGCTAAGCTCGAACTCTACCCTACATTCACTCAAACCTAAATGAGCGTCACTGAAACACCATTGAACAAAGATGTTGAAATGGAAATGGAGGGGTGTATAAGCGTATAGAGCATGTTTATCGATAATTTGCGCTACTTGCTAATCAATGAACGTCGCTATGCACCTCTATTTATACATGCATTAACTACCTAACTAACTCTATAACCATAATAATTGGATTAACGATTTTAACTACCTGACTATGACAGACTTAACTAAAATAACAACTCTAACAAACTTGCCTAACTACCACGTGCTAAATTACATTTTATGCACGTGCTTGAATCTATCAAAGTGGAGTCGATCTTCTGATGCCGGGATGGATCCTGACGGATGGGAGTCGGCATGTGCTTTGGAGTCAGCTTCCGGTCTGGAGTCGGCATCCGATCTGGAGTCGGCTTTGTCTAGTCGGGATGCTCCCGCCCTCATATAGTTTGACTTGGAGTCGACTTCATCCGGTCGGGACACATCCAACCTTAGCTGGGATGGCTTCTTCTAACTGGGACGGAGTCGGCCTGGAGGGTTTCGTCTGGCCTAGACGTCTTCCTCTAGCTAATTTGACTTCGTCCAAATTCTCTTTTGACCTACAAAACAAGACTTATATTTTTGTTAGCTAAAATTAGTAACTTAGCCTAGATTTGTATTTTCCTTGGTTTAATCTTGCAAATCTAAATCTTAGTTAATACATAATTCTTAACTACAATTTATGGTCTATTCTAACCATCGTGAAGACCTTATAGGGGGTATAAAATATGTACTATCACTAAGGTAGGCCATTTCCCTTCGCTAACTTAGTTGCTAGTTTGAGAGGTGTAGTTAGCTTGCATTTTGGGCCATATGGCTTGGGCTTTTGGTGGTTTACCTTAATTAGGATTAGATGACCTTAATAGGGACTTAAACAAGGCTATATAAGCCCTTCTTGTAATTAGGATAATCACTTTTTGAATAAATTTGAATGTGTATTGCACTTTTGTGAGAGCTTCCTCTTTACTCTTGTCTTGAGCAAGAAACTCCAATCTTATCAAGCTTCCATGATGCTTATGGAAAATCCCACTTCTCTTATCTAATTCTCCATGAAATAGTGGCAAGCTCCATCTTTTTCCTTCTCCATTTTCACGTTTTCTTCTTTTTCCAATCCGGTTCCTAAATTTGTTACTAATGTTAGTCCTTACTTGAAGCTAGGTCTTCATTATGGATCCAATGGTGCATCATTTAATTAATCACATGGGAAAAACAATGCATTACACATCATCAATTTTTGTCTAAAGAACTCAAGTTTCAATTGAATAAGGTTCACTTCAATGGAAACATTGTAAAGATCCACCAAGAAAATTATTTGGCTCTTAAAATTTAAAACTAGTAGAGAATATAGAACTCACATGTGAAAAGTAACCATCATCATTAAATAAACAAAAGAGAGCTTATGGGAAGAACATTGATAAGCATGAAACTCAAAAATGAAAGAAAGCTCATGTGCGACAATGTAATGTTCACATTGATAAATCACAAAGTGAAAAGAAAGAATTATGTTGAGGCTCAAAAAGATTTGCATGCAATGGGTATAAAAAGTGAAGTTTGGCCACTAAATGATGGGAAAAAGTTCCCTACAACTTCTTTTACCATTTTAAAGGAGATAGATGTTATTGTGAAGACCTTGAAAGATATTACTCTACTAGATGGTTACTCAAGCAACATTTCTAAATGTGTTGATATAGATCAATGTAAGATATTTGGTTTGAAAAGCCATGATTCTCACATTCTTATGGAGCGGTTACTACCTTTATCAATTAATAATGTATTGTCTTTCCAAGTTACTATAGTTTTGATTTGTTTATGCATAATTTTTAAGCTATTGTGTTTCGAAGTATTGACCTAGATGAATTAGACAAACTTAAGGAGCAAGATAACGCATAAGAAGAGGGATTAAATTGTGTGTGTGTGTGATTTTTGAAATCTTTTCACAATTATGAAAGATTTAGAACACAATTTGATATGATCGTCCAAAAGGAGAATCCAAACTGATCATCCAATAGGAATTGTCCAAAAAAGTGTAGAAATAAAAGAGTGAGGGTAAGAGAAAAACACACAAAGATTATACTGGTTCACTCTTGCAATAGGGTTACATCTAGTCCCTTGATAAACCAATATTTTGTACAATAATGTTGTATCTTTACAAATACCATCCATAATTCACCTTTCTTCTTGAGATTAAAGCAACATAAGCCTACAAAAAAAAAAAAGAGAAAATGCAACAAAAAGTAAGAATTTTGATCCAAAAGGATGAAGCTATAAAAGATCAACATAATCGTGCAACTTTATCTATTTTATTTTATCTTTATCTTTATCTTTTATTTTATTTTATCTTTATCTTTTATTTTATTTTATTTTATCTTTATAGTTTATTTTATCTTTATCTTTATCTTTTATGTTATTTTATTTTATCTACATGCCATTTTATTTTATCTTCATGCTATTTTATTTTATCTCATTGCCCATGCAAGGCCATAAAAAGGACCACTTTGCATAATATAAAAAGAGGCAGCTTGGAGGCTGTAGAACTGACTCTTGACACTCTTGACACATATCATTTCACTCCATCATTCCATACTCCACCATCTCCATCCATCCATGTGGTCCTCTCACCTTCGAGGCTCTTTAGAAGGCACTTGAAGATAAGGAAAAAAGTGCAACATAGGTCAAAGAAGCAGAACCCCAAACTTCTATGGGTGATAGTTCCCTTTCTATAATTATATTTACTTATCTTTTTATTATGTTTATGATTAGCTAGGTTTCCTTTTAAGAGTGATGGTGTAGTTGTGCTTGAAATGCTTGATTACTTTTTTGAATGTAATTTTCTATTTATCTTCACTGCTTGAATTATCTTATTACTTAAATATGTTTGCATGTTAATCAACTAGTTAAAGGTGACCGCACCTTAATTAGTTGGTGGAACTATAGGATAATTGACTTTAAAGGAATTGCATGGTCAACCTTTTCCCTAGACTTCTAATTCAATTAGCAATAGTGACTTATATGGACCTCCAACTTACTAAAGTATGTGTTTATAAATGACCAAATAGGAACCATCCTAAGGTAAAGAATATTAAGGGTTCTAGACCAAGTTCCCTAGTAGCATTAAGAAGTATAATCAGTAACACGCGAAGGTAAGGTAAGAGAATTGCATAAATTGAGGATAAGAGGGAAAATCATAACTAAACCAAAATCCTTAATTCCAAAAAGAACTAAAAATAATCTTTCATTGTTATTTTCCGTGGTTTATTTATTTTCTCTAATAAATCATTTTCTAATTTTGGTCGTCTAATCTATGCTAAAACTTTTCAGAAACTGATATACTAGTCCCTTGGGTACGATATATGGACTTACGTCCTTATTACTACCATAATAGGGTATGATTGTCCTTAGGCGTTAACTAAATCGCATCATCCCTTCAACACTATGGAATTTCACTAAGTTTGCCTAACTTACAAACAAGTATTCTTTACCTCTCCAGGTATTACAACCCTTGTAATATACATGATTTCAAGAAAACCAAGTATTATCTACCTCTCTAGGTATCCAACCCTTGTAATCTAATTGATTACAAGAAAATCAAGTATTTTTTGTCACTTAGCCTCTTCAGGCTATCACACCAGCTCAATGAATTTTTGCAACAAACTCTACTCATACAGTAAGCATATTACAATACAATTCATAAAGACTTAGCTTTGTTGAGTTAAGTAAGCTACAGAAAGAGTGAAAGAAAGTGTCATCCAAAAGGACTTTAAGAGCATAAGAGTGTATCATGTTATTTGTGTTTTTCATTCATTTTTGTTTTCAAGTTCTTTGCTCTATTCGAGCTTGATCCATCCCTTCTTATAACATGTAAAAATTTGAACGTTCTTTGTGCATGAGGAGTGATTGAGTCAGCATTAAATATCATAGTTCTAATTTCTGTAGAGGCTCATCTTTTTCTAAAGATAGAGAAGATTATGTAAGGAAAAAGCTACTTTTCTCTAAATTTTAGATGATTTCTACTATTGTTGAGTGAGGAAGCTTCTATTGATTCCTTTTGAATGGAGTCATAATTTGGGTTTCCTTTTATCATATTTGACTTGTATTATAAAATCTTTGTTGTTGAAGGCTTAATACATTGTCAAACAGTATATTAGGTAGACATTTGAACGTTAGATCTAGATAATTAGCTCTTTATACTAATGAAAGAATTCACAAAATAAGATAAGTAAGATAAACAAAACTTTATGCTTTTAAGAAAGATACTTCCTAATTTGGAGTAGTGTAGTCGTTCCAATTTTTAAACGCAATCTTTCTTTTTTATGACAGAGGCATCTTTGGATGCTGAGTTCACTTGTGGATGATGAACTTGTCATTGGGCTTCATACTCTTCTATGTCTTGGATGAGTCTTTGGGAAGTTAAGCTCTCGTATTGGACGTTGAACATATCCTTTGGATGGTGAACATATCCTTTAGACAATGAAAATGCTCTTTGGACGATAAGTCTCATTTAGATAGTGAATCCCTCTTTGGGTAATTACCACGTCTATGGACATTGAGCTTTTTTATAGATCCTTGACTTCCTCTTTAGGTGTTGATTTCCTCTATGGACGTTGAGCTCTCTTTTCAAACAGTGAGCTTCTTTATGGACGTAGAATGTCCTTTGGATGATGAGTATCGCTATAGACTTTGGGAATGTCTTTTGGACAACGAGTTACTCTATGGATACTGAACATGTCTTTGGACATTGAAAATGTTCTTTGGACGTTGAGTCCTGTTCTTGACAGTTGGAGTATCCTTTGAATGGTGAGTGCTAGTTTTGCTAGTTTTGGTGCATTGACTGTGGTACATTGTGAGTGCGGTAAATTTTTGCCTATTTCATCAGTTCCTCTACATTTCTAAATGTCTTTTAGTTATTCTTTGAGTCTTCTTACATTTCACATTAAATTCCTTTGAGTTTAGCCTTCCTTTTTCTTAGCTTTTCTTTCTTGTCAATTTTCCTGGCTTCTAGTGTTTTATCTTTGAGTTTCCTTTCCTTTGCTTTCCTAAGAGTATCTTGAGATTTTCTTAACTTTCACTCACTCAATCAATCTTAGTGTGAGAGTTGAGAGGAAAAAGGCTCGAAAGTACTTAGATAAAAATTCATAGAGTGTGATGATGTATTTTTGTTTAGTGTAGTATTGAAGTAGTTTGAGAAGGTCTAGGAAGCTTTGGGGAGTGAAGTAGTTTGAGAAGGATGGGAAGTTCTAGTATAAATTGGAAAGGTCTTTCACCTAAGTCAAAATACATCATAGATACCATGAATTGGCAAGGGGCTTGATGTGGTGCAAAAGGATGTACATAGCACTAATGATAAGGTTGAGGCTTTGGGTAGAGCCAAAGAGGATGATTCTAGAGGAGAGAACTATAGTGTCCATAATAGGAGGTCACGGTCCTCTAGGGAGGAAATGTGTGAAAAACATGAAAGGAATAGGAGGGAGGAAAGAAGTGAAAGGCGTGATAGAAGAGAAGAGGATAGGAGGGATGAGTTAGACATGAGTAAGTGTAAGAAACCTCCATTCTTAGGGAATTGTAAGTTAGAGTTTTATATAGATTGGGAGCTCAAGGTTGAGCAAGTAATAACTAGTTTTGATATACAAGGCCAGAAAGGGGTGAGGTTGGTGACCTTAGCTTTTGGAGACTATGCCTTGATCTGGTGACTATCATGTTGGATGAATGATAAGTTATATTTCATCCACTATACAAGGTCTTAAGATGGATACAATAGAATATGTTTTGTGACTAAGAAACTCATATTAGCTAAGATTCAGTTCATTGGTTTAGAAATAGGGAAAATACAAATTTGTGTTAATATAAGGATATTAGCTAATGGAATGTTCATTGTACAGGTTGTAGTAGAGGTCTCGGCCCATCCAAACCTAAGACCGAGCCTGACTCTCAGCACAGTCGACCAAGAACCTCAAGAGCTGAGTCTGCTCCAGACATCAAGACCAACTCCAGCAATCTTTAGCATGTGGCATATGAAGAAGGGTTACGGGAAGACCGTGACAGCCACAGGAGGTTATCAGTTGGAATCTTCTAGAAGTTGTTCGTTAGTGTAGATCGTTAGTTTGTTATGTAATCATGAATTAGTTAGTTACATAATCATTAGGGATTGGAAGCTTCTAGGAACTTTTCTAAATGTTCTGTTAGAAGCTAAGGAAATGTATAAAAGGAGAATGCAAGATACAATTTAGGGGGTTGATACACACTCATTCACTCTAACTCTCGCACTCTGTTCACCTTCTTCACTTCGCTTCATTGTTGCTCGGTGGTGCACAATTCCTTAGTATGGCATCCAATCGGTTGAGGGGTGTTAGGTTTTGAGTCTGAGGCGGAGGCTATCAGAGGTGATCGACCGGTATAGCCAGGGCGGTCTAGTAGAAGGAAACCTCAAGGCTTGGACCAATTCAAGTGAACCACCGCAGCCTCCACCAGGGTCGCTACCGGCGTAGGAGGTTGAGTTATTCTCATCCATTTCATGTATCAAACCCTGTATCAATAACATGTTTTTCAATATATAGTTGTATTCCATATCTACTCTCAGTGTATAATTCTTGTTCTATTAATCTGCTCTTATTAGTATCATAGCCATGTTTGTGAAAATGTAAGAGTAGAGCATGTTAGATTAGGCCGATTGAAACTGATCTAACAACAAGTTAGGGAAATCTTAGACCAACCACGTGCTTACTCCCTGCTGGCTTATGAGGTTACGGTTGTGTAAATCCTCGGCCAAACAATAGATGAATGTTCGGCGGTCGTCGTAAGATTTTAGGTTGGTTTGGAGTTGCATGTGAATCATTAAGGAACTAGACCCTATGTTGTAGACCTGTGAATTGATACAGTAATTGTAATTAATGTAGTCATTATCGTTCTCATAGATTAGTTTACTTTCAGTCATACTTTTACGTTTTAATCCCCTGTTTATGCTCCCAGGTTGCCTTTGTCCGAGACCGGCCAAATTGATTCTTTAAATACCACATCAAGGCCGAGCTGATCGATTACACTATAACCGAGATCATGTTAGACTCGTCTCTATCGAGATGAAATCGGATTGGTCCTTGCCAGAGCAAGTCAGCATCTCGCCGAGAGCAAGTTAGCATCTCGCCGAAAGCAACTCAGTATCTAGCTTTGATTCTCCTAGAATTAAGGAATCTGTAAAGTAGATATGATTATGCTAAAATCAACGAATTGGTAACCTCCTAGGATTGAGAAATCTGTAATCTCCTAGGATTGAGAAATCTGTGATCAGTAATTCAAATTTGTAATATGTTAGGATCAGGGAATATGTAATTCAAATAATTGAGCAAGAAATCTGCGAGAATCAAGAAATCAACGATTCTGTGGCATTAGATTTGGATTTAGCTAGCTTGTGTATAAATAGAGCACATCAGGCCACGTCTTTAGTGTGGAAAAATAGTGGAATTCTAGATCTAGCGCTGTCAGCAACTGCAAACATTCTAAGCTAGCACGATGGTACACAAAGCTTCAGTAAGGTGTCTTTCTCGATCGAGGAGGTACAGGACCAGGGTTTGGGAAGCTAGAAGTTGTCAAAGGTGATCGCTCAGTATAGCCGACGCACTCTGGTGAACGAAAACCTCAACGTCTGACCATCACTGGTGCACCATTGTCATCCCTCCAAGGCGATCGTCGTGGAAGGCGGACTTTCTAGAGAACACGAAATTCCCACCTTTGTGTTCGATTCTATTTTCAATTTCATAACTGGTTTGGAATTCTTTCTCTTGATTATAATTCTTGCCCTTTAATCTGCTTTTAACTTTTCCGCGACTGCACATTGTCAGGAGTAGATCACGTTAGACTAGGGCCAATTGGAACTTGTTTAATAATCTGATTAGGTAGAGAACCTAAAATCAACCAAGTACATACTCCTTGCCAATTGATGAGGTAGTGATTGTGTAAATCCTCGGTATGGAAATGGACAAAAGTTCGGTGATTGTAGTAAGAATCTAAGGTTGATTCGGAGTATAATTCTAAGTAAGAATGGAAACCTGTTATGTGTTGAACTCCGAATTGGTACAGTAGTTAGTATAGATTAGTTTAGCGTAGTTTATCTTATCTCTCTACACTTAGTTTATTTCCTGCTCTTCAACACAACCCCCCCTCCTTTACTATTTTCTTTCCAGAGTTTGAGATTGGGTCCAGTCTGACTCCGTCGCGTCTGTTTGAGCCGAAATTATATCGGCAGTCCTAGTCGGTCTCCCACAGAGACCATCCCGATCGTACTTAAGCTGATCGACATCAAGTCGGCATTCTGCAATACTTAGTGTTTTTTGCACAAACTCTGATTTCTACACTTAGTCATAATTTAACATACTGTGTCCTTGAGAGAATCGACCTAGGGTTAGTTATACTATAGTTAGCTTTAGTATTTATTTGAGGCGTGTAAGATGACCAAAAAGACAAGGTAAGTAAGGTAAGTATCCCTAACTGGAATGCTTCTAAATCAAGTGACATAAAGTGTTTCAAGTGTTTAGGGAAAGATCATATTACTTCTCAATGCCCTAACAAAAGGAAAATGTTCCTAAGAGAAAATGGAGATATTAATAGTGAAAACTCTCAAGAAGAGACATCCACATCAAGCAGTAAAGGTGGCTACTTAAGTGAGTAAACACCTTATGAAGGAGACCTCTTAATGGTGAGAAGATTAATGAGAACCTTTGTTGGAGATGAACAATCTCAAAAATGAAATATATTTTACTCAAGGTGCTTAATCCAAGGCAAATGTTGTTCATTAATAATAGATGGAGGAAGCAGTGTAAATGTAGAGCTAGTCAAAGATTAGTTGATAAACTTTGTATTCCTACTATTCCCCATCCCAAACCCTATAAATTTCAATGGTTGAGTGAGCATGAAGAAATGATTATGGATAAGTAGATATTAATTTCCATCACATTGGGCAAGTACAAAGACAAAATGGCAGTATGATATGAAGGTAACCCATGATGGAGTTACTAACAAATTCTCCTTTATACATGAGGGTAATAAGGTAACTCTTAAGCCTTTAACTCCAAAAGAATTTTTAGAGGACCAAATAAAGATGAAACAAAAAAGAGAAGAAAAGAAAGATAAAGAAAAAGAGAGAAAGAAGGTGAGAAAAATAAGGAAAAGAAAGTAAAGAAAAATAAAAGTGAACATGAGAGTTTACTAGTTGGTAGAAAATCTTTAAAAAAAGTGCTTCTCAATAGAAAAGAACTATCATTGCTCTTACCTACTGACATGTGTCTTATGATGAATTCTCTTTAGATAACTTGCCTACAGCTTTTATGAAAATGCTTGAAGAGTTCAAGGATATTTTCCTAAAAGAGATGCCCCATGGATTGCCCTCCATTAGAGAAACTAAGCTCTACATAGACTTTGTGCCAAGTGCCTTATTGCCAAATCGTCCTACATATAGGGAAAACCCTGAGGAATCAAAGGAGATCCAGAAACAAGTCACACAACTCTTAGATAAAGGGTTGGTGAGGAAAAGAGTATAAGCCCCTTGTGTTATCCCAGTTATCCTTGTACAAAAGAAGGATGGCACATGGAGGATGTCTAAGGACTGTAGACCTATTAATGCTATCACGACTAGATATAGACACCCTTATCCCATGCCTAGATGATTTACTTGATGTGTTGCATGGTGCTTGTGTGTTTTCTAAAATTGATTTAAGAAATGGGTACCCTCAAATATGTATGAAGGAAGGGAATGAACGGAAAACTTCTTTTAAGACCAAACTTGGACTTTATAAGTGATTAGTTATTTCCTTTGGGATAACAAATACCCTAAGTACCTTTATAAGGCTCATGAATCATGTGCTTAGAAGCCTCAAGGCAAGTGTGCGGTGGTATATTTTGATGATATTCTTGTTTATTCTAATTGTGTTGATAACCATGTATTGCATGTGAAAAATATTCTTTTGTTGCTTAAAAAGGAATCCTTGTATGTTAACCTAGAAAGTTACACATTTTGTACTAATGAGGTCATATTCTTAAGAGTCAAAGTGAATGAAAAGAAAGTCAAGGCCATTCAAAGTTGGCCAACATCTAAGTTAGTAGGGGATGTTAAGGGTTTCCATGGTTTAGCTAGCTTCTATAGACGTTTTGTAAAGGACTTTAGCACCCTTGTTGCACCTCTTAATGAAATAGTTAAAAAAATGTAGGATTCAAATGGGAAGAGAGTCAAGAAAGAGCTTTCCAAGCTCTAAAAGATAAACTCACCAATACCTCCATCTTAGCACTCCCAAACTTTAATAGATATTTTGAACTTGAGTGTGATGCTTCCAATGTGGGAGTAAGGGCTGTGTTGCTTCAAGAAGGACACCATATTGCCTTCTTTAGGGAAAAAAAATTAAAAAATGCTCAAATAAACTACTCCACATATGATAAAGAGCTCTATACGTTAGTTAGAACCTTGCAAGTGTGACAACACTACTTGTTGCCTAAGGAGTTTGTGATCCACAGTGATCCAGAGGCCCTCAAACATCTGAGAGGCCAAAACAAGCTGAATAAAAGACATGCTAAGTGGGTAGAGTTCATTGAACAATTTTTCTATGTCATCAAACATAAACAAGGAAAAGCCAATGTACTGGCTAATGTCCTCTTTAGGAGGCACTCCTTAATTTCCATGATTGAAACCAAGCTTCTTGGTTTTTAGCATATTGAAGAGTTATACCTTGAGGATGAATACTTCAAAGAGACCTATGAACTTTGTGTTAATGCAACCAATGGAGGTTTCTATAGGCATGATGGTTTCCTATTTAAAGATAATAGATTATGTGTGCTCAAAAGTTTTCCTACAAAATTTTACAAGAGCACTTCTTTTGCCCCCACATGAAAAGGGATGTACACACATATGCATTAGATTCTTAGTTTGTAAGTCAACCAAAGCTAAGGTCAACCTCTATGGATCTTTGATAGTTCATATTTTAGACACCCAATAAGGTCTTAAGATGGACATAGTAGACTTTATTTTGTAGTTAAGAATCTCTTCTTAGCTAGGATTCATATTTCTGAGGTAAAAATAGGAAAAATGCAAATCTATGCTAATTTGAGGATTTTAGCTAACAAAAGTCTAAACTTCATTTTGCAGGGTGAAACTGGAGTTCTAGATGAAGTCATCCCAACTGAGCCGAAGTCGTCTCGGCTAGATGAGTTCCTCTCCAATGAATCGATACACTTCATGTATCGCTACACTTCATGTAGTGGGAGGCTGAGTTCACATTCCATGAATCCATACACTTCATGTATTGCTACAATATTTAATCAATGAATGTGTTTGAATTTCTCTACTTCTATGTTTGTGATTCATGTTAATTTCTCTGTTTCTTGCTTGTGTCACGATCGTGCATGGTAGGAATAGATCACGCTAGGTTAGGGAACGATTGGAACCAATCTACGCAACTCTATAGGTAATCGACAGAATACCTACACCAACCACGGGCGTAATCCCTGCTAACTTGAGGCCATGATCGTGTAAGTCCTCAGGCGACAACAGACGAATGTTAGGCGATCGTCTTAAGACATAGGTTGGTGTGGAATTGCATGCATAATAGGAACTAGAACCAAAACCATTTAATTGATAACTTTGAATAGTGATATGATAAGTATATGTTTTTTATCATTGTAGTTTGTCTTTACTTTCATAGCTTGTAGGTTAATTTCTGCTTTTGCTTTACAACGTCAACAAAAACCCCTTGTTTTACTTTAGTATTCTGAGTCCGCATTCTACACTCCCAATTTTGCATGATTCTCAACCTTTTACACTAAACATCACTAGAATCACGTGTCCACGAGATATTCAACCTAGGTTGCCCCTATGCTATTAGGAAATCTAGTTATTTTTTATAGCTGAATTGACGACTAAAAATAGCTTATCAATCTTACACACCTCTTCCTATATCTTATATGCCTTGAATAAGTCCTAATTAAGGTCCCCTAATCTTAATTAAGCTAAGCTAACAAAGCCCAAGTCAAATGACCCAAAAACGTAAGCCAACAAGCCCTCGATCTAAGCTACCAAATTAGTGAGGAAAATGCTAACAACCGAGTTAGTGACAAAAAAGCCTAGCTAGGAGAAATAACATCTAAAATGGGCTTTGGCCCAAGGTTATGTAATCCTACTTGAAAGGTACCTAAAATACCATGAAAATAAAAGAAAAATAATGTCTTTCCAACTTTATACATTGCTCTTATGACAACTGGACAAGTGATACAAAACTAGGTCTTCTTGGACCTCCTCTTGGCCTTTAAGTGTGGTCAACTTGAGTTGCACCTCCTTTTAGTTTCTCTTGAGCCTCTCTCTAGTCATAGATCCTTCAAATGCAGGGTTGACTTCCTCATTCACGTTTCCTTAATGTCCTTGAGTGTGGTCTCCCATATATGCATCCTAAGTGGATCCTAGGAAGATATCGAATTATCAAAAGACTCAGTCCTAATTTCCCTCGTCAATTCCTTAAATAGAATGATAAATAATTTCCCTAACTCATGAAGAGATGCAGGTTAAGCATCATCTTGTAATATAACGCATCATGGACTAATTCATATGCTACTACAAATGAAATATATGTATATTTTAATCATCGGTAGAACTTATGAATAAAGAGTTGACCTTATATACCTAACTAGCACTAAGATCTTATTTTTGACAACCCCACTTTAATCAAGAGTCAGTTTGAAAATGTCAACACGTAGCAATCACATTCTTCCCTGGCTTTAATTCCTTTTTGTCTGGTTAGTGTTTTGTATTTTTCTTGAAAAATTACTATTGGACGTGAAATATTCCACTCCCATATCTAGATGTATCATCGTGATTTATTTTATTTTTAAAATTATTTTTGAAATAATTAGTTTTATAAGAGTTTAATTATAGAAATAAAAGTATGAATATTTTGTTGTCGAAGTTACAAATATTTGTCATTACATTTTTGAACGGCATAATCATACTTAAATAAAATAATTATTTTTTACTATATATTATAATAAAAAAATTACCAGGTAAATTTAGAAAATGAATTAAATACTATCCCACCTAAATTTATTTTTTTCGTTTCTTTAAACTTTGTATATAGCATGATTATATCACGAACAAATTGATATATATATATTCTTCTCCATATTTTATAACGGACCTATATCTGACAGCGTATTAGAAAATAGTGCGTTAGATATGTTGATAGATCATTTTCATATTTTTTTCAAATAATTAACAAACTTTTTGAATTGTTTTAAGAACATCTTGTATCTTTTTGACTTTTTCATAAAATATAAACTTAGTATAATAATTCAATGTAAGAAACAGGTTTTACATTTGTATAGGAAATATATATAATTTTAAAAAAGTTGATATCGTGAAAACAAAACAAATGTTTTTTTAATTAATATTGTAAAGGAAAAGCCAACTAAGAGTAATATTAATAATTCCGATAGTCAGATTGTGCAAGTTGATTTGATTTCCAATTTTTTATTTAATAATTTTTTTATCTAAGGATAAAATATTCATAGTAAATCTTAAAGGAGAAAAAGGGTAACACACTGGCAAGAGGACATGGTATATTGCAGAGGATTGGATTCGTATACTAATGATTCATGTTTCGCAACTTAACCCATTTAACAAACTAGACAAAACTCAACTAAAGATTTCAAGTTAATTTTTTCTTTTAAAAAAATAATTTAAAAAATTGTATGCACTTTTATATGCATATTGTAAACGAGTTGAATTATACAAAATATTCAAAGACCATTGCTTGACTTAATAAAATTAAAAATAGTTATACCCTATTTTAACTTATTTATTTAATCGAATCAGAAGCTTAAATTTAGTTTTTTTTTTTTAAATATGAAGTTGAACTTGTTAAACTTATTTGTAATTTGATTTTTTCTCGTTATTAATTTTTTTCTTGAAATAATTTTAAGTTTAGTAATTTCACTATTTAATAGATATTTTTAGAAGATAAAACAAAAATAGAAGAAAAAGGAAGTAAAATAATATTGAAACATGAAAGTAAAGTAATTATAATTCTCTAAATAGATTTATAACCAGTAATAAGAATATATGAATTATTTTTATCTAAACTCTTTTCCAATATAAAATTAGAAGAGTCATTGCGAACTTTTATGTCAACTATACAAAAACTTGAGTTTACCTCACTTGTAAAATTAGACTTAAAAGAAGTTTGAGTTTATTTCTTAAAACAAACAAGTTGGCTTGATGATTTAACAAGCCAAATTTAAACAGTTCTTAATTAACTTAATTTATTTAATTTTTGTGTGTAATCAAAGGTGGCATATTAGGTCATCAAATAAAAAAAATTGATTACAAAGGAACTAGTTTTTCACAACATGGTGAACTAAGATTAGAATTTTTACTGGGTAAAGTGTTTGCATTTAGTATCTTACTGTGCATTGAATAAGATTGTCTTAACAAAAGATAATTTAAAAAACAAAAAAATACTATTTGTAATTTCTAAAAAAAATTAATGTAATTTATTCTTATATTATAAATTTCACTTTCCATTTTTAAAATCAAATTATTTTTAAGAATTATTCTATTTTCGTTATGCTAGGTGGTTTCTCCTGCATTAAGAATTTACTCTTACTTTTTTGTTATTTTTTTATTCTTTTTAAAAATTATTTTCTAATAATTTAATTTCAATTCTAAATTTAATACATTGTATTAATTTGAATTTTTTTGTAATTAATTTAATTTTAATATTTTTGTAATCATAATTAAATTTTGATCTTTAAAATTTGAATATAAAGATAATATGTTTTAAATTTAATCATTTATTTTCATAATTTTCCCCTCTTTTTTAAAAATGTTATCTCTTTAATTCAGTACTTTTAATATCATATTATCCATTATTAATAATGAAACATCTATTATTATCTTTAATTTTTTATTTTAAAATTTATTTAAATTTAAAATAAACATGCATGTAATGCGCCTTTCATTTTTTATTTGAATTTAAAAATACTCGTAGAAACGTGTTAAATATATTTAAGTTTTAAGAGGGGGGAAAATTATCACCAAATTATCAGGACTTCTCCATTAAAACACAAATATGAGGAGATCAAATTATACTGTTATAAATTATATTAACTATTACTAAATGTGATTTTTATGTTTTAATTGTTAAATTATAACTATATATGATTTTCATTCTCTGTGACAATTTTTGTCAAAATAATATGATACCTCTACAACGTACGTAGATTTATAAAGCTTTTTGACTTATACTAATACATTAATTTGATGGAATAGTGTGAAAAATATAACCCAATTTCATTTTTCATGTGATTTATATTTTAAGATGGTTAATTGAGAAAAAAAAAAATCAATACACTAATTTCTTAAATTTTCAATGTAGGTGAAATAAGTAAGGAAGAAAAAGAACTTAGTCACGACTAGCACGTGCAACAGTGCACCCAATGGTGCATCAAGAGCACCCAACACGTGCACCAGGGGCACCCAGTGCATACACCAGTGTGGTTCTCATTTAGACACGAGCCCAACAAGCCTATGTGCCCAACGCACGAGTCACTTCCAAACACTATTAATTGTGCGCCCAACGCTCCAAAGCTTGTGCCCAAAACATCCTTATCCTGACGTGTAAAGTTTGCAAAAACTCAGGTGACTCTTGGAAACACTTTTCACCATTGAAGATTCAAGGCATCGGGAACATGTCTAAAGATTCAATGGTCCCGTCCTCTTCTATCTCTCATAGTTTATTTTTATTTTCTTTTTATGATTTTTCTAAGTTTTTTAGGGTTAGGTTACAACATTTTGTAATTGATTTTTTTTTCTTTTTTTTTTTCTAAATTTTGTCTATTTTAATGTGATTAGAGTCTATAGGCACCCGTTTAATGCTTTTTTTTATTGATCAGCTTGGGAATTAATCGAGACTTAGATTTACAATTGA
Organism: Mucuna pruriens; assembly: GCA_025330945.1. Lineage (NCBI taxonomy): Eukaryota > Viridiplantae > Streptophyta > Magnoliopsida > Fabales > Fabaceae > Mucuna > Mucuna pruriens. The sequence goes on from JAENHJ010000014.1 coordinate 2,014,498, forward strand.
AAATTTGAAATTTGAGTTTGTCTTAACCTATATATTAGCCACATATCTCTTATGCTTAGAAATAGGATTCAAATGTATGCATCAATAGTAATTTCTTAATGCTTATTTTTAATTAAGTTCGCTTAATAAATTAGGAATCATGGTTGGTAATAAAGGAATTGCTTTCCAAGAGATTGGGTGGAAACTAAATTAGTGAAATTGATGGTCAATTGAATGATTACAAGGATTTAAGATTGAATAAACTTACATTAAAGGGTTATCGGAAGGATTGAGAACCAACTTGTTTTGCTTATGGAATATAATTATGTTTGCTTGCTTTTAATATTAATTAAAATATAAAACTAAAAATTAATCGATTGTTACTTTATTGTTATTTATCCATAATTATTTCTCTGTTAAAAAATATAATTAATTGGTAGTACAGATTATTAAACCACAATAAATCTTCGTGGCGACAATACTTATTACTTTATTATTCGAATGACTTATACATTTGTTTGTATCTCTAACATAGAACAATTATAAGTGTATAATCAAGTTATTAGGATTTTCATATATTTTAAAAGTATATATTATGTCAATTTTGATGTATATAAATTAAGTACTGAACAATTTAAAATTAATATAATATTTTATAAATATGATCTATATAATAAAAATTTTCAATCTAACGCTAGATTTGAAATAAAATTATCTAATAAAAAATTATTGTAAGATATAATAGTTTTTATAACTTAATATAATTTGATCCCTCCCATGTATGTATGATTTTTTTTTTTACATAAAAATAATTATCAAGATCTATACATGTATATATACCTTCTTAATTTTAGGCCAATATGTTAATTATGTTCTTTTTATTTTTAGCAGTGAGAGGGTTGTCAACCGGGCTCTTGAATAATTTTTACCGTGAGTTAAGCTGCCGAACTTCCCTTGTGGAACTTAATAGTTGACCAAATCGAACTCCAATTTGTATCGGTTTATCAGAGTTCTTTGGACGGAAACATACACTTGGCAGGGGACTTATTCGCCCTTAAAGCAAGTGAGACAGCAATGAGTTTCAATATCTTGGTTGTTTCTAATCTATTTGAATATTGTAAAAAACTTACCCAATATTTTAAATTTTGGCTGTTTTGATTCGAAGATGGAAATGGTCACCCCTTGTCTTTGGCAGCCCTCTTGAAAAGAAAGTTACATATCTTTTCCTGCACTCAAGCAAAACTGCTGAACCATTCAACTCTTCGGTTCTCAGATTACAAAGGTGGAATTACATAGAGGCTATTTTCCTTCCCTTCCATCTCAACCTTAAAAAGTGAAGTTTAGATGGACGAAAGGAGAGTGAAGATAATCGCTGCTATATCAGTGATTATTCTGATCATTCTCATAATTGTTGCTCGTGTCACGTTGAAGCTTTCAAAGGCCTTCTTCCTAATTTTTGGTGCTGGTGTTGCTGTGATTCTTGCAGTCTTCGCTTATGTGATTGTCAGCATAAGTTACAACCGCAGAAGGAGGCTATTGGAGTCACAGTTGAAATCTGAAGGGCAAGAACTTCGCATAGAGTACAGTTTCTTGAGGAAAGTTGCAGGGGTTCCCATTAAGTTCAGATACAAGGAGCTTGAGGAAGCCACTGATGGGTTTCAGTCACTGATTGGAAAAGGTGCCTCTGCTTCAGTTTTCAAGGGCATTCTCGATGATGGCACTTCAGTTGCCGTGAAACGAATCGACGCAGAGGAAAGAGGGGAGAAGGAGTTTAGATCAGAGGTTGCAGCCATAGCTAGTGTGCATCATGTGAACCTTGTGAGGCTATTGGGCTATTGTAATGCTCCTACAGCACCTAGGTACCTTGTTTATGAATATGTCTCAAATGGGTCTTTGGATTGTTGGATTTTTCCCAAAAGGGTACCTGAGAGGCGCCGTGGAGGGTGCTTGTCATGGAATTTGAGGTACAAAGTTGCTATCGATGTTGCCAAGGGACTTGCTTATCTTCACCATGATTGCAGGTCAAGGATCTTGCACCTTGATGTGAAGCCAGAAAATATACTTTTGGATGAGAATTATAGAGCGCTTGTTTCAGATTTTGGTTTGGCAAAGCTTATTGGTAAAGATGAAAGTCAAAAGGTTGTGTCTGCTATTAGAGGAACAAGAGGGTACTTGGCTCCCGAGTGGCTCTTGGAGCAAGGTATTTCGGATAAGACTGACATATATAGTTATGGGATGGTTCTCTTGGAGATTGTTGGAGGCAGGAAAAACGTGTGCTTGGTGGAAGATGAAAGGGACAAGTCCAAAAGAAAATGGAAGTACTTTCCTAAGATTGTGAATGAGAAAGTGAGGGAAGGCAAGTTCATGGAAATTGTTGATCATAGGTTGTTGGAACGTGGGGGTGTCGACGAGAGGGAGGTTAGGACATTGCTTTATGTTGCTTTGTGCTGCGTGCAAGAGAAGCCAAGATTGAGGCCTAGCATGGCCCAAGTGGTTGATATGCTCGAAGGGCGTGTGAGGGTGGAGCTGCCACCAGATTCCAGAATGGTTCTTGTTGATTTGCTATGCGTGGATGAAAGTGCTTCGGATAGTAATAGCATGCCAAGGTTGGGCCTTGTGTCGGGTCAAAGTACACAAAACAATGTGGAGTGTACATCTACCTACTCGTTTGCAACCACTGTTTTATCTGGAAGATAGATAGCTGTAATTAGCTACTCACTCAGCCTTTGAAACTAGGCTGATATATTTATGACTCTGTAATGTTTCTAGTAAAAAATTTCATGACATCTTTTCCTGATATTGTTTTTTCTCTTGATTTTATTGTACAAAGTGTTATAAGAATTTTAAGCAAGAATAACATTAGTGTTTATAATTTATTTTATTTTCCTAGATGTTATTTCCATTCTCGGTATATGATTACTTTGTTTCTTTCGAATGTATAAGTTGAAATGTTGTTCCTAAACTAAACTTGTGAGTAAATTATACTATTTGATCATACATGACCGGCTATATGATTATATTATTTCATTTCTATCTAGTTGCTGAGTCTTCTGTTATACATGGTCGGCTACCTGTGGAAAATAGAATATGATTACAGTCTTGGGCCTCTTGGTGTTGCTATATTGTCAATTATTTACTAGTTCCATTTGATAAAATATATTTACAATAAAATAAGATTAAAAATATATTTTAACCTTTTCTCAATTTCTGTTGCTAAATTTGTTTTTCATCAACTGATGATCCCAGGCGCCACAACAAAGAGTTTCAATAGTATAAAAGATAACAGAGTGAGTTTTATTGATATCGCTGGATTGGGACAGAACATGGGTAAAGGTGACGATCGATAGAGGCACTCACCATGTTTCACGAGCTGGCCACATTTTGTGGCGGTATAGCTCTCCAACGTGGATTTATATATGTCTATTTTGTGGCGGATATAGCTCTCCATCGTGTATTTATATATGTCTATGGCCTGGCAGTGAATAAGATGCTATAGTCCTCGTCTTAAATTATATTACTTACTTATACTTTATATAGGTGTAAAATCAATAAATTAATAAAAATATGTTAATTAAAATTTTGATATAACTAAATTAAAAATTTACTTTACCTAAATATAATTTTAAATTATTTAAATATAACATTTAAAATATTTAAAAATAATCTTAAATTATTTAAACGTAAGTTATATATAACCAAACAAATATTATAAACATAATTATATAATATAATCATTCTTAAATATAATAATTTAATTATTTAATCTTAGTTTATTAAGATTTAATATTATTTTATATTTTTAGTAACTGAAATAATAATTAATAATATATATAATATTTTAATTAAATTATTAATAAGTGTGGGTATGAGATGGAGTTGATACTACAATACTCAAACCTACAATTATTTCCATTAAAATTTACAGATAAATTCCCAAACTCGTCTCTAATAAGTAGGCATTTCCTCTATTCATTTGCGAATATTTGTAAGATACATATGGAGTTTGGGTATAATTTGTAATCGGGTGAAACAATATTCATGCACTTGAGTCACTGAATAAGGCAAAACGACACCAACCTCAAACGTCATCAGGTGCGATTGTATTCCAACAAATCCACGTTTACAACGATATCCACGTAATTAGTGATCGTTAAGTTTATCTTATCCAGATATCTTGAGTTGCATACTGTTATTCTCTCAACTCTCATTACTCGATTCCAATCAAGAAGAAAAACTTTGCTTATTTTCTTTACATATGCATATATATACATTCAAAAAGGTTACTCCACGTTACCAAACAAGAGTACAGACAGCACAGGGGCAAAACGACATTGATAGGGACGGCTCCTCTGACATGTCAGGTGCAGGAGTGAACTGTCCTTCGAGGTACGATTTCCACATGGCTTGTATGAATCCGGAACCTTCCGGCCGGCACGTCACATAGGTCGTCCGGTTACCCGAACGGTACATAACCCCTCAAGCTTTGTCCACAGGACTTAAGCTTGCCTTGTTCGAGCCTTATGACCGGTCCTCCTTGTTTTCTCGTGCATCTGAGCACTGACATTTGGGTTTTGCACACTTAATGCCTCGGGGTATGTGCGTGTGCATTCATTGCGACTTGCCAATCAATGCGGGTCGCTCTGCCTTCCCCCCCAACAGGCGCAATGATTACTAAAATCTCTTGGGCTCTGTGCCATTTTGTTTCTAATTACTCCTTGTTGGCTTCCTCCTCTTCTATTCTCATTTATCCTTCTTCCTCTTCTACTCTCATTTTCCCTTCTTACTCTTTTACTCTCATTTGCCCTACCTAAAGTGGTTGTCTCTACTTCTTGCTCTACGGCTTCAGTCCCTCCTTTTCAACTCACAATGACACGAGGTAACTCCTTTACTTTGAGTCTGGCATCTTTTTCTAACCGTGTTTGGTATTTCTTTGTTTTTGGTCGCGTGTGTAGTTGATTTTCTTCTCCCCTGAAAAGAATCGTTTTATAGCCTGGGTCCTTAATTGACCCTCGCCTGTTTCGTCGCAAGAGGCCCTTCAGAGGATGTTGTTGGTTCCTCTATTCAAGGAAACCAGTCTCCAGATAGGGCTGCATCAGAGGTCGGCTCCTCTACCCAAAAGAGCCAATCCTCTAACTCTGACTCCGACTCCAGTGAAATCTTCCCGTTTGAAATATGGTATCGTGACAACACTAAAGATGCCCTTTCGGACGATCCTTACTGCTGGGTTGATCCTAACGTTAAGAAGGTCTCGTCTGCCCTGATTCGTCCTAGCTCTTTGCTTGGCATGGCCAAAGCAATATGCCAACGTGGGCCTTGGTCCGTGACTATTTTTCCTTGTCGCCCAGATGAACTAGTCAATGGTCGGCCGGAAACTAGGGAAGTTCCTTTCTTCTACCTTTACGATACCCTTCCCTTGAAGTTGGGCGTCAAACTCCCCTTCACACACTTCGAGCGATCGATCTTGCACGCGTTAAATGTTGTTCCCACCCAACTTCATCTGAATAGTTGGGAGTTCGTGAAAGCCTTCGAACTTCTCTGCGAAGACATGGGGAGGGCACCCTCATTGAGTGTTTTCTTTTGGTTCTTCTCGTTGCGCAAAATGACTAAGATAGGGTGGACGTCTTTGAGCAGTCGGCCGAAGCGCAAACTGTTGAAGCCCTTCCTTGAAAGCTTCAAAGTTTTCAAAAATCGCTACTTCAAGGTTGGTCGTGGCGCTACGGGCCCTAATCTCTTGGCTGATAACTCAGGGGAACCCTTCTTCCCCCTATATTGAACCCCTGAACCAGAGGTTTCTGTCTCGATCGCACGAAAGGACCTAGAGAAATGGGAAGATGAATTCATTGAAGAATTGAATGAAGTGCCCCTCCTTTTGAGTGCTGACCTTATCAAGGGTGCAGGTTTGTAGCTAGCATGTCCTCTTCGTTTTCTTTATCATGTCTTCCTGATGTTTACTTCTTCTTTGCAGGTTACTCCGCTGGCTATCTTAGGAACATAAAGAAGAAAACCTCCTAGCTGGTCGAAGCTGGGACGAGTGCTCAGGCCGTTCCCTTAGCTGTTGCGGAACCAGGTGATGCCCCTCATGCATCCGTTGAAGAAACTCCTCAGGTGCAACCAATGGTGATCTTAGATTCTTCTGAGGATTCTCCTTTCTCTATTGAGGTGGATCAAACCCTGGGTGGAAAGCGCACTGCCGGCAACGATGACGAATATTTGGAGCATCCAAGGAAGCGTGCTAACCTGGAAGTTGATGATTTTGTCCTTGGGGCTCTTGACAATCATCCAGCCGCTGAGACCAAGGGAAATGCCATTAGTGAGGAAGTATTGATAGGACGTCCATCCAGCCCCTCAGTATGGGCTCGGTCCTTGGCAGTCGGTCAGGTGGTAGATCAACACTTAGCTACCCTGTCAGATGGTTCCAAAGTTAAAAATATGGGCATTACAAGTACATTTAATACTCTACAGAGATTTGTTGGGTGCTCGCTGATATTGCCTCGTGCCGCCAAAGCGGAATTTGGCTTGTTAGAGACGCAAGTTCAAACGCTGACTAGTCGACTCCTTCAAGCGGATAAGACCAACCATAAATTGACGGCCGCGTTCTCCGAAGCCGAGGTCAAGATTGATAATTATCGAGAGACCACGACGAGTCTTCAGGAGGAATTGCAAAGGACCATGGTCAAGAATAAGGATTTGATGTTGGCTAAGTCTGATTTGGAAACCGCCTGGGACCTCCTTCAAGTTGAGGTAGAAAGTCTGAAAGCGACTTGTAAAGCATTTGAGGTGGCCAAAATCACTGCCGAGGAAGAATTGGCGTCGGTGGAGTCGGCCTTGAGGCAGGCTAGAAAAGAAAATACAACTAAGGATGAAGTTATCAAGGCCATAGATGCCACTTTACTAGAACAAGGTTCATCCATAGTGGAACAATTTGAGGATGGTTTCAGTTAGGCATTGGAGCAAATTAATTTTTTGTACCCAGACTTGGACACTTCTGAAGCTGATCCTTTCAAGGAAATTGTGAACGGCCAACTGATCCTAGCTCCTACCCCACCAAACTCCCTGGTTGCCTGATTTCTTTATCTTTTTCTTTCATGTTGTATCCCTGTTAGAAAACTTTGTTGTAATCGTACAGTTTCATAAACAATCATGTAATTTGCCTTTTGGCTCGCTTTTGTCTTGTAGTCGGATCGTTTGGTGCGTTTCATGTGTATTTAAAACCCTTCGCATTTTTACCAAAGCGTATTTTATATAGCCTTAGCGCGTTATGTACTTAGAATCCTAAGTCTTGGATCGGTCTTTTGACCGTCCATTCGCGAATCTTTGTTGCACTTCGGGTTAACTTCTTTGTTGTCCATTTTTGGACTTCGTTGTCGGGCCCCAGTTCGATCCATTCAACTGTCTGTCTATGGGCCTTGTATATCGTAGTCGATTATAGTCGGACCCTGGATCGGTCTTTTTCGACCGTCCATTTTTGGGCCTTGTAGATCGTAGTCAATTGTAGTCGAACCTTGGATCGGTCTTTTTCGACCGTCTGTTTTTGGGCCTTGTAGATCGTAGTCGATTGTAGTCGAACCCTAGATCGGTCTTTTTCAACAATCCGTTTTTGGGCCTTGTAGATCGTAGTCGATTGTAGTCAGACCCTGGATCGGTCTTTTTCGACCGTCCATTTTTGGGCCTTGTAGATCGTAGTCGATTGTAGTTGGACCTTGGATCGGTCTTTTTCGACCGTCCATTTTTGGGCCTTGTAGATCGTAATAGACGACAGCGTTGCTTCTGAATCATCATTCTATTATATGCAATGATGTGGTAAGATTCTATTACATGAAATGTGCCAGATAACTTAACTGTAATACATCCGTAAGGTGGCAGCGTTCCATGTGCATGGGACCTTCCTGCCATCCAAGTTTTCTAAACAGTATGCTCCACGGCCCACCTCTTTGAGAACTCTGAATGGACCCTCCCAGATCGGGGTCAACTTGTTACTCTTTGCCTTATGAGTTATCTTTCTCAGCACCAAGTCTTAGGGTTTGAAGTGACGGGGAACTATTCTTTTGTCTTCTTTTCTGGCAGCGCTTGCTTTAACAGCGTACTCCCTCAGGTGGGCTATTTCTCGTACTTCTTGTAGCATGTCCAGGTTCTCCCTTAACTCTTCTTCGTTTTCGCTTGGCTCAAATAAGGCCGTCCGGGGGGACGGCTCTCCGATCTCTACTGGGATCATTGCCTCAGTACCAAACGTTAAGCGAAAAAGAATCTCATTGGTGGTGGAGTGAGGTGTGGTGTGGTATGACCAAAGTACTTGCGATAGTTCCTCAGCCCATCTACCCTTTGCTTCCTCCAACCGCTTCCGTAAACCCCTTAGGATGACTTTATTGGCCGCCTCGGCTTGACCGTTGGCCTGGGGGTGCTCTATTGACGTAAAAAGTTGTTTAATCTTTAGCCCCTCACAGAATTCGGCCGTTGCGCGGGATGCGAACTGCGTTCCATTATCTGACACGATCTCGGTCGGTATACCAAATCGATAGATAATCTTCTTCCAAAAGAAGCGCTTGATTCTTTCAGATGAAATTGTGGCAACCGGCTCTGCTTCCACTCATTTTGTAAAGTAATCAATAGCTACTATTAGGAATTTAAGCTGGTCGGGAGCTATTGGGAAAGGGCCCAGGATATCAACCCCCAACTTATAAAACGGCCAGGGAGATATGACCGAGTGCAGATGCTCCGAGGGTGCCTTATGGGCTTTAACGAATCTCTGACATTTGTCACACTTTTTCACATAGTCCATGTAGTCGCTCTTCAGTGTCGGCTAATAATACCCGGCTCTGGCGATTTTGCTGGCCAATGCGCAGATGCCTATGTGTGTCCCACACACACCTTCATCCCGGATCACGTAAGTGGCCTCATCCTCGTCCACGCATTTGAGAAGGGGAAAGGAGAAACCCCGACGGTATAGATGTTGGTCGAGGAGGACGTACTTGGAGGCCTCCCTCGGCATTTTTTTAGCCCCGGTCGGGTCTTTTGGAAGTCAATCCTCTTTGAGGTACGTTATGAATGGGTCCATCCAGGTTCTCTTTCCTTCTATGCACCAGATCTCCTTCCTGTCTATAGTTGGGGAACTCAGACTCTCATGGATGACCGACATTTGTTGCCCCCATCTCTAAGTGCTGGCCAGTTTAGCTAGCAAGTCTGCCCGCTCATTCTGATCTCGAGGAACATGTAGGAGCTTAAAGCTTTCAAAGGTGGATGCCATTGCTGTCGCTCACTCCCAGTACTTGATCAACTGGGGATCTCTTGCCTAATATTCCCCATTAACTTGTCTCGTCACAAGCTTCGAATCGCTTTTGACCATCAACTTTTTCACTTCTAACTCTCGTGGTAGCTTCATGCCTGCCAATAATGCTTCGTATTCTGCTTGGTTGTTTACTGGCCCTAAATTCGAAGTGCAAGGATTGTTCAATGAGGATGCCCTTTGGTCCTTCCAATATGATTCCAACCCCACTCCCCGTCTGGTTCGAGGATCCGTCCACAGAAAGGTACCAAACTCCTTCCTCGACGGACGGAGTGCCAATGGGAGTTAACTTTGTAATGAAGTTAGCCAAAGCTTGTGCTTTGACATGGCCCCTTCTTTCAAACGAAATGTCAAACTCAGATAGCTGGACGCTCCAAGCCACCATTCTCCCGGCGAGGTCTGGCTTTCTCAACACCTGCCAAATAGGAAAATCCGTTCAGATGACTATGCCATAGTTCTGAAAGTGTAGGTGTAACCTTCGTAAGGTTATTACGAAGGCAAGGGCTGCCTTTTCAATCCTTTGATATCTCCTCTCGGCTCCTTGTAGGACTTTGCTCGTGATGTAGACCGGGCATTGCTCTCCTTCCCTTTCTTGGATCAGGACGGCACTAACTACGGCATCAGATACAAATATGTATAAATTTAAAGGAATACCTAGGCATGAGCGAGTCAAAACCAGAGGGGTAGCCAACATGGCTTTCAACCATAGGAAAGCCTCCTCACACTCAGGCGTCCAAATGAAGTTTCCTCCTTTTCTGAGCGTTCCAAATATGGGCATGGCTATCTCCGCCGCCTGGGAGATGAAGCGAGATAAAGTCGTGACTCTGCCCATCAGTTGTTTGACTTCCTTGATACTTTGAAGGCTCCACATGCTGATTACCGCTTGGCACTTCTTAAGATTGGCCTCGATGCCCCTCTCGGTCAACATAAAACCCAGAAATTTTCCAACATGGACTCCAAATGAGCATTTTTCTGGGTTCAGCCTAAGTTATTGCTTCCTTAGAATTCCAAATACTCGCTCTAGGGCTTTACGGTGCTCGCTCGCCACCGCAGATTTCACCACCATATCGTCAACATATACCTCCACATCAACACCCATTACCTCCTTAAAGATTTTATCCATCAGGCGTTGGTAGGTAGCCCCAACGTTCTTTAGGCCGAAGGGCATGACCTTGCAATAGAAAGCGTCGTCATCTGTGATGAACACAATTTTCTCCTCATTGTGGGGTACATTCGGATTTGGTTGTAACCCGAGTAAGCGTCCATAAAACTTAGGAGAGCAAAACCTGAGACTTCATCTACCAGTCTATCAATACTAGGTAGGGGATAAGGGTCCTTAGGACACGCCTTGTTTAAGTCAGTGTAATCTGTGCAATCGTCCACTTACCACTAGCTTTCCTGATCATCACCACGTTAGGCAACCAAATCGGATACTGAACTTCTCTTATGAAATTGGCCGCCAACAACTTGTTTGTCTCCTCCCTGATGACTCTTCGCTTTTCTTCCCCATGCTTTCGCTTCTTCTAGGCAATCAACTTCACTCCTTGTTCATTGATAAGCGATGGCACATGAACTCAGGATATATGTCGGGCATATCGTCCGCAGTCCAGGCGAAAACATCATAGTTTTGCTTTAGGAAGCGCACAAGGCAAGCTTCATCTTCGGGACTCAAAGTCGTACCTATCTTTGTCTTGTGAGCAGCTAGGGGTCCTAGCTGGATTTCTTTCACATCCTCGGTCAAGTAGGGTCTCTCATGTTCATACTGACAGCTGGGATCCAAGTCGAAATCTAAGACGTTGACGACCGACTTTGGGGTATGGGATCCCACTCTTAAGTTATCCTCGTAACACCTCCTAGCTACATGTGAATCCGCCCACACACTACCTACCTCCTACCCGATCGGGTACTTCATGCACAAGTGGTAAGTGGATACGACCACCCCCAATTTGTTTACCGCTGGCCTCCCCATGATGATATTGTAGGATGCCTTCGCATCTACCACCGTGTACAAAACTGGGATGGCTCTGACCCTTGAGCCTTCTCCGAAGACAGTCTCCAGTTCAACAGTTCCTTTAATTGGTACTCGCTCACCTGCGAAACCATAAAGGGTTCCAGGACACTCCATCAGTCGTGGTAACTTCATTTTTTGGAAGGTCGACCAATATAGAATATTGGCTGAACTACCTTGGTCTACCAGGACCCACTCTATCCTGTATTCCGCAGCTATGACGGATATGACAATTGGTTCATCCCGGCTGAATGCACCATGCTTCATATCTGGGTCGTCAAACGTGATGACCAGGCCCGACCTCCTTTTCCTTCCCAGGGGCGTCATATTCGCTCCTGTGAGCACAATCTGCACTTCACGTGCTCCTCTCCATTCTCCTGTGCCTTATAATGTGGGTTTTCCCTTCTCCCAAATATGGTGGCTATGGTGCCTCAATACTGGGTCGAGACTCTTTGTTGTGATTTGCTACGTTCCTCCGCCCATCTTCTGGGCAGGCGCTCATCATTCCGCCCCCTGTCAGTTTGCCGCACTCTTCACTTCTCGCTCACTTGACGCTGAACATATCGGCCAAGATGGCCCTCTTGAATTAATTTCTCTAACTGGGTTTTCAACGTCCAGCACCCTTCAGTCGAATGGCCGAAAGCACGGTGGAAATTGCACTAGTCTTCCCTACTTTTACCCATAATCCGTCCTTTAACCTCCTGTGGAAACTCTAGGAGGATCGTGTGGCAAATCTCCTTCAAAATTTGCGCCCTCTTCTTTGTCAAAGGAGTGAAGTGCTGCGTAAAGTCATGACCCCGTGTCTGTGCCTGACGCTTCGTGGCTTATGCCTGACGTTGAGTCGGCCGTTTCGAGTCTTCATTGCCATAAACGCATTCCACTTCCAATCGCTCAACCTGATCCTCCTCGACCTCCACATATTTCTCTGCTCGTGCGCGAATTTCTTCCATACTCGATGGCCTCCGTAAGACCAGTGTGTCGCTAAATGGGCCAGCTCTCAAACCCTTCTATGCCTTAACGAAAAACTTTTGGTCCGGGTCATCCACCCGGACGGTCGCGTTGTTGAAGCGAGCCAAGTAGCTCTTCAAGGCTTCCCCCCGAGATTACTTGATGTCAAACAAGACGGCCACCTTCAACCATTTTACTTTGTTGGCTACGAACTGGGACACGAACGACCCGGCCAGGCCGCTGAAAGTCTGGATGGACCTAGCCGGCAGGGTCACCATCCAGTGCATAACTACTCTTCTCAAAAGGTTCTACAACTATTTCTCGGAAGTTGGGGGGAATGAGGGTCTCGTCAATCTCCTCGCAAAATGGTTGTCCCCTAGAAAGGTTGAACAGTGGTCCCCTCACGTGCAGCTGGTTCCCGCCTGTCCGCAGCTTTCAATGCGACAATTTGTTGGCGAAGCTCCTCCTCCCTCTACTCCGCCATTCTCATTGCCTCCAGGTGACGTTCTTATGCCTAGCGATGTCTTTGTTCCACCTCCGCTTGTCTTTGTTCCGCCTCCGCACTAAGTCAAGATTGCTCATCACTGCACGCTTGGAGGGAGGCCACAGCGTGGAGCAATCTCTACAGGGTATCTTCTTCTCCTTCGTTGATGGAGCTCGCTTAATTTTCGGTTATCGACATTGTCTCAACTCGACGTAAAGTCCTTTCCTCTCATTCGTTGGTCGTCGGGATTAGTTTTATCTGCACACAATGGGCGCTAATGTTCTTCTCTCAACTCTCAGTACTCGAGTCCAGCCAAGAAGAAAAACTCTACTTATTTCCTTTTATATATATATATATATATATATATATATATATATATATATATATATATATATATATATATATTCAAAAGGGTATTCCACGTCACGCACAAAGAGCATGCATAACATAAGGACAAAACGGTGTTGCCAGGAACGGCTCCTCTGACATATCAGGTGCAAGAGTGAACTGTCCTTCGAGGTACGATTTTCACGTGGCTTGTACAAATTCGAAACCTCGCGACCGACAGGTCACGTAGGCCGTCTGATTATCGGGTCACCCCGGACGATACCCATGCACTATCATCCACTTTCACTTTTGTGACAAATTGACAATACTGTTGCTGCCCTCTCCTATTGAAATTTTTTATTTTAATTAAGAAAGTATAAATACGATTATCATCGCTCTACATTATTAAAGTACCAATTTAATTTTTCAAACAAAAGAAATGTATCTAAGTAGTATTTTAATTGAGTGATTTTTTTTATAATTAAAATTTATATAATAAATAAATATTTTTGAATATATAAATTATATTTAAATTTTATAATAAATAATTTAAACTAAATATTTTTTAGCTATTAATATTATTTTAAAATAAAAATTTAATTTAAAAATAAAAGTAACATATAGTAGACTCAAAGAAATATAAAATTAGTTTGAAATGATTTAAAAATAAATCTTTTACCCATCCGCATATACTTGTTATATAAAAGGGATTCTAATATATGTATATCAATAAATATATATATTATTTGTATAACATCTCATCAAAGAAAAAAAAATGGAATTTACCACCTCGTCGGTATTGTAAATATGCAGTTACAAATAATCCAACCAAAGTAATAGGAATTAAACCTAACACGATTCCAAATAAAAAAACTTCAATCATTTTTATTTGTTCAAAAGGTAAAAAGAAAGGTAATATCTATCCTTAAATATTAATATGTATTCATCATGAATCTGAATGACCTAGAATTGTAAATTGACACGGTAAGGAACTATAGAATCTCTTATCCAAAAATTTCCAAGAGGAAGTCGATGAAATGTAATTATAAAATATTAAAAAATATTGAAAAAGTCTACATTAAAAAAATTGGAGAAAGTGAGTTATTTGCTAATTAACTAACTCCGTGATGGCATAAGTAAAAAATAAAATAAAAAGATTTATATACAGTCCCAGCGAACGGGTATCTTTGATGACGCCATCCTGGTAGTACCAAATGAATAATTCTTTCTCCCACAGGTTGCAGAGGAAGCCATCAATGACGTGCTTTCTGAGGTAAACGGCACCGTCGAGGAAATTGGACCTGGGAATGCCAACCTCGGAGTCCTCGATCCAGCACTTGGCATTTGGGGCGACGGTGTAGTAAAACGAGGTGTCGTTGTTCCACTCGATGTCTTACAGCACCCCTTTAATCTGCTTCTGGAAAATGATCATGTTGTGTCCGTTGGGCCAGTCTTACCATAGGTCACTCAGTTGGAGGCGCGTGGTGCTCAGCGCGTGAAACTGCTCTGGCCATGGCGTCGGAGTTGGAGGGTTTGAACTTGATTCACTTGCAAAACGCACCCCAAGGAGGATAATTAGACAACTTACGCACACCAAGTTGCTTCATTCTCGAGCTCTGCCTGTAATCTGTGGTTCTAAGAACCACGAATGACTGGGTGGCAGGGTACAATTGGAGATAAGGCTGCTCATTCCGCTAAGAACCACCAATAACTTAATGCCGCGTAGAAGTGAAGATAGGACTGAGGATCACAATGATAGCGTGTAAATAAGATATTATAATACTCATTTGCATATTTGCTCTTGAAAAGAATATTCATTCATGCATTCATACTTGTGTGGTTACCGTAATAGGATACTACTAATAATTGGTTGTTGGAATAGAAGGGAAATAAAATTTTTAGAAATTTATTATTTTTTTTAATTTTTTGAACATTATATTTTAAATATAATTATATAAGTTATTTATTTAAGATGATTATAATATTAAGTGATCTAATTTAAGTAATTAAATAGACTTAAAATTGCATTGCGTTCTACCATATGTCATCATGATCCAAGTATTTATACAATTTTAATAGTTTTGATGATCTAATATAACATGATAGGAACATGAGGAATATAAGAGTAGGAAAAATCCAACAAAACTACTCTTTTTGGTTAGAAAAATAGAATTCTGCTTTTAATATATGGTTCTAAGAACCACCGATGACCAAGTGTTGATATAGAAGTGGAGATATGACTAGAAATGATAATGGGTAGGGTCTCTCGATAGGTTTTATAGTATTGATTTCCATATCACGCTTGAAAAAAAATATTCATTCTCGCTCCTATACTCATGCGAATAACAACTTTAATTTCATTCTTTTACTCACTCAGTATCTTGTTGGAGCATTATTAATATGCGCTCAAAAGACTCATATGTTTTTGATAATAATAAACATTATAACTAATGAGTGTTAACTAATGTTTTATGCTAGTACTCAGCTATTTTAGAAATATAACAAGTCATCACTATGTATATATAAAGTATGCGTCTAATACAAAGATTCATTTTGGACAAGTTTGCCTAATGTTGTTCAAACAACCTCGTCATCCAATAGAAAGGATTTTGTCCAAAATACGTAAAAAGAAAAATTAGTTTTAAAACATTAATATTATCTTTAAACTTGTTTTTTTACTTATATATATGATTTCTTATATCAATTAGAATTTCGTGTTTCTCTAAAGAATGTTTTTAAACATTCATTTCTTTTGAAAACTCTTGTAAAAAGTTTTCTAAGTGATATAGCTATGTTCTTATACTATATTTGCTTTGCTAAGCAAAGTTTAAGCTTTATTTTGAACTGTTGTATGCTCACTTAGTGAGTTGTAACATTGTAAAACTCTCTTTGTTTTTTAGATAACTTGAAAAGCTAAGTGTCAAAGAATACTTGGGTTACTTGTAATGAAGATGATTACAAATGTTGTATAATGTGAAGAGGTATTAAGAATACTTGGTTGTAAAGTCTTGTTTGACTTAATGGAAAATCCTTTATGTTAAAGGGATTGAACGTAGCTCTTGTGAAAGAGTGTACTAAGATAAATCTTTATGTTGTTTTTCTCTTCCTTATCTTTGTTTTTGTTTTTGCATTATTTGGACGATACCGTTTGTACAACATTGTTGAACTTATATCTTTGTCTTACGTTTTTTAAAAGTGTTTAAAAATCACACGCACAATTTAACCCCTTTCTTGTGTGTTTCCTACTTCCTTTAGTTAGTATCTGAGCTCATCCTTTAGGGGCTAAGCATGTAATAGTGCAAGGGAAAATATCATAAGTAGAACTATGAATAATGAAGGACATGTTGTCAACAACCCTACTATGTAAAAAAGGATAGAACTATGACTATTGGAAATAAAGAATGATTAAATTCTTTGATGTTTTTCATATTGACATGTAGAACGTAGTAGAGAATGGAAGATACATTCCAACAAAGGAAGATGGAATGGAGATTCCTAGATCAGCATGGAATGAAGATAAAAAAACAAGGTATCTCTAAAACTCTAAAGCTAGAAATTTTTTAATGTGTGCTTTGACATAAGTAAAATATGAGAAAGTTCATAACTACAAATCCTCGAAAGAGATGTGGGACACACTAACTCTAACTTACGAGGGAATGTCACAAGTAAAAGATTTCAAGACAATAATTTAAAATGGAGGATCATGAGAGCATTAATTAAATGTTTGGAAAATTCCAAATAATTATCAATAATATAAGGTCTTTAGTAAAACTTTATGATAACTATGATCATATAACCAAAATCTTGCAAAGTTTTCCTAGACAGTGGATACCGCAAGTAACAGCTCTTAGGGTATCCAAAGACCTAAAGAAGCTTCCCATGGAGGAATTTTTGGCACCCTCAAAGTTCATGAAATTGAACTAAATAAAGATGAAGGCCAAAGAAAGGGTAAGTCTATAGCCCTTGAGGCTCAAAACGCTTCAAATGGATCATCGTCCAAAGTCTTAAAAGTTGAGGAATCTTTTGAAGAAGCCTTTGAAGGAGAATGATCAAATGAGGATGAGCTCTTCTTCATTTCAAGGAAGATCCACTCCATGTCAAAAAAGAAAGGAAGATCTAGATGGAAGAATCACTCTAGAAAGTTCACCAAAGAAGTTAAGGACAAAAGTCAAATGGTGTGCTACAAGTACGAAAAGTTTGGACACTTCAAGTATGAATGTCCTAACTTAGAGAAGGAGAAAGAGAGGGAGAAAGAGAAGACTTTCTTCAGGAAGAAGAAAGATCTTATGGCAACATGTGAGGACCTTGATTTGTCTTCCTTTGAAGAAGAGGATAAAGAAGAAAACATCTGCCTTATGGCTAATACTGCTTTAGAAGGAGAAGTAGATGACGAAGAGGTAATCTTTTAATGATTTAAATCATCTTCAAACAACTTATCAAGAACTCCTTTCAATCTCCTTAACTCTTTCAATAGGTTTTAAAAATTTGAAAAAGAAATTTTCAAAAATGTCCAAAGAGTTTGATGCTTTGCAATAAGAAAATGATCTACTTAAGAAAGAAAATGAAAGTTTGAAAGAAGAAAAAGCCAAAGACTTATCTACAGTTAATACTCTAGAAGTTCATAAGCAACTTCAAGAGGAAGTTATTGACCTTAAGCAAAGTTTAGTTAAATTTTTCAGTAAAAGATACTTAAACACAAAAGACATTCATATGACAAATCTGGTATTGGTTATGATAAGAAAAAGGATTTGAAGAAAGATAAGTCTATTTCATATTGTTTTAATTGTGGAAGGTTTGGACACTTGTCTTATTGTTGCAAAAACCATCCAAAAGGATCGTTCAAACAATCTAGGACTAACAAGAAAATACCCAATAGAATTTGGCTACCTAAGAACATGATTGTTCTTATTGTAGATTTGCTTGACAGTAGGAAGGAAACACCAATCATGATTCTTGGACAGTGGCTGCTCACATCACATGACAAGAAAAAGGTCTATGTTCCAAGAACCTGGGCCCAAGTTAGGAGGATAAGTTACTTTTGAAGGTAACCAAAAAAGTACAATAGTTGGGATTGGCAAAATTAATAAGCATCATTTCTCTTCTATTGATAATGTTTTATTTATTAAAGGTCTAAAACACAATATGCTTAGTATATAGTCAATTATGTGATAATGGATATTATGTTTCATTTAACAAAGGAGAATGGATAGTAGAAAATCCATATGGTTTATTGCTATTTTCTGCTAAGAGATAGAATAATCTATATAAGATTAATTTGACAGACTTGACAAATCAAAGTGTAATTTGTTTGGTGTTCATAAACAATTATGATAATTGGAATTGACATAAGAAACTTAGACATGCAAGCTTGAGGTTAATCTCAAAGCTAAAAAAGTATATCCTCGTAATGTGACTTACAAGTCTTGTGTACAAGGCAAATATATTATGTGATGTATGTTAGAAAGGGAAACAAGTTAGTGTATCATTTGAGTCCAAAAACGTTGTTTTAACTTCTAGACCATTAGTGTTGCTACACATTGATTTGTTTGGTCCAACTAGAGCCTTTGTGAGTGGAAAACATTATGGACTTGTAATGGTTGATGACTATTTTAGATAGACATGAGTTATGTTTCTTACCTACAAGCATGAGTTTTTTAAAGTCTTCTCTATATTTTGTAAAATATTTCAAAGTGAAAAATGAATTAACAATACTTTTATTAGAAGTGATCATATGGGAGAATTTGAAATGAAAACTTTCAAAAGTTCTTCTTTGAAGAACATGGTATCCTTCATAATTTTTCCTATTCAAGAACACTTCGAGAAAATGAAGTTATAGAAAGGAAGAATATATCTGTATCGGTCGACACCAAGCGGCCGATCGGGAGGAAGCCGACAATGACCACGTGACGGCTGCCTAGATGGTTGACGTACGTAATCGACTAACTACTCCCTCTCAGTTGTCAACTTTGAAGGTCTACGATGGTTAATCATGAGAGTCAGAGTAGGGAAGATATGTCAGGAACTTGTGTGTACGAAAGTTCAGATCGAAGCTTCTAATCCTACCCTTACCAAACGTCACCTGCTCCACGTCGAAAAAGACCTCACCACAAAATGACAAAGGTTCCCTTTAGAATAAATAGGAGAGAAAAAAGGAAAGAAGTTGGTTGTTGTTTTATGGTAAACTTCATACAGGAATACTTTGAAACGAGAACATTGGCGCCCACCGTGGGCAAGGTAAAAACTAATCCCAACGATCACGAGAAGAGTCAGGAGAACTAATTCCAAAAGGGGCTGAGGGCAAGACCTTTCAGTGATGCTTTGGCCCTCAGAAAGCCGACGAACATGGAAGAAATACGAGCAAGGGCAGAGAAACATGTGGACATGGAGGAAGACCAATACGAGAGGAGAAAGTCAGAGAGAAAAGTCGAGCAGAAGGCTACAAAGGTGAGTAGCAAGGCGAAGGAGGACAAACGACCCATGCCAGTAAAGCCACGTGAGCAAACTCAATACTTTACACCCCTCAATAAGAAAAGAACCTAAATCATGCATGAGATTTGCCACACCTCCCTACTGGACTATCCTCTAGAGGCCAGAGGGAAAGTGATGGGGAAGGAGAGAAACAGCTGGTGTGATTTTCATAGGGCATTCGGGCACACCACGGAAGATTGTTGGGGACTAAAAACCCAGATTGAGTGGCTGGTGCAAAGCGGTCACCTTGACCGCTACGTACAGCGGCCGACATCTCGGCGATCACAAAGGCAGGGAAGGAATTCACCTCATTCGGCCAGGACGAGTCAAAGGGAGAGAAGTAGATCACGTCAGGCGACCCCCGTCCACAAAGGAACAATAAGTACCATTTCAGGCGGCAGGACAATAGATTCCTGGGGAGGTCCAGCTCGGACAAGAGCAGACATGACGGACAGTCGAGTACAGACGATACTGACGGGAGCCAACGCCATCCCCCTTGGGAAAAGGGTAATGACGCCCGCCATTACTTTCGACGATCGAGATATGAGAGGTCGAGCCCCATGTCAAGATGAGTCGATGGTGATTTCAATGGGGGTGGCCCGGTATAAAGTGGAATGCGTCCTTATAGATCAAGGGAGCTCCGCCAATATCCTCTATCGATCTACATTGGAAAAGATGCAATTGCCAGCCGGATTGATACAGCCATGCCCAGGAAACCTGTATGGTTTCGCAGGGGAATGCGTTCCAATTCTAGGGACGGTGGAGTTGGAGACATGTTTGGGGGAACGGCCGGTCGACCGGACAATTTTAATCCAGTACACAATTGTGGACGCCCCTGCTTCGTATAATATCATTGTCGGTCGGCCCGCATTGAATAGAGTAGGGGCGATAGTGTCCACCAAACACTTGTGCATGAAATTCCCAGTGGGAGGGAAAGTTGGAAGCATATGGGCAGATACTCGGGTAGCGCAGAAGTGTTACGAAGACAGTTTGAGAATAGAGAGACTCCCCCCGTCAGGAATCGTGAACGTCCTAGATTTGGATTTGGACCCAAGGGGCTAGTTCGAGAAAGAAGGACCACTCCCCGCCGAAGAGCTGAAGGAAATAATGCTGGGACCAAAGCCAGGGCAGACGACAAAGATAGGGACGACAATGAACTCAGAAGAAGAAGAGATGCTCACGGCAGTCCTCAAATCTAATTACGAAGTATTCGCTTGGTCGGTTCAAGACATGCCCGGTGTCGACCCTGAATTTATGTGTCATCAGCTGTCTGTGGACAGGAATGCCAAGCCGATCGCCCAGAAAAAAAGAAAATGGGGGAAGAAAAAAGAGAAGCAGCAAAACAAGAAACTCACAAGCTAATCACGGCCGGTTTCATGCAAGAAGTACAGTATCCGACTTGGTTGGCAAACGTTGTAATGGTGAGGAAAGCAAACGGGAAATGGAGAATGTGTACGGACTACACCGACCTAAATAAAGCTTGCCCGAAGGACTCATACCCACTGCCAGGTATAGATAGGTTAGTGGATAACGTCGTTGGCTTTACTTTTCTGAGCTTCATGGATGCTTATTCTGGATACAACCAAATCCGGATGCACCCACATGATGAGGAGAAGACAGCTTTCATCACTAAGGAAGGGGCATTCTGTTATCAAGTCATGCTGTTCGGCTTTGGAAAATGCTGGAGCTACTTACCAGCGTTTGATGGACAAAATCTTCAAGGAGATCCTGGGAAGAGACGTGGAGGTATACGTGGATGACATGGTGGCCAGATCTTAGTGCATGAAAGAGCATTGTGGCGCCCTCGGGAGAATATTTGATGTGCTCAGAAAGCATAAGCTGCGTTTGAACCCGAGTAAATGTTCATTCGATGTCAAAGCTGGGAAGTTTCTGGGTTTCATGTTGACCGAGAGGGGGATCGAAGCAAACCCAGAAAAGTGCCAAGCGATAGCAAGTGTAAGAAGCCCCAGGAATATAAAGGAGGTGCAACAGTTCATGGGAAAGCTCACGGCTTTGGCTCGTTTTATCTCTAAGTCGGCCGAGATGTCTACCCCCCTTTTCGGCACTCTTAAGAAAGAAGGGAAGTTTGCATGGACGGACGAGTGCGAGGAGGCTTTCCTACGTCTAAAGGCAATGATGGCAACCCCCCCAGTCTTGACTCGCCCAAAGCTAGGTATGCCTTCGTGCCTTTATATTTCAATATCTGATAATGCCGTTAGTTCAGTTCTGGTCCAAGAAGAGAAAGGAGAGCAAAAACCGGTATATTTCACCAGTAAAGTACTCCAAGGACCCGAAAGGTGATATCAGAGGATAGAGAAGGCGGCCCTAGCAGTGGTGACAGCTTCGCGACGCCTACGCCCCTACTTCTAAACTTTTGCTATCGTCGTCTGAACGGATTTGCCAATAAGGCAAGTCCTAAGAAAACCAGACTTGGCAGGAAGGATGGTCGCATGGAGTGTCCAGTTGTCGGAGTTTGACATCTCATTTGAAAGAAGGGGACACATTAAAGCACAAGTTCTGGCCGACTTCATGAATGAATTATCCCCAGACAATCGACCGACAGAGGAGGGTGGCGAATTGTACTTGTCGGTCGACGGATCCACAAACCAAGCAGGGTCGGGAGCCGGGGTCATCCTGGAAGGGCCTAGAGGCGTCTTAGTGGAGCAATCCCTGCATTTCGAATTCAGAGCCAGTAACAATCAAGCCAAGTACGAAGCATTATTGGCTGGGATGAGGTTGGCTCGGGACCTGGAGGCGAAAATTCTAACTACTAAAAGTGATTCGAAACTGGTAACTAGACAAATCAACAATGAGTATCAGACGAGGGACCCCCAGTTGAGCAGATATAAGGAAAGAGTAGTAAAATTGGCGGCCGGCTTCGAAAAATTCAAGCTAGTCCATGTACCGCGAGAACAAAACGAGAGAGCAGACTTGCTAGCCAAATTAGCAAGCACCTAAAGAAGAGGGCAACTACGGTCGGTCATACACGAGAATGTAGAGTCGCCCATTGTGGACAAGGAGGAGATTTGCAATATCGAAGAGGAAAGAACCTGGATGACACCTTTGATCTGGTACCTCCAAGAAGGAAGAACAGATGAAAATGAGGAAGAAGCTAAACGACTGACCAAGGAGGCGGCAAAATATACCCTACTGGGACAACGTCTGTACAGGAGGGGCTTTGCCTTCCCACTCCTCAAATGCCTAAACAAAGACGAGGCCGAGTATGTCATGAGAGAAATTCATGAGGGGATATGCGGAACGCATATAGGAGGGCGAGCCCTTGCGAGCAAGATAGCCAGGGCCGGATATTACTGGCCCACGTTGAAGGGAGACTGCATGGATTTCATCAAAAAATGCGACAAATGTCAAAGATTCGCTGAAGGCTACAGGGCACCACCTGAAGTGCTGCACTCGATGGCTTCGCCATGGCCATTCAGCCGTTGGGGAGTGGACATTTTGGGACCTTTCCCTCTTGCGCCGAGACAAATCAAATTCTTAGTAGTGGCAGTAGACTACTTCACTAAGTGGATTGAGGCGAAATCAGTCGCAGTCATCTCCGCCGAAAGAATCAAGAGGTTCCTCTGGAAGAAAATTGTTTGCAGATTTGGCCTGCCGGCTATCATAGTATCAGACAATGGCACTCAGTTCGCATCCAAGATCACAGCAGAATTCTACCATGGACTGGGAATTAAGCAGGTGTTCACCTCAGTAGAGCATCCCCAAACGAACGGCCAAGCGGAGGCGGCAAATAGAGTCATTTTGAGAGGGTTGCGGTGAAGGCTGGAGGAAGCAAAAGGCCGGTGGGTAGAGGAGCTACCACAGGTGTTATGGTTGTACCACACTACCCCCCATTCATCCACGAATGAGACACCTTTCCGCTTGGCATTTGGTACTGAGGCGGTCATCCCTGTGGAAATTGGAGAGTCGTCCATACGGGCATAATTCTTCGGGCTAGAGGCAAACGAAGGCGAGTTAAGGGCAAGCTTGGATATGGTCCAAGAGGTAAGGGAGGCGGCTCATATAAGGGAGTTTGCTGTCAAAGCTAGGGTGGTTAAGTTGTATAACCGAAGGGTTATTTCCCGCAATTTCAAGCCCTAGGATCTGGTACTAAGGAGGATAGTCCACAAGGCTGAGAGTAACAAGCTAACGCCCAAGTGGGAAGGACCTTTCAAAGTCAAAAAAGAGGTAGGCCGGGGGGCATATAAACTGGAAACGCTGAAGGGAAAAGAAATACCAAGAACATGGAATGTTGTTTCCCTGCGAATGTATTATAGTTAAACATTAGTAAGATGATTTCCCAGTAACCTTTCTAGTGCAGAGTATTAAAGTCCAAAATGGCAACTCAACAAAGTTGATCATGGACTCGACTCGGATAAGTCCTATAAGTGCCACCCACACGGTCGGCCATGGATTCGCCTCGGATTAGTCCAAAATGGCAACTCAACAAAGTTGACCATGGACTCGACTCGGATAAGTCCTATAAGTGCCACCCACACGGTCGGCCATGGATTCGCCTCGGATTAGTCCAAAATGGCAACTCAACAAAGTTGACCATGGACTCGACTCGGATAAGTCCTATAAGTGCCACTCTGCGGCCTACCATCGATTCGCCTCGGATTAGTCCAAAATGGAAACCCAACAAAGTTGACCATGGACTCGACTCGGATAAGTCCTATAAGTGCCACCCACATGGTCGGCCATGGATTCGCCTCGGATTAGTCCAAAATGGCAACTCAACAAAGTTGACCATGGACTCGACTCACATAAGTCCTATAAGTGCCACCCACACGGTCGGCCATGGATTCGCCTCGGATTAATCCAAAATGGCAACCCAACAAAGTTGACCATGGACTCGACTCGGATAAGTCCTATAAGTGCCACCCACATGGTCGGCCATGGATTCGCCTCGGATTAGTCCAAAATGGCAACTTAACAAAGTTGACCATGGACTCGACTCGGATAAGTCCTATAAGTGCCACCCACATGGTCGGCCATG
The DNA here is from genome assembly GCA_025330945.1 of Mucuna pruriens. Taxonomy (NCBI): domain Eukaryota; kingdom Viridiplantae; phylum Streptophyta; class Magnoliopsida; order Fabales; family Fabaceae; genus Mucuna; species Mucuna pruriens. Next base: position 2,038,988 of record JAENHJ010000014.1, read on the forward strand.
GATTCGCCTCGGATTAGTCCAAAATGGCAACTTAACAAAGTTGACCATGGACTCGACTCGGATAAGTCCTATAAGTGCCACCCACACGGTCGGCCATGGATTCGCCTCAGATTAATCCAAAATGGCAACTCAACAAATCGCCTCGGATTAGTCCAAAATGGCAACTCAACAAAGTTGACGATGGACTCGACTCGGATAAATCCTATAAGTGCCACCCACACGGTCGGCCATGGATTCGCCTCGGATTAGTCCAAAATGGCAAAACCAACCAAGTTAAACCATGGGCTATAGTCGGGTAAATCCTACTCAGCAACCCAACGAAGTAGGACTTTAATCCGACAAGACCCACCCCGGACTCGGTTTAACCAAACCATCTGTTCAATCAAGGCCTACATCCGACCAAGTATGGTAATTTAAAAAGAAGGTGGCCATAGGACCAATTCAAATCGAGCCTAGCTAACATTACTCTATCGATTATCCGAGGAGTTGCGATAAGTTTAATTGCACTAACGGAAGATCTTGAGCGAAAATATAAAAACGAGCTACGAAGAAAATTGCGGAAAAAAAGGAAAGTGCATTCATCAAGAAAAATTCAAGAAACATTAATTGACAAAATTCACAAAACCCATATCAAGTGTAAACAAAAATTACACGAATAAAGAGTAAACTAAGGGGCTGGTGATCCTGGCGGTGTCAACACAGAGACAAGACGGCCATCCTTGACCTCCTTAAAAGGGTCTGCTTCCGAGGTATCAATGGATGGATGAAGGAATTGAACTTGCCCAAGAGCACGCTGAAAGCCCACGGTGTATTGATCCACTATGTCAATACCCAATTGATATATAGTTTGGTCGTGTGCTTCGATAGTATCTCGAGCAGCTTTCAGAGATCCCTCCATCGATTCCAGCTCGCCTTTATGAATCAACTCCTTCTCAGCCGCCTCTTAATGAAGTTTCTTCACCTCTACCTAAAGGGCATCGTTGTTGAGTTCCAAATCTGTCTTCACCTGTAGAAGCTCAGCCTTGGCATCAAGCAACTCCCCACTCATCTTTTGCTCTGCCCTCAGTGCTTCCTGAAGTTGGGCGGTCGAGAGACCATAATTGAGGAGTCTCGTCTCGTTTTCAGCTAAGGCTGAAGATAACTTACGATTCTCTTCCTCGAGACTCCTACGCTGCCTTTCCCATAAGGATCGTTCAGCTGATACGTCCCCAAACTTCTTCTCAGCAACACGAGCCAAGGCGAACCCATAGGCAGTGTACTGCTGAAGGGCATCATAAACCCCAGCCAGGCCCATGCGATCCACTTCAGCCTCAACTGATGAGGAGGCAATAGTTCGGTCAGCAGTTTGGATGAAAGACTTGTAAAGTTGAGGCCGAGGGTTGGAGATTTGAGGGACCGACACCTCAAGACTGGCCGACATATCACCCTCCTGATTCTCATCCACATGAGGGCGTTTGCTTGGGCGGTCATTGATAATCGGCGTTTTTACAGTCGTTTCAACGCACTTTATCAGATACTAAAGCTAA